>NC_069413.1:25098388-25185888 GCF_026875155.1 Cherax quadricarinatus
CGTGGGAATACTGAGTCAGCAAGATGGCAGGCGTGGGAATACTGAGTCAGCAAGATGGTAAGCGTGGGAATACTGAGTCAGCAAGATGGCAGGCGTGCGAATACTGAGTCAGCAAGATGGCAGGCGTGGGAATACTGAGCCAGCAAGATGGCAGGCGTGGGAATACTGAGTCAGCAAGATGGCAGGCGTGGGAATACTGAGTCAGCAAGATGGTAGGCTTGGGAATACTGAGTCAGCAAGATGGCAGGCGTGGGAATACTGAGTCAGCAAGATGGCAGGCGTGGGAATACTGAGTCAGCAAGATGGTAGGCGTGGGAATACTGAGTCAGCAAGATGGTAGGCGTGGGAATACTGAGTCAGCAAGATGGCAGGCGTGGGAATACTGAGTCAGCAAGATGGCAGGCGTGGGAATACTGAGTCAGCAAGATGGCAGGCGTGGGAATACTGAGTCAGCAAGATGGTAGGCGTGGGAATACTGAGTCAGCAAGATGGTAGGCGTGGGAATACTGAGTCAGCAAGATGGTAGGCGTGGGAATACTGAGTCAGCAAGATGGCAGGCGTGGGAATACTGAGTCAGCAAGATGGTAGGCGTGGGAATACTGAGTCAGCAAGATGGTAGGCGTGGGAATACTGAGTCAGCAAGATGGTAGGCGTGGGAATACTGAGTCAGCAAGATGGCAGCCGTAGGAATACTGAGTCAGCAAGATGGTTGGCGTGGGAATACTGAGTCAGCAAGATGGTAGGCGTGGGAATACTGAGTCAGCAAGATGGCAGGCGTGGGAATACTGAGTCAGCAAGATGGTAGGCGTGGGAATACTGAGTCAACAAGATGGTAGGCGTGGGAATACTGAGTCAGCAAGATGGTAGGCGTGGGAATACTGAGTCAGCAAGATGGCAGGCGTGGGAATACTGAGTCAGCAAGATGGTAGGCGTGGGAATACTGAGTCAGCAAGATGGAAGGCGTGGGAATACTGAGTCACCAAGATGGTAGGCGTGGGAATACTGAGTCAGCAAGATGGCAGGCGTGGAAATACTGAGTCAGCAAGATGGCAGGCGTGGTAATACTGAGTCAGCAAGATAACAGGCGTGGGAATACTGAGTCAGCAAGATGGCAGGCGTGGGAATACTGAGTCAGCAAGATGGTAGGTGTGGGAATACTGAGTCAGCAAGATGGCAGGCGTGGAATACTGAGTCAGCAAGATGGCAGGCGTGGGAATACTGAGTCAGCAAGATGGTAGGTGTGGGAATACTGAGTCAGCAAGATGGCAGGCGTGGGAATACTGAGTCAGCAAGATGGTAGGCGTGGGAATACTGAGTCAGCAAGATGGCAGGCGTGGAAATACTGAGTCAGCAAGATGGCAGGCGTGGGAATACTGAGTCAGCAAGATGGCAGGCGTGGGAATACTGAGTCAGCAAGATGGCAGGCGTGGGAATACTGAGTCAGCAAGATGGTAGGTGTGGGAATACTGAGTCAGCAAGATGGCAGGCGTGGGAATACTGAGTCAGCAAGATGGTAGGCGTGGGAATACTGAGTCAGCAAGATGGTAGGCGTGGGAATACTGAGTCAGCAAGATGGTAGGCGGGAATACTGAGTCAGCAAGATGGCAGGCGTGGGAATACTGAGTCAGCAAGATGGCAGGCTTGGGAATACTGAGTCAGCAAGATGGCAGGCTTGGGAATACTGAGTCAGCAAGATGGTAGATTTGGGAATATTGAGTCAGCAAGATGGCAGGCGTGGGAATACTGAGTCAGCAAGATGGTAGGCGGGGGAATACTGAGTCAGCAAGATGGCAGGCGTGGAAATACTGAATCAGCAAGATGGCAGGCGTGGGAATACTGAGTCAGCAAGATGGTAGGCGTGGGAATACTGAGTCAGCAAGATGGTAGGCGTGAGAATACTAAGTCAGGAAGATGGTAGGCGTGGGAATACTGAGTCAGCAAGATGGCAGGCGTGGGAATACTGAGTAAGCAAGATGGCAGGCGTGGGAATACTGAGTCAGCAAGATTGCAGGCGTGGGAATACTGAGTCAGCAAGATGGCAGGCGTGGGAATACTGAGTCAGCAAGATGGCAGGCGTGGGAATACTGAGTCAGCAAGATGGCAGGCGTGGGAATACTGAGTCAGCAAGATGGTAGGCGTGGGAATACTGAGTCAGCAAGATGGTAGGCGTGGGAATACTGAGTCAGCAAGATGGTAGGCGTGGGAATACTGAGTCAGCAAGATGGCAGGCGTGGGAATACTGAGTCAGCAAGATGGTAGGCGTGGGAATACTGAGTCAGCAAGATGGTAGGCGTGGGAATACTGAGTCAGCAAGATGGCAGGCGTAGGAATACTGAGTCAGCAAGATGGTAGGCGTGGGAATACTGAGTCAGCAAGACGGTAGGCGTGGGAATACTGAGTCAGCAAGATGGCAGGCGTGGAATACTGAGTCAGCAAGATGGTAGGCGTGGGAATACTGATCAGCAAGATGGTAGGCGTGGAATACTGATCAGCAAGATGGTAGGCGTGGGAATACTGAGTCAGCAAGATGGTAGACGTGGGAATACTGAGTCAGCAAGATGGCAGGCGTGCGAATACTGAGTCAGCAAGATGGCAGGCGTGGGAATACTGAGTCAGCAAGATGGCAGGCGTAGGTTGTGCCCAAGAATTAGGCAAGCGAAGAATTCCCAAGTATTAAGATCCCAAGAAGTTGCAGTGTCTGACAGGTTTGTAGATGAATGGTTCAGAGAACCGACATGTTGATAAATTAGACACATGTGCAACTCTTGGGTATCTTTATTGAGGAAACGTTTCGCCACACAGTGGCTTCATCATCTCAATAAAGATACCCAAGAGTTGCACATGTGTCTAATTTATCAACATGTCGGTTCTCTGAACCATTCATCTACAAACCTGTCAGACACTGCAACTTCTTGGGATCTTAATACTTAGGAATTCTTCGCTTGCCTAATTCTTGGGCACAACCTACTTCCACATTGAACGAATGTGACACTACCTATGACTGCTACACCTCTCCTGCCATACGGTTTATAAGCTGCTTCTCCGCTCATCTGCCGTATTCTACTCAAGATTGATGGACTGAACACATCGACTCAAGGTTGAGGGACTGATTACCTCATTCTCCTCCTGTTCTTCAAGTTTCTCCTATGTATGGACTGATGAAGCCACTGTGTGGCGAAACGTTTCCTCAATAAAGATACCCAAGAGTTGCACATGTGTCTAATTTATCAGCATAACTAGACTGGTTGCCATATATCTTGGTAACTAGGCTGGTTGCCATATACCATGGTAAATAGACTGTTTGCCATATACCATGGCAACTAGGCTGGTTGCCATCCACCATGGTAACTAGACTGGCTGCCATATACCATGGCAACTAGAATGGTTGACATACACCATGGTAACTAGACTGGCTGGAATATACCATGGCAACGACTGGTTTCCATCCATAGTAACTAAACTGTTTGCCATATACCATGGCAACTAGACTGGTTGCCATCCACCATGGCAATTAGACTGGTTGCCATATATCATGGCAATTAGACTGGTTGCCATATACCATGGCAATTAGAATGGTTGCCATATACCATGGCAATTAGACTGGTTGCCATATACCATGGCAATTAGACTGGTTGCCATATACCATGGCAATTAGACTGGTTGCCATGTACCATGGCAATTAGACTGGTTGCCATATACCATGGCAACTAGACTACATCCAGCATGGCAACTATTCTGGTTGCCATCCATCATATACTGGAGTCACTCATGGGACAAGTGTTGACTCAAGGCTAGGAAATATAAAAAATAAAATTTTTAATTTCATTTACGCATTTCTGGTGTAGAGTAAAAATGTAGCTGATCATGTAGTAGTCTAGCGTGTTGTATCAACAACCTGGCCACCTCATGTGAGCTCCAAGACTTCCCCATCAGCTGGGTTATTACAAGTGTCCAAGACTTCCCCATCAACTGGGGTATTACAAGTGTCCAAGACTTCCCCACCAACTGGGTTATTACAAGTGTCCAAGACTTCCCCATCAACTGGGGTATTACAAGTGTCCAAGACTTCCCCATCAACTGGGTTATTACAAGTGTCCAAGACTTCCCCATCAACTGGGGTATTACAAGTGTCCAAGACTTCCCCATCAACTGGGATATTACAAGTGTCCAAGACTTCCCCATCAACTGGGGTATTACAAGTGTCCAAGACTTCCCCATCAGCTGGGTTATTACAAGTGTCCAAGACTTCCCCATCAACTGGGGTATTACAAGTGTCCAAGACTTCCCCATCAACTGGGTTATTACAAGTGTCCAAGACTTCCCCATCAACTGGGTTATTACAAGTGTCCAAGACTTCCCCATCAGCTGGGTTATTATAAGTGTCCAAGACTTCCCCATCAACTGGGGTATTACAAGTGTCCAAGACTTCCCCATCAACTGGGTTATTACAAGTGTCCAAGACTTCCCCATCAACTGGGGTATTACAAGTGTCCAAGACTTCCCCATCAGCTGGGTTATTACAAGTGTCCAAGACTTCCCCATCGCCTGGGTTATTACAAGTGTCCAAGACTTACCCATCAGCTGGGTTATTACAAGTGTCCAAGACTTCCCCATCAGCTAGGTTATTACAAGTGTCCAAAACTTCCCCATCAGCTGGGTTATTACAAGTGTCCAAGACTTCCCCATCAACTGGGTTATTACAAGTGTCCAAGACTTCCCCATCAGCTGGGTTATTACGAGTGTCCAAGACTTCCCCATCAGCTGGGTTATTACAAGTGTCCAAGACTTCCCCATCAGCTGGGTTATTACAAATGTCCAAGACTTCCCCATCAGCTGGGTTATTACAAGTGTCCAAGACTTCCCCATCAACTGGGTTATTACAAGTGTCCAAGACTTCCCCATCAGCTGGGTTATTACAAGTGCCCAAGACTTAACCATCAGCTGGGTTATTACAAGTGTCCAAGACTTCCCCATCAGCTGGGTTATTACAAGTGTCCAAGACTTCCCCATCAGCTGGGTTATTACAAGTGTCCAAGACTTCCCCATCAACTGGGTTATTACTAGTGCCCAAGACTTCCCCATCAACTGGGTTATTACAAGTGTCCAAGACTTCCCCATCAGCTGGGTTATTACAAGTGCCCAAGACTTCCCCATCAGCTGGGTTATTACAAGTGTCCAAGACTTCTCTATCAGCTGGGTTATTACAAGTGTCCAAGACTTCCCCATCAACTGGGTTATTACAAGTGTCCAAGACTTCCCCATCAGCTGGGTTATTACAAGTGCCAAAGACTTCCCCATCAGCTGGGTTATTACAAGTGTCCAAGACTTCCCCATCAGCTGGGTTATTACAAGTGTCCAAGACTTCCCCATCAACTGGGTTATTACAAGTGTCCAAGACTTCCCCATCAACTGGGTTATTACAAGTGTCCAAGACTTCCCCATCAGCTGGGTTATTACATGTGTCCAAGACTTCCCCATCAACTGGGTTATTACAAGTGTCCAAGACTTCCCCATCAGCTGGGTTATTACAAATGTCCAAGACTTCCCCATCAGCTGGGTTATTACAAGTGTCCAAGACTTCCCCATCAACTGGGTTATTACAAGTGTCCAAGACTTCCCCATCAGCTGGGTTATTACAAGTGTCCAAGACTTCCCCATCAGCTGGGTTATTACAAGTGTCCAAGACTTCCCCATCAACTGGGTTATTACTAGTGCCCAAGACTTCCCCATCAACTGGGTTATTACAAGTGTCCAAGACTTCCCCATCAGCTGGGTTATTACAAGTGCCCAAGACTTCCCCATCAGCTGGGTTATTACAAGTGTCCAAGACTTCTCTATCAGCTGGGTTATTACAAGTGTCCAAGACTTCCCCATCAACTGGGTTATTACAAGTGTCCAAGACTTCCCCATCAGCTGGGTTATTACAAGTGCCCAAGACTTCCCCATCAGCTGGGGTATTACAAGTGTCCAAGACTTCCCCATCAGCTGGGTTATTACAAGTGTCCAAGACTTCCCCATCAGCTGGGTTATTACAAGTGTCCAAGACTTCCCCATCAACTGGGTTATTACAAGTGTCCAAGACTTCCCCATCAGCTGGGTTATTACAAGTGTCCAAGACTTCCCCATCAACTGGGTTATTACAAGTGTCCAAGACTTCCCCATCAGCTGGGTTATTACAAGTGTCCAAGACTTCCCCATCAACTGGGTTATTACAAGTGTCCAAGACTTCCCCATCAGCTGGGTTATTACAAGTGTCCAAGACTTCCCCATCAACTGGGTTATTACAAGTGTCCAAGACTTCCCTATCAGCTGGGTTATTACATGTGTTAAAGACTTCCCCATCAGCTGGGTTATTACAAGTGTCGAAGACTTCCCCATCAACTGGGTTATTACAAGTGTCCAAGACTTCCCATCAGCTGGGTTATTACAAGTGCCCAAGACTTCCTCATCAACTGGGTTATTACAAGTGTCCAAGACTTCCCCATCAACTGGGTTATTACAAGTGCCCAAGACTTCCCCATCAACTGGGTTATTATGTTTCCAAGACTTCCCCATCAGCTGGGTTATTACAATGCCCAAAACTTCCCCATCAGCTGGGTTATTACAAGTGTCCAAGACTTCTCCATCAACTGGGTTATTACAAGTGTCCAAGACTTCCCCATCAGCTGGGTTATTACATGTGTCCAAGACTTCCCCATCAGCTGGGTTATTACAAGTGTCCAAGACTTCCCCATCAGCTGGGTTATTACAAGTGTCCAAGACTTCCCCATCAGCTGGGTTATTACAAGTGTTCAAGACTTCCCCATCAGCTGGGTTATTACAAGTGTCCAAGACTTCCCCATCAGCTGGGCTATTACAAGTGCCCAAGACTTCTCCATCAGCTGGGTTATTACAAGTGTCCAAGACTTCCCCATCAGCTGGGTTATTACAAGTGTCCAAGACTTCCCCCCCATCAGCTGGGCTATTACAAGTGCCCAAGACTTCCCCATCAGCTGGGTTATTACAAGTGTCCAAGACTTCCCCATCAGCTGGGTTATTACAAGTGTCCAAGACTTCCCCATCAACTGGGTTATTACAAGTGTCCAAGACTTCCCCATCAGCTGGGTTATTACAAGTGCCCAAGACTTCCCCATCAACTGGGTTATTACAAGTGTCCAAGACTTCCCATCAGCTGGGTTATTACAAGTGCCCAAGACTTCCCCATCAGCTGGGTTATTACAAGTGTCCAAGACTTCCCCATCAACTGGGTTATTACAAGTGCCCAAGACTTTCCCATCAACTGGGTTATTATTACAAGTGCCCAAGACTTCCCCTTCAGCTGGGTTATTACAAGTGCCCAAGACTTCCCCATCAGCTGGGTTATTACAAGTGCCCAAGACTTCCCCATCAACTGGGTTATTACAAGTGCCAAGACTTTCCCATCAACTGGGTTATTATTACAAGTGCCCAAGACTTCCCCTTCAGCTGGGTTATTACAAGTGTCCAAGACTTCCCCATCAACTGGGTTATTACAAGTGTCCAAGACTTCCCCATCAGGTGGGTTATTACAAGTGTCCAAGACTTCCCCATCAGCTGGGTTATTACAAGTGTCCAAGACTTCCCCATCAGCTGGGCTATTACAAGTGCCCAAGACTTCTCCATCAGCTGGGTTATTACAAGTGTCCAAGACTTCCCCATCAGCTGGGTTATTACAAGTGTCCAAGACTTCCCCCCCATCAGCTGGGCTATTACAAGTGCCCAAGACTTCCCCATCAGCTGGGTTATTACAAGTGTCCAAGACTTCCCCATCAGCTGGGTTATTACAAGTGTCCAAGACTTCCCCATCAACTGGGTTATTACAAGTGTCCAAGACTTCCCCATCAGCTGGGTTATTACAAGTGCCCAAGACTTCCCCATCAACTGGGTTATTACAAGTGTCCAAGACTTCCCGTCAGCTGGGCTATTACAAGTGCCCAAGACTTCCCCATCAGCTGGGTTATTACAAGTGTCCAAGACTTCCCCATCAACTGGGTTATTACAAGTGCCCAAGACTTTCCCATCAACTGGGTTATTATTACAAGTGCCCAAGACTTCCCCTTCAGCTGGGTTATTACAAGTGCCCAAGACTTCCCCATCAACTGGGTTATTACAAGTGCCCAAGACTTTCCCATCAACTGGGTTATTATTACAAGTGCCCAAGACTTCCCCTTCAGCTGGGTTATTACAAGTGTCCAAGACTTCCCCATCAACTGGGTTATTACAAGTGTCCAAGACTTCCCCATCAGCTGGGTTATTACAAGTGTCCAAGACTTCCCCATCAGCTGGGTTATTACAAGTGTCCAAGACTTCCCCATCAGCTGGGTTATTACAAGTGTCCAAGACTTCCCCATCAGCTGGGTTATTACAAGTGTCCAAGACTTCCCCATCAACTGGGTTATTACAAGTGTCCAAGACTTCCCCATCAGCTGGGTTATTACAAGTGTCCAAGACTTCCCCATCAACTGGGTTATTACAAGTGTCCAAGACTTCCCCATCAGCTGGGTTATTACAAGTGTCCAAGACTTCCCCATCAACTGGGTTATTACAAGTGTCCAAGACTTCCCCATCACCTGGGTTATTACAAGTGTCCAAGACTTCCCCATCAGCTGGGTTATTACAAGTGTCCAAGACTTCCCCATCAGCTGGGTTATTACAAGTGTCCAAGACTTTCCCATCACCTGGGTTATTACAAGTGTCCAAGACTTCCCCATCAGCTGGGTTATTACAAGTGTCCAAGACTTCCCCATCAACTGGGTTATTACAAGTGTCCAAGACTTCCCCATCAGCTGGGTTACTACAAGTGTCCAAGACTTCCCCATCAGCTGGGTTATTACAAGTGTCCAAGACTTCCCCATCAGCTGGGTTACTACAAGTGTCCAAGAGAGGCTCCGAGGCAGTATATATACCAAGAATACACATACATGCTTCTGGCTTTCTCTTGTGCTACCAACACATGTATTTTATTCCAGGTAAACTATATTTTTAATACTGCACAATGAAATAGGTTTTTTCTTATCTATGTAAGACTGTGAATTCTGGATGAAGATGAGTTGTACATCAAGTAGATAAAATGAATCACTCTTCTTTCTTTGGTGACATTAAAAAATGTTTTATATAGACGACTTTATAGGTGTCATTTGAAGATTGAGACACTTATGCAGCATATGGGAATCTTTATTCAGGAAACGTTTCGCCACACAGTGGCTTCATCAGTCCAATACAAAGAGGAAGGCGTAAGGAGAGGAGGAGAATGAGGTAATCAGTCCCTCAACGTGGAGTCGATGTGTTCAGTCCATCAATCTAACTGTATTTGTGTATACCTGAATAAACTTACTTACTTACTACAAGATTGATGGACTGAACACATCGACTCCAGGTTGAGGGACTGATTACCTCATACTCCTCCTCTCCTTACGCCTTCCTCTTTGTATTGGACTGATGAAGCCACTGTGTGGCGAAACGTTTCCTGAATAAAGATTCCCATATGCTGCATAAGTGTCTCAATCTTCAACATGTCGGTTTTTCAAACCATTCATCACACAGGTGTCATTTATCAAGTAGTCAGTTTTTTGAACCATTTATTCACAGGCCACTGTAATATACATGATACCCAATTTTATATTCCAATTTGCAAATTATAAA
This sequence comes from Cherax quadricarinatus, assembly GCF_026875155.1. NCBI lineage: Eukaryota > Metazoa > Arthropoda > Malacostraca > Decapoda > Parastacidae > Cherax > Cherax quadricarinatus. The sequence goes on from NC_069413.1 coordinate 25,108,049, forward strand.
TTGTCCTTAATTTATTAATGGAAGTATATAAAAAAAATATGGACTAATTGTTGAATTTTCCACTGACTGTATAACTGTTTTTATACAAAGATGAAAATTAAGAGGAAATAACAGACAAAAGAATGAAAACTTGGAATTACTAATACAAATATGAAATAAAGATCAATAAAGTTAAAAGTTTTGTGATGGTCAACACTTAATGTGATTGAACATATTCTTTACTACTCTAACAACCATGTACATTAATTCCATGCCACACTGAGGAAATGAGAGAGAGAGAGAGAGAGAGAGAGAGAGAGAGAGAGAGAGAGAGAGAGAGAGAGAGAGAGAGAGAGAGAGAGAGAGAGAGAATGTCATTGGACTAGAAGCCAAATATTGCTTGAGTACCACTTGTGGTAGCCTCAGCCATCATCATGGCCAGCCAGGCTACAATAATATTAACTTGTACTCTAGATTAGCATATAAACCCCTCCCCCCCCTTCCCAAAGAACATAAAGACTGTACAAATATAACATGAGATCATGGTTTGAGGTGTAACTCTTCCTCCCATTATGAACTAAGGAATGTTGTGAATAAGTTAACAAATATGTAAACAGGTTGGTATATTATCTTCAAGTCTCTTGAATAGTTTTGAAACAATTAAGTTGGTTTCATAATGGGATGAATCAATCACAGTCCTTTCATAAGTAATAAAACCAAATATGAATTACTGAAAGCCATTAAATGAATTGTTACATTGCACTACCATAGTTTAAACTTAGTATATTTGGCATTCTAGGCTATTTCAGTAACCCAATTTGATTTTTATCACAAAATACAAAAAATTCTGTAGACCAGAACCTTTTACAGTCTATTAATCTAACATCAGTAAAAAAGTTAAATAGATTATAACTCCACTTAGGTTCTAATGTGTGACCATTATGCATTAAGTATTTCTTCCCCATAATCAAACTCGTTAGGTTAGTGGTATTTTGTCAGGAAATACAAGGTAATTATTCCAGACATAAATTTTAATTCATATGGTGAAATTTAATGGAGATTTTTGGTCATTATTATGACCAACATCTACTACTTACCAGTCCACTTATACAAGACACTAAGGTCAGTGGTGTGCTGGGACTTGTATCTTTCCACATACGTACTTAAACAACCTATAACAGAATACACAAATATCCTACATGTAGAAGCTTATGACGATGTTTGAATCCAACTTGGACCATTTACAGGTCACACTAACACATGAAGGTGAAGGAGCCAGTATATATAGAGGGACAAGGACGGGGCAAAGGAAAAAAGGGGGTGAAGAAGTATTGGTAGTGTGTCTTGTAAATGGTCCAAGTTGGACTAAAACATCGTCGGAAGCTCTTCTCTCCTCTGTGCAGGTCATTTGTGTATTGTTCCAGTCACGGTATTGTGCCTTTTTGTTCTTTATTACAGAATATAAAAAAGGGTCCTCCCAGAGTATGGACTTTTACATACACTAGGGCTGCAGTATTCTGTAGAATTCCGTCAATGGCGGAGTACAATTCTCAATGGCTAAGTTATAAAAAAAAAAATCACATACCATAACTATTAAGATCACACAAGTGTAAAAATAAACTTTTGATGTTAATAAAAAAACTAGACCTTAAATTACAAATAAATATAAGATGACTAGCCTACTTTTGCTCACTGTGGTAAAAATTGCACATTTATATATATTACTATTGACATCAACTTAGAAAACTTCATGAAGTGCATTGCTGTAACAAATACTGTATCTGCAAATTAATGTACTAGCACTATTACCCAGAGAGCACTGAAAGACATGTATATAATGGTCAAAATAGTCAATGGCAACATAACATAAATTGTTTATGTGTTTACTGAATAAATCTGAGCACATCACAATGGTATCTTCCTTGTGACAGTTTATGAGTCATATAATTACCTCCCCATCCCACCTTATGTCAAGACTTAACGTTAATTTTGCCTGAGATCATAATGTTATTAATAATGTAAAAATCTGATTGCTAACATTATTTAAAACTGCACAAATTAATAAGTAATATACAGTTCAAGTTTGGTGTTACTTGTCAGTTGCAGGATTTAATGTCAAAATGGGAAATCAAGTGAATGAATTTTAACGACAAGATTTTATAATTTATGATACTGTCCCAGAACAAAATTAAAATTGTAAACTGGTGATAAATATTAATAATACAGCAGTTGGTGTAGTTTCCCATCTGCCATGTAAGACAAAGCATCAAGGGGTCTGACATGCAAATTTAACTTCAGCTTTCAAAATTTTTTCAAATCTAATTTAAGTGTCGATTTTTTTTTCAAATCTAATTTAAGAATACAAAAACTTTTCAAGTCTAATTTAAGGTTTCAAAGTCTGAGAAAGCCTTGGCTTTCAAAGTAACTGTAAAGATCGGGTCTGACAGGTGTTGGTCCAACCCTAGACCAGTCCAAGCAAAGCTAGTCTCATCAAGGTGTTATTTAAAAAAGTTAAGTCTTGGTTAGGTGGAACTTAAGGAAGACAAATATATAAACATGGTAAAAAAAAAAGCCTACTCTAAGCAATGAAAACAAAGAAACACACACACATATATATATTAAAATATCATCTATAAATATCTCCTGAAATATTTACGACTCTGGTGATTTCACTTAATACAATTTTTGTCTACAAAAATTGTCAATAAATTACCGTAAAAAAAATTTTCACAGATTACAACTTTTTAAGTTCAATTTCAAGGTGAAGTTCTAAATGCTCTCTATACTGTACATTCAATGTTGAGCTCTAGGCAACTTATTAATGTATTTATATTAAACTTGGCATAAAGAATGTTTGCCTTTAGTTATGAGTTTTTTTTTTTACACATATGACAGTACATTATGTTCATAAATTTACAAAATGTGGCGACCACGCTTTTTTTTTTTATGCTGCAGCTACTCTTAAAAAAAAAAAGAGAGAGAGAGAGAGGGAGAGAGAGAGAGAGAGAGAGAGAGATGTTGACACTGTCCTTGAAGTGAGTCACAAATTTCATGGAGTCAGCCAGGAAGGCAATGTAGACATAATAAGTATTTTGCTCTATGTCCCAGGTGCTGTATGACTCTTATGGGTTTAGCACTTGTTTATGAATACAATGATTCAGTCTCCGGCAAATCTGCAAAAGTTCTCGACCATACTCATAGGAGCCTTTTGCAGCCTCGGAGATCCTTCAGAGTTGAAGGCTAAGTTTGAAAAGTCCCTCCTAAAACGCCCTTCCACGTGTCCCCTTGAGAGGTGGTACTTGGAGTCACTACTTGGAAGGTGTGGAGGGTGAGAGGGCCAGCTTCTTCCTCGGTGTGATGGGGTCACTCTCAACCTGATCCTCAGACTTGGAGCATGAGTGGAGTCGTTTCCTCTGTCGACCATAGTCTGTAAGAACAATACAAGTTAAAATTAAAGAGAAAAACCTGACAGAGCTGACAAAATGAAGAAGAGAAAATATAATAGAAGCAAGATGGTGTGTAGTGCTGTGGCTGTGAGGAGGTTCATCCCCACAACCACCATAGCAGATAACACGGGTTTCTAAAAAACAAAAAGGCACAATCTAATGACTGGAACAATACACAAACATCGATGTAAGCTTCTCTCTCCTATGTGCTGGGGCGTTTTATAATTCTCCTATGTGCTGGGGCATTTTATAATTCCTACAGGTTTACTGCTCTCTTTGATAATAATCCTATGTTCAGGTTGTGTAACAGAGGCTTTTACTGACCCACTTCACTACTTAGACAGGAAAACTGTCCCAATAAAAAGCTTAATCTACATTCATCTCTTTTCTTCAAACCAGATTAAAGTATATAGCTAAATATTGAAAGTTAATGTATATAAAGCTAAATAATAACAGACAGGACTACACATGAATCTGCTGTACTTATGAAAATTACATGTACTAACAATGACCTTTAAACTCTGACCCTTATACCTACCTTCCTCTCTCTCTCTTACTTCTCCCTCCCAAGACGAACACAACCTCGGGGGATAAAGGAGAGGGACCAGGTGCACAGATTGGGGGCAGGTGAGGGGTGAGAGGAGGGGGAAGGAAGGACTGAACTCCCCCCACAACAGTCACGACCCTCCCCTTCCCTTGTCACAAGCCTCCCCCTCCCTCTCTCTACCCTGAGGCCAACACTATCTACCCTCCTCCCACGCTACCCGAGACTGCTTCCTACACCCTCTCCCCCTTCTCACACACCAACAACCCCCTCCCCTGCCATTCCTTCAACACCCATATTCCCAATCACCCAATACCCCTTCCTCAGTCCTCCAAAATTCCCCTATCCAACTCCTTCAACATTCCTCCTTCCTTCCATACCTCCAAACATCCCCCTTCCATTCCTGGTAAACCCACGGGACATCACGTTCAAATATCCCAAAGAGATGGTAGTGGTGACTGGTTGCTGTAGTAGTGGTGGTGGTTGTTGTGGTGGTGGTGGAGGTTGCTGTGGCGGTGGTGGAGGCTGCTGTGGTGGTGGTTGCTGTGGTGGTGGTAGGTAGTGTTCGTAGCAGACTCAGAAATATTAGCAGGAATCGAGTATAATAATAATGTTACCACTACAAGGCGAGTGAAATTGCAGAAGTGGAGAATTTACAGAGAACTTTACTGCACGTATGAGTTCCATCAAACACCTTAACTACTAGAGCGCAGGCGAGATACATCATAATCTACACCTGGAAGATTCTGGAGGGACTGGTCCCTAATATGCACACATATAAAGGGGTTGTTTGGTAGCTGTAGAGCGGGTAGTTAAATGATATACTTCTTCGGAGGCTTCTTAGTTTATTGACAAGTAGTGGTGGGTTACACAGGCTTGTGTGTTTGTGCCCATGGCCCGGGCAGGGCCATGCCCACGAGAGAGAGATGAGAGTACTTGTGTGTTGAAGCCAGGCCGCTGTGTGAGTGAGGTGCTGTATAATCCTCCGGGTTTAGCGCTTCCCCTTGATTATAATAATAATGTGTGAGTGAGAGCGAGGCAAGTCTGGGCATACTGAAGTGGCAAGGCCTATAGATGGCAGCACCTGAGTGGCGCGAAATATGAACTAAGCTGGCAGACAGCATGGACTATCTGTGCAGACAGTACAGGCTGTCTACACACAGCAATCACTCCATACGAAAGCAAAAGACTTGGCAGGTGATGCAACATACCCCCAGTGAAAAATAGGAGCGCCACTGGTACACTAAGAGAAAACGCAATAAGTGTCCGGGGCCCAAGACTGTTCAACAGCCTCCCACCAGCAATAAGGGGCATTACGGGAAGACCCCTGGTTGCCTTCAAGAGGGAGCTGGACAGATACCTAAAGACGGTGCCGGATCAGTCGGGTTGTGGTTCGTACGTTGGATTGCGTGCGGCCAGCAGTAACAGCCTCGTTGATCAGGCCCTGATCCCTGATGGACCGGGTCGCGGGGGCGTTGATCCCCGGAGTGCCCTCCAGGTAGACTTCAGGTAAGGTAGGTACTACTACTACTACAAATAATAATAATAATAATCTATATATCTACAAGTACACGATACAACTTATACAGACCATAGTAGTAGACAATGAATAGAACGATCAAGAGTAAAAGTATATTACAAAGACAAGTCACCTACTGGCCCATGCTAGGCATGTCCAAGTCACCTACTGGCCCATGCTAGGTAGGTCCAAGTCACCTACTGGCCCATGCTAGGCAGGTCCAAGTCACCTACTGGCCCATGCTAGGCAGGTCCAAGTCACCTACTGCCCCATTCTAGGCAGGTCCAAGTCAGCCACTGGCCCATGCTAGGCAGGTCCAAGTCACCTACTGGCCCATGTTAGGGAGGTCCAAGTCACCTACTGGCCCATGCTAGGCAGGTCCAAGTCACCTACTAGCTTATGCTAGGCAGGTCCAAGTCACCTATTGAGGAAGGGATGATAAGCAAAGATGACAAGAGTGAGAGATAAATAGCTGGCTAGCGAGATAAACAGGTAGTTAGCTAGCGAGATAAACAGGTAGTTAGCTAGCGAGATAAACAGGAAGTTAGCTAGCGAGATAAACAGGTAGTTAGCTAGCGAGATAAACAGGTAGTTAGCTAGCGAGATAAACAGGAAGTTAGCTAGCGAGATAAACAGAAAGTTAGCTAGCGAGATAAACAGGTAGTTAGCTAGCGAGATAAACAGGTAGTTAGCTAGCGAGATAAACAGGTAGTTAGCTAGCGAGATAAACAGGAAGTTAGCTAGCGAGATAACAGGTAGTTAGCTAGTGAGATAAACAGGTAGTTAGCTAGCGAGATAAACAGGTAGTTAGCTAGCGAGATAAACAGGTAGTTAGCTAGCGAGATAAACAGGTAGTTAGCTAGCGAGATAAACAGGTAGTTAGCTAGCGAGATAAACAGGTAGTTAGCTAGCGAGATAAACAGGTAGTTAGCTAGCGAGATAAACAGGTAGTTAGCTAGCGAGATAAACAGAAAGTTAGCTAGCGAGATAAACAGGTAGTTAGCTAGCGAGATAAACAGGTAGTTAGCTAGCGAGATAAACAGGTAGTTAGCTAGCGAGAAAAAACAGGTAGTTAGCTAGCGAGATAAACAGGAAGTTAGCTAGCGAGATAAACAGGTAGTTAGCTAGCTAGATAAACAGGAAGTTAGCTAGCAAGATAAACAGGAAGTTAGCTAGCGAGATAAACAGAAAGTTAGCTAGCGAGATAAACAGAAAGTTAGCTAGCGAGATAAACAGAAAGTTAGCTAGCGAGATAAACAGAAAGTTAGCTAGCGAGATAAACAGAAAGTTAGCTAGCGAGAAAAACAGAAGTTAGCTAGCGAGATAAACAGGAAGTTAGCTAGCGAGATAAACAGAAAGTTAGCTAGCGAGATAAACAGGAAGTTAGCTAGCGAGATAAAGAGGTAGTTAGCTAGCGAGATAAACAGAAAGTTAGCTAGCGAGATAAACAGAAAGTTAGCTAGCGAGATAAACAGAAAGTTAGCTAGCGAGATAAACAGAAAGTTAGCTAGCGAGATAAACAGAAAGTTAGCTAGCGAGATAAACAGGAAGTTAGCTAGCGAGATAAACAGGTAGTTAGCTAGCGAGATAAACAGGTAGTTAGCTAGCGAGATAAACAGGAAGTTAGCTAGTGAGATAAACAGGTAGTTAGCTAGCGAGATAAACAGGTAGTTAGCTAGCGAGATAAACAGAAAGTTAGCTAGCGAGATAAACAGAAAGTTAGCTAGCGAGATAAACAGGTAGTTAGCTAGCGAGATAAACAGGAAGTTAGCTAGCGAGATAAACAGAAAGTTAGCTAGCGAGATAAACAGAAAGTTAGCTAGCGAGATAAACAGAAAGTTAGCTAGCGAGATAAACAGAAAGTTAGCTAGCGAGATAAACAGAAAGTTAGCTAGCGAGATAAACAGAAAGTTAGCTAGCGAGATAAACAGGAAGTTAGCTAGCGAGATAAACAGAAAGTTAGCTAGCGAGATAAACAGGAAGTTAGCTAGCGAGATAAAGAGGTAGTTAGCTAGCGAGATAAACAGAAAGTTAGCTAGCGAGATAAACAGAAAGTTAGCTAGCGAGATAAACAGAAAGTTAGCTAGCGAGATAAACAGAAAGTTAGCTAGCGAGATAAACAGAAAGTTAGCTAGCGAGATAAACAGGAAGTTAGCTAGCGAGATAAACAGGTAGTTAGCTAGCGAGATAAACAGGTAGTTAGCTAGCGAGATAAACAGGAAGTTAGCTAGCGAGATAAACAGGTAGTTAGCTAGCGAGATAAACAGGTTAGTTAGCTAGCGAGATAAACAGAAAGTTAGCTAGCGAGATAAACAGAAAGTTAGCTAGCGAGATAAACAGGTAGTTAGCTAGCGAGATAAACAGGAAGTTAGCTAGCGAGATAAACAGGAAGTTAGCTAGCGAGATAAACAGAAAGTTAGCTAGCGAGATAAACAGGTAGTTAGCTAGCGAGATAAACAGGTAGTTAGCTAGCAAGATAAACAGGAAGTTAGCTAGCGAGATAAACAGGTTAGTTAGCTAGCGAGATAAACAGGAAGTTAGCTAGCGAGATAAAACAGGAAGTTAGCTAGCGAGATAAAACAGGAAGTTAGCTAGCGAGAATAAACAGGAAGTTAGCTAGCGAGATAAACAGGAAGTTAGCTAGCGAGAAAAAACAGAAAGTTAGCTAGCGAGATAAACAGAAAGTTAGCTAGCGAGATAAACAGGAAGTTAGCTAGCGAGATAAACAGAAAGTTAGCTAGCGAGATAAACAGAAAGTTAGCTAGCGAGATAAACAGGTAGTTAGCTAGCGAGATAAACAGAAAGTTAGCTAGCGAGATAAACAGGTAGTTAGCTAGCGAGATAAACAGAAAGTTAGCTAGCGAGATAAACAGGTAGTTAGCTAGCGAGATAAACAGGTAGTTAGCTAGAGAGATAAACAGAATGTTAGCTAGCGAGATAAACAGGAAATTAGCTAGCGAGATAAACAGGTAGTTAGCTAGCGAGATAAACAAAGTTAGCTAGCGAGATAAACAGGTAGTTAGCTAGCGAGATAAACAGGAAGTTAGCTAGCGAGATAAACAGGTAGTTAGCTAGCGAGATAAACAGAAAGTTAGCTAGCGAGATAAACAGGTAGTTAGCTAGCGAGATAAACAGGAAGTTAGCTAGCGAGATAAACAGGAAGTTAGCTAGCGAGATAAACAGGAAGTTAGCTAGCGAGATAAACAGGTAGTTAGCTAGCAAGATAAACAGGAAGTTAGCTAGCGAGATAAACAGGTAGTTAGCTAGCGAGATAAACAGGAAGTTAGCTAGCGAGATAAAAGGTAGTTAGCTAGCGAGATAAACAGGAAGTTAGCTAGTGAGAGATAAACAGGTAGTTAGCTAGCGAGATATAAATAGGTAGTTAGCTAGCGAGAGATCACAATAACGTGACTGTGTGTCTGTACGACAAAGTTTAAACGGACGGTGGCCTGAGCCTTCACTCTTGGCCCTGAAAGGCCCAACGGGTTTAGGACTTTGCATATTCCTTCGTACAACATAAACTTGGCTTTCTCTGTTCAGTGTGATGACTTATTTATCTCTTTTCTATCATGACTCTCTCCAACAATTTTGTGGCTACACATGTTGGCTGTTTATATCATCTGAATGTGGCTTCCGTCTTATTCCTCTCTTAAACATACTCTTAACTTGTGTACAGGAGGGTCCCGCTTATACAACAGGTTAGGTTCTGGACTACTGCTGTACAGGAGGGTCCCGCTTATACAGCAGGTTAGGTTCTGGACTACTGCTGTACAGGAGGGTCCCGCTTATACAGCAGGTTAGGTTCTGGACTACTGCTGTACAGGAGGGTCCCGCTTATACAGCAGGTTAGGTTCTGGACTACTGCTGTACAGGAGGGCCCCGCTTATACAGCAGGTTAGGTTCTGGACTACTGCTGTACAGGAGGGTCCCGCTTATACAGCAGGTTAGGTTCTGGACTACTGCTGTACAGGAGGGTCCCACTTATACAGCAGGTTAGGTTCTGGACTACTGCTGTACAGGAGGGTCCCACTTATACAGCAGGTTAGGTTCTGGACTACTGCTGTACAGGAGGGTCCCGCTTATACAGCAGGTTAGGTTCTGGACTACTGAACAGGAGGGTCCCACTTATACAGCAGGTTAGGTTCTGGACTACTGCTGTACAGGAGGGTCCCGCTTATACAGCAGGTTAGGTTCTGGACTACTGCTGTACAGGAGGGTCCCGCTTATACAGCAGGTTAGGTTCTGGACTACTGCTGTACAGGAGGGTCCCCACTTATACAGCAGGTTAGGTTCTGGACTACTGCTGTACAGGAGGGTCCCACTTATACAGCAGGTTAGGTTCTGGACTACTGCTGTACAGGAGGGTCCAGCTTATACAGCAGGTTAGGTTCTGGACTATTGCTGTACAGGAGGGCCCCGCTTATGCAGCAGGTTAGGTTCTGGACTACTGCTGTACAGGAGGGCCCCGCTTATGCAGCAGGTTAGGTTCTGGACTACTGCTGTACAGGAGGGCCCCGCTTATACAGCAGGTTAGGTTCTGGACTACTGCTGTAAGGGGGCCCGCTTATACAGCAGGTTTAGGTTCTGGACTACTGCTGTACAGGAGGGCCCCGCTTATACAGCAGGTTAGGTTCTGGACTACTGCTGTACAGGAGGGCCCTGCTTATACAGCAGGTTAGGTTCTGGACTACTGCTGTACAGGAGGGCCCCGCTTATATAGCAGGTTAGGTTCTGGACTACTGCTGTACAGGAGGGCCCCGCTTATACAGCAGGTTAGGTTCTGGACTACTGCTGTACAGGAGGGTCCCGCTTATACAGCAGGTTAGGTTCTGGACTACTGCTGTACAGGAGGGTCCCACTTATACAGCAGGTTAGGTTCTGGACTACTGCTGGTACGGAGGGTCCCACTTATACAGCAGGTTAGGTTCTGGACTACTGCTGTACAGGAGGGCCCCGCTTATACAGCAGGTTAGGTTCTGGATCCCTGCTGTACTACTTGAGATTCTAGTGTTGCGAAATCCAGTGAACTGGTGGGAAGAAATTACTAATATTCACCTGAGAGAAGTACTTCCCTGGATGGTTGTTACTGTCCGTCACCTTCACGACAGGAAGGTTGGTAGTACTTCCCTGGATGGTTGTTACTGTCCGTCACCTTCACGACAGGAAGGTTGGTAGTACTTCCCTGGATGGTTGTTACTGTCCATCACCTTCACGACAGGAAGGTTGGTAGTACTTCCCTGGATGGTTGTTACTGTCCGTCACCTTCACGACAGGAAGGTTGGTAGTACTTCCCTGGATGGTTGTTACTGTCCATCACCTTCACGACAGGAAGGTTGGTAGTACTTCCCTGGATGGTTGTTACTGTCCGTCACCTTCACGACAGGAAGGTTGGTAGTACTTCCCTGGATGGTTGTTACTGTCCGTCACCTTCACGACAGGAAGGTTGGTAGTATTTCCTGGATGGTTGTTACTGTCCGTCACCTTCACGACAGGAAGGTTGGTAGTACTTCCCTGGATGGTTGTTACTGTCCGTCACCTTCACGACAGGAAGGTTGGTAGTACTTCCCTGGATGGTTGTTACTGTCCGTCACCTTCACGACAGGAAGGTTGGTAGTACTTCCCTGGATGGTTGTTACTGTCCGTCACCTTCACGACAGGAAGGTTGGTAGTACTTCCCTGGATGGTTGTTACTGTCCGTCACCTTCACGACAGGAAGGTTGGTAGTACTTCCCTGGATGGCTTGTTACTGTCTGTCACCTTCACGACAGGAAGGTTGGTAGTACTTCCCTGGATGGTTTGTTACTGTCTGTCACATTCACGACAGGAAGGTTGGTAACACTCCCCTGGATGGTTGTTACTGTCCGTCACCTTCACGACAGGAAGGTTGGTAGTACTTCCCTGGATTATTACTGTCCGTCACGTTCACGACAGGAAGGTTGGAAGTACTTCCCTGGATGGTTGTTACTGTCCGTCACCTTCACGACAGGAAGGTTGGTAGTACTTCCCTGGATGGTTGTTACTGTCCGTCACCTTCACGACAGGAAGGTTGGTAGTACTTCCCTGGATGGTTGTTACTGTCCGTCACCTTCATGACAGGAAGGTTGGTAGTACTTCCCTGGATGGTTGTTACTGTCCGTCACCTTCACGACAGGAAGGTTGGTAGTACTTCCCTGGATGGTTGTTACTGTCAGTCACCTTCACGACAGGTTGGTAGTACTTCCCTGGATGGTTGTTACTGTCAGTCACCTTCACGACAGGAAGGTTGGTAGTACTTCCCTGGATGGTTGTTACTGTCAGGCACCTTCACGACGGAAGGTTGGTTAGTACTTCCCTGGATGGTTGTTACTGTCCGTCACCTTCACGATAGGAAGGTTGGTAGTACTTCCCTGGATGGTTGTTACTGTCCGTCACCTTCACGACAGGAAGGTTGGTATGTACTTCCCTGGATGGTTGTTACTGTCGTCACCTTCACGACAGGAAGGTTGGTAGCTACTTCCCTGGATGGTTGTTACTGTCCGTCACCTTCACGACAGGAAGGTTGGTAGTACTTCCCTGGATGGTTGTTACTGTCCGTCACCTTCACGACAGGAAGGTTGGTAGTACTTCCCTGGATGGTTGTTACTGTCCGTCACCTTCACGACAGGAAGGTTGGTAGTACTTCCCTGGATGGTTGGGTAGTACTTCCCTGGATGGTTGTTACTGTCCGTCACCTTCACGACAGGAAGGTTGGTAGTACTTCCCTGGATGGTTGTTACTGTCGTCACCTTCACGACAGGAAGGTTGGTAGTACTTCCTGGATGGTTGTTACTGTCCGTCACCTTCACGACAGGAAGGTTGGTAGTACTTCCCTGGATGGTTGTTACTGTCTGTCACCTTCACGACAGGAAGGTTGGTAGTACTTCCCTGGATGGTTGTTACTGTCCATCACCTTCACGACAGGAAGGTTGGTAGTACTTCCCTGGATGGTTGTTACTGTCAGTCACCTTCACGACAGGAAGGTTGGTAGTACTTCCCTGGATGGTTGTTTACTGTCCGTCACCTTCACGACAGGAAGGTTGGTAGTACTTCCCTGGATGGTTGTTACTGTCCGTCACCTTCACGACAGGAAGGTTGGGTAGTACTTCCCTGGATGGTTGTTACTGTCGTCACCTTCACGACAGGAAGGTTGGTAGTACTTCCCTGGATGGTTGTTACTGTCCGTCACCTTCACGACAGGAAGGTTGGTAGTTACTTCCCTGGATGGTTGTTACTGTCTGTCACCTTCACGACAGGAAGGTTGGTAGTACTTCCTGGATGGTTGTTACTGTCCGTCACCTTCACGACAGGAAGGTTGGTAGTACTTCCTGGATGGGTTGTTACTGTCAGTCACCTTCACAACAGGAAGGTTGGTAGTACTTCCCTGGATGGTTGTTACTGTCCGTCACCTTCACGACAGGAAGGTTGGTAGTACTTCCCTGGATGGTTGTTACTGTCCGTTCACCTTCACGACAGGAAGGTTGGTAGTACTTCCCTGGATGGTTGTTACTGTCCGTCACCTTCACGACAGGAAGGTTTGGTAGTACTTCCTGGATGGTTGTTACTGTCCATCACCTTCACGACAGGAAGGTTGGTAGTACTTCCCTGGATGTTGTTACTGTCCGTCACCTTCACGACAGGAAGGTTGGTTAGTAACTTCCCTGGATGGTTGTTACTGTCCGTCACCTTCACGACAGGAAGGTTGGTAGTACTTCCCTGGATGGTTGTTACTGTCCGTCACTTCACGACAGGAAGGTTGGTAGTACTTCCCTGGATGGTTGTTACTGTCCGTCACCCTTCACGACAGGAAGGTTGGTAGTACTTCCCTGGATGGTTGTTACTGTCCGTCACCTTCACGACAGGAAGGTTGGTAGTACTTCCCTGGATGGTTGTTACTGTCCGTCACCTTCACGACAGGAAGGTTGGTAGTACTTTCCCTGGATGGTTGTTACTGTCCGTCACCTTCACGACAGGAAGGTTGGTAGTACTTCCCTGGATGGTTTGTTACTGTCCGTCACCTTCACGACAGGAAGGTTGGTAGTACTTCCCTGGATGGTTGTTACTGTCGTCACCTTCACGACAGGAAGGTTGGTAGTACTTCCCTGGATGGTTGTTAATGTCCGTCACCTTCACGACAGGAAGGTTGGTAGTACTTCCCTGGATGGTTGTTACTGTCCGTCACCTTCACGACAGGAAGGTTGGTAGTACTTCCCTGGATGGTTGTTACTGTCCGTCACCTTCACGACAGGAAGGTTGGTAGTACTTCCCTGGGATGGTTGTTACTGTCCGTCACCTTCACGACAGGAAGGTTGGTAGTACTTCCTGGATGGTTGTTACTGTCCGTCACCTTCACGACAGGAAGGTTGGTAGTACTTCCCTGGATGGTTGTTACTGTCCGTCACCTTCACGACAGGGAAGGTGGTAGTACTTCCTGGATGGTTGTTACTGTCCGTCACCTTCACGACAGGAAGGTTGGTAGTATTCTTGGATGGTTGTTACTGTCGTCACCTTCACGACAGGAAGGTTGGTAGTATCTTCCTGGATGGTTGTTACTGTCCGTCACTTCACGACAGGAAGGTTGGTAGTACTTCCTGGATGGTTGTTATGTCCGTCACCTTCACGACAGGAAGGTTGGTAGTACTTCCTGGATGGTTGTTACTGTCCGTCACCTTCACGACAGGAAGGTTGGTAGTACTTCCCTGGATGGTGTTACTGTCAGTCACCTTCACGACAGGAAGGTTGGTTAGTACTTCCTGGATGGTTGTTTACTGTCCAGTCACCTTCACGACAGGAAGGTTGGTAGTACTTCCCTGGATGGTTGTTACTGTCCATCACCTTCACGACAGGAAGGTTGGTAGTACTTCCCTGGATGGTTGTTACTGTCCGTCACCTTCACGACAGGAAGGTTGGTAGTACTTCCCTGGATGGTTGTTACTGTCCGTCACCACGACAGGAAGGTTGGTAGTACTTCCCTGGATGGTTGTTACTGTCCGTCACCTTCACGACAGGAAGGTTGGTAGTACTTCCCTGGATGGTTGTTTACTGTCCGTCACGTTCACGACAGGAGGTTGGTGTACTTCCCTGGATGGTTGTTACTGTCCGTCACGTTCACGACAGGAAGGTTGGTAGTACTTCCCTGGATGGTTGTTACTGTCTGTCACGTTCACGACAGGAAGGTTGGTAGTACTTCCCTGGATGGTTGTTACTGTCCGTCACTTCACGACAGGCAAGGTTGGTAGTACTTCCCTGGATGGTTGTTACTGTCCGTCACGTTCTACGACAGGAAGGTTGGTAGTACTTCCCTGGATGGTTGTTACTGTCCGTCACCTTCACGACAGGAAGGTTGGTAAGTACTTCCTGGTGGTTGTTTACTGTCCGTCACCTTCACGACAGGAAGGTTGGTAGTACTTCCCTGGATGGTTGTTTACTGTCAGTCATCACCTTCACGACAGGAAGGTTGGTAGTACTTCCCTGGATGGTTGTTACTGTCCGTCACCTTCACGACAGGAAGGTTGGTAGTACTTCCCTGGATAGTTGTTACTGTCCGTCACCTTCACGACAGGAAGGTTGGTAGTACTTCCCTGGTTGGTGTTACTGTCCGTCACCTTCACGACAGGAAGGTTGGTAGTACTTCCCTGGATGGTTGTTACTGTCCGTCACCTTCACGACAGGAAGGTTGGTAGTACTTCCTGGATGGTTGTTACTGTCCGTCACCTTCACGACAGGAAGGTTGTGAGTAGTACTTCCTGGATGGTTGTTACTGTCCGTCACCTTCACGACAGGAAGGTTGGTAGTACTTCCCTGGATGGTTGTTACTGTCCGTCACCTTCACGACAGGAAGGTTGGTAGTACTTCCCTGGATGGTTGTTACTGTCCGTCACCTTCACGACTAGGAAGGTTGGTAGTACTTCCCTGGATGGTTTGTTACTGTCCGTCACCTTCACGACAGGAAGGTTGGTAGTACTTCCTGGATGGTTGTTTACTGTCCGTCACCTTCACGACAGGAAGGTGGTAGTACTTCCCTGGATGGTTGTTACTGTCCGTCACCTTCACGACAGGAAGGTTGGTAGTACTTCCCTGGATGGTTGTTACTGTCCGTCACCTTCACGACAGGAAGGTTGGTAGTACTTCCCTGGATGGTTGTTACTGTCCGTCACCTTCACGACAGGAAGGTTGGTAGTACTTCCCTGGATGGTTGTTACTGTCCGTCACCTTCACGACAGAGAAAGGTTGGTAGTTACTTCCTGGATGGTTGTTACTGTCCGTCACCACGACAGGAAGGTTGGTAGTACTTCCCTGGATGGTTGTTACTGTCCGTCACCTTCACGACAGGAAGGTTGGTAGTACTTCCCTGGATGGTTGTTACTGTCCGTCACCTTCACGACAGGAAGGTTGGTAGTACTTCCCTGGATGGTTGTTACTGTCCGTCACCACGACAGGAAGGTTGGTAATACCTCCCTGAAGCCAGCTACAAGAGAGTCCCGCTTTACAGCGTCTCACTAATACAGCACTTCTCTAATATAACCAGTCTTCATTTATTCAGACTTCGTATTACAAATATACTCATCACTCATTATAAGTTAAACACAAAAACATTTTTTAGGCCTAGCTCTATTGCTCAAATAATATATAATAGCGTAAACATGTTACCAGCTTGTATGTGCATTTGTAAGTGGAGAGAGAGAGAGAGAGAGGAGAGAGAGAGAGGATGGATGAAGAGAGAGGAGGATGAGAGAGAGAGAGAAGAAGAGAGAGAGAGAGAGGAGAGAGAGAGAGAGAGAGTTTTTATAAATAAGCGAGGGGGAAGCGCTAAACGGAGGGATTATACAGCACCTGGGGGGGATGTGGAGGATTCGAGCTTATTGGCGGGGAACTGGAGCACAGATCCAATTCCTAAATCAAGAGCCCTCACCAAACATCAAGGAACCTTCTTAGGGGAGGAGAAGAGAGAGGAGAGAGAGAGAGAGAGAGAGAGAGAGAGAGAGAGAGAGAGAGAGAGATGAGAGAGAGAGGAGAGGAGGAGAGAGAGAGAGAGAGAGAGAGAGAGAATGAATGTTTCACTTTACAGCAGCAGCCCGGAACCTAACCTGTACACATTATATCTCGGATGGTTCCCGTCACTGTTCAGGTATGTGCCCCCCCCCCTGCTGTCACAACAATTATCTCACAACACAGAATATCCTCGGGGTAAATATTGTGGTGTATACCAGGCTGCGTGAGGTCACCAGCGATGGTACAGTGTCAGAGGTCATGCTACTGTGTGTGTGGACTCACCTAACCATGGTTGTAGGGGTTCATTCACAGCTCCTGGCCCCACCTCTTCACTGGTCGCTACTAGGCTACTCTCCCTGCTCCATGAGCTTTATCATACCTCTTCTTAAAGCTATGTATGGTTCCTGCCTCCACTACATCACTCTCCAGATTGTTCCACTTCCTGACAACTCTATGGCTGAAGACCTATTTCCTAACATCCCTGTGACCCATCTAAGTCTTCAACTTCCAACTGTGACCCCTTGTTGTTGTGTCTCATCTCTGGAACATCCTGAGAGAGAGAGAGAGAGAGAGAGAGAGAGAGAGAGAGAGAGAGAGAGAGAGAGAGAGAGAGAGCATAATGATGTCAACGAGATAAAGTCAGTTGATCAAATGAAAATGCTGGCCCACAGATGGCTCCAACTTCATCCTGTTCCGTACTTGTATGTCTCATAACAATAAAAATGCTTTCAAATGAGCTGATGTAGGTAACAGCTCTTAGCTTGCCAATAAAGTTAGGAATCCTTAACCTGTAATATAGCTGTCAATAAAGCTAGGGATCCTTAACCTTGTCAAACCCTGTGTAAAAAAAAAAGAGAGAAAGAGAGAGAGAGAGAGAGAGAGAGAGAGAGAGAGAATCACCAGTCTTGTTATAAATATTAACACATCTTCCACAAACGGGGAAAATAGGAAAGAAAACATGAAAATGCATTAGGAAAATCATACAAGTAACAGAAAGGATCTACATATTTCGGACTTAACCAAAGGCCGTCTTCAGAACACCAATAATATATAATTTTCAAAACGCAATGTACAAGCATATTATATTTAGTGAAGAATTCTTTTACGTTATTATTAGCTTCTACGCACATACAATACGTTAATCTACGCTAGAGCCGCTATTGAGAGCGCTCCAGGCTAACCCAGCATGTTGAACGTCACAAACTATACTCTCTATCTTATTGGCTATGGCAAATCATTCTGATAACGTACACGCACGGGGGGGGGGGGGGGGGCCCACACTGGATGATCTGTGGCAGATCACGGCACAGAGGTATGACTCATGGGTCACTCGGGCTCTCATTGACGTTGCCATTGGTAACCGACCGTTAGACGTCCAACGCCACACCTGTGGCGACTGTCGCTCCCCGCCATTATTTTCTTCAAGTTTCAAAAACGGTGTCTGGTTACTCCCTCCTCCCCCCAGCAATGTTTTCAGCGGTTGAACACGAGTTACACATAATGTATACACCTGAATGAACACGAGTGTATACACGAGGATATATCCAGGTGGAAACACAACATGGAGGTATATATAGGATATACACATGGATGTAAATAAAAGGAATATACACTGGAGGTATATATAAGGATATACACATGGAGGTATATATAAGGATATACACATGGAGGTATATATAAGGATATACACATGGAGGTATATATAAGGATATACACATGGAGGTATATATAAGGATATACACATGGAGGTATATATAAGGATATACACATGGAGGTATATATAAGGATATACACATGGAGGTATATATAAGGATATACACATGGAGGTATATATAATGATATAACACATGAGGTATATCATTAAAGGAAAAACACATGGAGGTATATATAAGGATATACACATGACTCAAGAAATCGTAATGACACGATTGCAAACGTGGACATGTGAATATACACATGTAGGCTCAAAAAATACAAAAAAGCGTTATTTAGGATAGTACACACGAATACGTATATATGATAGATATACCATATGTACGTAGGCTCGAGAATACACATGGATATATATAATAGACGTATATATATAAATTTACACAAAATGAAGACATGAAAATCAACGAACGTGTGTGAGAGAGAGAGAGAGAGAGTAGAGAGCGAGAGAGAGAGAGAGAGAGAGAGAGAGAGAGAGGAGAGAGAATAGAGAAGAGAGAGGATAGAGAAACTTTAACTCAGGACTTTAATACATTAATCAGTGATAAAGGAATACATAAGTATAAAGATGAGTTACAGTGAAGAAAATAAATGAAACACCGCATGTCAATGTTGGATGCAGTACATGTTCATGGTGGGAAGGACAGTACATGTTAAATGGTGGAGGACAGTACATGGTTAAGTAAGTAAAGTAAGTAAGTAAGTAAGTATTAATTCAGGTAAACACAAATAGAACAGTTACAATAGAATTATCATACATATCAGCATATGATGTAGGAACCAAGGATAACCCAAAAAAGTCGAGACCAGAGTGACTTATTTCCATTGGCGTGGAAGGACAGTACATGTTTAATTGTGCGGAGGAACTGCTGCCTGTGAGTGTGTTTGTAACATCTTCAGGAGAGAACATGTTTGGTGTGAAGGAAATCCATGGCGTGAGTGCGTGCGTGTGTGTGGTGTGTGTGTGTACTTAACCAAGTTGAGGTTCCAGGGGTCGAGTCCCGACTCCTGCTGGCCCTGGGGGGGGAATCTTCATCTGATCCGCTACTATGTCACTCCTCCCTGAACTCGTGAGCTTTGATCGTACCTCTGCTAACGCGTACGTATAATGGATTCCTGCCTCCACTACATCGCTTCCAAACTATTCCACTTACTGACTACTCTGTTGGCTGAGAATATACATCTCCTAACAATCCCTGGATATCATCTGACTTACAGCTTCCAACTGTGTCCCCTTGTTACTGTGTCCAATCTCTGAACATCTGTCTTTGTCCACCTTTGTCATTCCTCTCAGAATTTTGAGTATGTCGTTATCATGTCCCCCCTATCTCTCCTTTCCCTCGCAGTGTCGTCAGGTTTGATTTCCCTTTAACCTCTCCTCGAAGGTCTACCTCTTAGCTTCTGGACTAGTCTTGTTTCAAACCATTGCACTTCTCTAGTTCAACTTACGTGCTTGGCTAGGTGTGAGGACCAAACTGGTGCCTGCATACTCCAATAAGGGCCTAACGTACACGGTGTACAGGGTCCTAGAACGATACCTCATTAAGATGTCGGAATTCTGTTCTGAGGTTTGAGCTAGGCGCCATATGCTGCAGCAGTTATTTTGGTTGATGTGCCCTTCCAGGAGATGTGCCTGTGTTATACTCACCCCAAGATCTATTACACTAGTGAGGTTGTAGTCTCTGGCCGCCCCTAGACCTGTACTCCGGTTTCTGACTCGTCTACATTTGCCCTATCCCCAAACTTCATGACTTTGCACTTGGTGTGGCTTGAACTCCAGGGAGCCAATTGCTGACCAGTCTGCAGCCTGTCCAGATCCCTTTGTAGTTATCTGCCTGGTCTTCGATGCGAGTGAATTCTCTGATCAAGTTCACGTCATCTGCCAAGGGCCACCTCAGAGCTATCCCTCACGTCATGCCGTTCACAAATACCAGAAACCAGCACTGGTCCTGGACAGACCCCTGTGCCGAACCCCGCTGGTCACAGAGCGCCCACTCTGACACCTCTCCCACGTACCATGACTCGCTGCAGTCCTTCCTGACCATTATTCCTAATCCATTGTAGTGCCTTCCCTGTTATCCCTGCTTGGTCCTCCAGTTTTTGAGCACCAATCTCTTGTGTTGGAACTGTGTCAAACGCATCTTGCTAGTCCAAGAAAATGTGTGTGCGCGCGCGGCGTGTGTGTGTGTGTGTGTGTGTGTGTGGGGGGGGGTTGTGTGTGTGTGAGTGTGTTGTGTGTAGTGTGGAGTGTGTGTGTGTGTCGTGTATGTCTAGTGTATATGTGTATATGTAGTGTGTGTGTGTATATGTGTGTGTATGTCTTGTGAAGTATGTGTGTGTATGTGTAAGTGTGTATTGTGTGTGAGTAGTGGTGTGTGAGTATGTGTGTGGGGATGCGTATATGTGATGTGTGTGTGTGTATGTGTGGTGTTCTGTTAGTAGTTACCATTTTGTCCTAGGCACATGTCGATTAGACACAGCCTGTTGTAATTGCGAGTCTGTGTGTGCGTGCTGTGTGTGTGTAGCGTATGTGTATTGTGTGCGCGTGAATGTGTATGTGGTTGTTGTGTGTGTGTGTGTGTGTGTGGTGGGTGGTGTGTGTGTGAGTGTGTCGTGTGTATGTTGTGTGTATGTTTGTTGTGTGTGTGAACCTGGTGTGTACCTAACATCTGCAGGACGAAACGAAGTATCTGGAGGGAGGAAATGCTGCGATGTGAGGAGAAAGCCTGAATTGCGTGCCCGCACACACACAAGGGATACATTTACTACACTGGTCTGGAGGACACACTTGTTTTTATAATAATCTCTTCTATTTCACAAGTAACAACAGTATTACAAGGTCCATACGAACAGTACTGTATCAAGCCACAAGTACATGTACAAGGTCCTCAAGTACATGCTACAAGGTCTACAAGTACATGTAAACATAGGTCTACTAAAACATGTATCAAGTGTCTACAGCCATAGCAGACAACAATGACATACTACTATATAATAGTCCTTGTTATGTGACATTTTCCCGCAATTAGGTAATTTTTTTCCCCAGGATGCGACCCACACCAGTCTAATCACTAAGCACCCAGGTACTGCATAGGCCTACAGCAGGTGTAAGATGACTAACTACCCAGTACTGCTAGGTGAACATGTACAAGCAGGTGTAAGATGACTAACACCCAGGTAATGCTAGTGAACATAGTACAGCAGTGGGTGCTCAGCTGAACTAATCACCCAGGTACTGCTCAAGTGAACATGTACCAGGCGGAGTTAATGGTGACTAACACACAGGTACTGGCTATGTGAACATGTTACAGCAGGTGGTAAGATGACTAACACCCAGGTACTGCTAGGTGAACAATGTACAGGCAGGATAGGAGATATGACTAACCACCCAGGAACTGCTAGGTGCGTAACATGTACATGCAGTCGTAAGCAAAGACTAACACCAGGTACTGCTAAGTGAGACATGTACAGCAGTTGGTATAAGGTGAGACTAACACCCAGGTACTGCTAGGTGGAACATGTAACAGCAGGTGTAAGGTGACTAACACCCAGGTACTGCTAGGTGAACATGTACAGCAGGTGTAAGGTGACTAACACCCAGGTACTGCTAAGTGAACATGTACAGCAGGTGTAAGGTGACTAACACCCAGGTACTGCTAGGTGAACATGTACAGCAGGTGTAAGGTGACTAACACCCAGGTACTGCTAAGACAGAACAGTCGCAGGATAGAAGTGACTAACACCCAGGTACGCTCAGGTGAACATGTAGCAGCAAGTCGTCTATGTAAGGAGACATAACACCCAGGTACATGCTAGAGATGAACATGTACACAGGTGTAAGGTGACTAACACCCCAGTACTGCAGGTGAAAACGAAGAGCACAGTCAGGTGTCATAGGTGAACAACTACACCCAGGTACTGCTAGGTGAACATGTTAACAGGCAGCCGATGTACGATGACTACAACACCCAGGACTGCTTCAAGTGAAGGCTCAGTGTACAGCATTTGTCCCTTAATCAAACACGGTGCCAATATTAACACATAATTGTTACATTATGAGATATGCACCCAGGATACACCAGCGCTTTAATGTGAATTATGTCTTCATCGCCTGTGCGTGGTCCGTATACTATGCTAGCAGGTATATGTGGTGCATATGCGTGCATGTACACGAGTCTTTGTGTGGCGTGTGGGGGGCATAAGCTACGCACTGTCCTGCACACCTTTGTGCCCTTGAAACCACATTACACAGCAGTGGTGTGTACGATGCGTGTAGGAGTATGGACGTGTAGGTGTATTTGTGGACATAGATGTTTACAAACACCCCCCCCCCCCTTCTCATTTATCGTAAGCTCGCACACAGTACATAAGATTTACGATCATTTATACCTTTTGCACTTACGTACACGTGTGTGTTGTGTGTGCTGTGAGTGTGTCTGTGAGGTCAGCAGCAGACGAACAAGCAGTGATCACGAATGCAGTGAGCCATGATGCAACATTAATCACTGCCACCACACTCTGGAACATTCCAACATTACTCCCCGCATTTCAACACATTCCTAACAACACGACTACCTACTCACCCAGACGCCGCTGAGGAAGTCGTCCTGGCAACTATAACATTAGGCGGAATAAATACATACTCAACACACTATTACTTGCTCACAATGGAAGTCCTGTGAATAGACCCTCCTGCCAAATGAGCCAAAGAGGGCCCCCCCCCTTGTAAAAAATACCCTCAACACATCCACAACCCTCAAAGCATATACAAACGTCCATCAAGTCTCTCAGAGTATAAGCAAACTCTACACACCCTCAAAAGTATATACAACCCACAAGTCCTCCAGGTATATACTAACTCCTACAACCCCTCAAAAGTATATACAACCTTCAATAACAAACCCCATCACATATATACTAACTCCACAAGTCACCAGGTAATATAACTAACTCCATCAGGACCCCCCAAGCATATGACTAATCCTACAAGTCTCCAGGTATCATACTAACTCTACAACCCCTCAAAGTATATAGACTAACAACCACAATTCCCTGACCAGGTATATACTAACTCTACAACCCCACAAGGTATAACTAACCCACAAGTCTCAGTATATACTAACTCAACAACCCCTCAAAGTATATACAAACTCCAGCAAGTCTTACCGAGTATAAACTAACTGCTACAACCGCCCCACAACGTATATACGAAACATCCACAGTCCTCCAGTGTATATACACATCTACAACCCCTCAAAGTAAATACTCTAAGCCACCACAAGTCTCCAGGTATAAACTAACTCTACAACCTCAAAGTATATACAACACATCTACAACCCCTCAAAGTATATATCTAACTCTACAAGCCATCCATGTATATATTAACTCTACAAGCCCTCCGAGGTATATACTAACTCTACAAACCTTCAGCTATAATACTGAAGCTCTACAGTAGCCACCAGGCTATAAAAGCTACTACGTCCACACCAATACCTTCCCGTATAAGCACTATTACTCGACACGCGACACTGGCCACAGTGCAGTTTCAATTATTCACTACATCCCAGCAACCCACCCAACGTACTATACTAACCCACACACCCGCCAGTCTATGATACAACTCCACAACCCATCACAGTACTCTACATACTAACTCCGCAATGCCTGTCTGGTGTATATGTCTGGGCGAGAGGCGCGGCTGGCGCGCGAAGAGACCCTATTTTGGTTATTATTTATTACCAAAAAAAACTACAGGGGTTTTGTAATAATTACAAAATTAACAACAAGATATACATCGAGGCGACACTTAAAACTTAAGGTTTTTGTTTATTAAAAACATATAACTAATGGAATTTGTACAGATGAACATCATTAAATAATGGGATTTATAGTTAATTACAGCGAATGGGGGCGCGTCCAGGTGGAGGGAGGCGGATGAGGCTTTTTAATATTTAAATACTGGAATTTTCAATAATTGAGAAATGGGTTAGTGTCGTGGGACAGCATGAATCAAGGAATATTACTAACTCCACAAACCTCCAGGTATACATACTAACTCCACAAACTCTCCAGGTATATATACTAACTCCACAAACCCTCCAGGTATATACTACAAAATCCTTCCAGTATATACTAACTCCACAAACCCTCCAGGTATATACTACACAATCCTCCAGGTATATATACTAACTACCAACTAACCCTCCAGGTATAAACTACACAACAGAGTAGCCCTCCAGGTATATATACTAACTCCACAAACCATCCAGGTATATACTACACAATCCTCCAGGTATATACACTAACTCCACAAACGCTCCACTTCCTCCAATTTTCCGATATATCAACTTACAATACGTGTCTAAGTCTCAGAAATTCAACACTGGCATAATATTAGGAATCTGGCAGCAGAATTCTGGCACACTTTGGCTGTCATGATGTAGTCCTGGTACACTGGTGATTGACATGAAGTATCATGGCACACTGTATTGCTGTCATGATGTATTCCCTGGGCACACTGTTGCTGTCATGATGTAGTCTGGTACATTGTTGTTGTCATGATGTAGTCTGGTACATTGTTGCTGTCACGATGTAGTCTGGTACATTGTTGTTGTCACGATGTAGTCAGGTACATGTTGTTATGTCAATGATGTAGTCTGAACATTTGTTGTTGTCATGATGTAGTCTGGTACATTGTTGCTGTCACGATGTAGTCTGGTACATTGTTGTTGTCACGATGTAGTCTGGTACACTGTTGCTGTCATGATGTAGTCTGGTACACTGTTGCTGTCATGATGTAGTCTGGTACATTGTTGTTTGTCACGGATGTAGTTCTGGTACACCTGTTGCTGTCATGATGTATCTGTACATTGTTTGTTGTCATGATGTAGACCTGTACAAAGGGGGGGGGGGGAGGGGGGGTGGGGGGGGGGGGGGGGGAGGGGGGGGGGGGGGGGGGGGGGGGGGGGGGGGGGGGGGGGGGGGGGGGGGGGAGGGGTGTTGCTGTCATGATGTAGTCTGGTACACTGTTGCTGTCATGATGTAGTCTGGTACATTGTT
Organism: Cherax quadricarinatus; assembly: GCF_026875155.1. Classification (NCBI taxonomy): domain Eukaryota; kingdom Metazoa; phylum Arthropoda; class Malacostraca; order Decapoda; family Parastacidae; genus Cherax; species Cherax quadricarinatus. Next base: position 25,133,313 of record NC_069413.1, read on the forward strand.
GTTGTCATGATGTAGTCTGGTACATTGTTGCTGTCACGATGTAGTCTGGTACATTGTTGTTGTCACGATGTAGTCTGGTACACTGTTGCTGTCATGATGTAGTCTGGTACACTGTTGCTGTCATGATGTAGTATGGTACATTGTTGCTGTCATGATGTAGCAGGTACATGTTTTGTTGTCATGAATTGTAAGTCTGGTACCTTGTTGATTGTCATGATTGTAGGCTCTGTACATTGATGCTGTCATGATGTAGTCTGGTACATTGTTGTTGTCATGATGTAGTCTGGTACATTGTTGTTGTCATGATGTAGTCCTAGGAACACTGCTGCTGTATCCTGAGTATCTCCTGGAACACTACTGCTGTCATGATGTAGTCTGGTACACTACTGCTGTCATGATGTAGTCTGGTACATTGTTGTTGTCATGATGTAGTCTGGTACACTACTGCTGTCATGATGGTAGTCTGGATAACACTATTGCTGTCATGATTAAGATCAGTACACTGCTTGCTGTCATGATGTAGTCTGGTACACTACTGCTGTCATGATGTAGTCTGGTACATTGTTGTTGTCATGATGTAGTCTGGTACACTACTGCTGTCATGATGTAGTCTGGTACATTGTTGTTGTCATGATGTAGTCTGGTACATTGTTGCTGTCATGATGTAGTCTGGTACACTACTGCTGTCACGATGTAGTCTGGTACATTGTTGCAGTCATGATGTAGTCTTGTTACACTACTGCTGTCACTGATGTTTGTCTTACAATGGTTGCAGTCAAGATGTAGTTGGTACACTACTGCAGACATGATGTATCGGTCACTTGCTGCTGTCACGATGTATCTGGTACATTGTTCTGTCATGTAGTCTGGTAACAGCAGACTTGCTTGTCCAATGGATGTATGTCTGGTTACATCATACTGCTGTCATATTATCTGAGGTACATTGTTGTGTCATGATGTAGTCTGTACATCAGCTGCTTGTCACGAGATGTTAGACCGGTACAATTGTTGTTTGTCATGAAGTATTCTGGTACACTACTGCTGTCATATGAAGTCTGGTACACTGTTTGCTTGTCATGCTGTAGTCTGGCAACACTGCTGTCTGATCACGATTTAGTCTGGCTGCATTGTTGCTGTCATGATGTAGTCTGGTACATTGTTGCTGTCATGATGTAGTCTGGTACATTGTTGCTGTCATGATGTAGTCTGGTACACTGTTGCTGTCATGATGTAGTCTGGTACATTGTTGTTGTCATGATGTAGTCTGGTACACTGTTGCTGTCATGATGTAGTCTGGTACACTGTTGCTGTCATGAAGTAGTCCTGGTACATTGTTGTTAGTCATGATGTAGACTGGTACATTGTTTGCGTCATGATGTAGTTCTGATACACTGTTGCCTGCATGAATGTAGTCTGGACGTTGTTTGCTGTCATGATGTAGTCATGTAACATTGGTTGCTGTCATGATGTAAGTCAAGTACACTGTTGCTGTCATGTGATGTTGTCTGGTACATTGGTTGCTGTCATGATGTAATCTTGGTTACACTGATTCTGTCATGATGTAGTCACGGTAACATTTGTTGCTGTCATGATGTAGTCTGGTACACTGTTGCTGTCATGATGTAGTCTGGTACATTGTTGCTGTCATGATGTAGTCTGGTACACTGTTGCTGTCATGCATGGTAGTCTCGTACAATTGTTGCTGTCATGATGTATTCTGGAACATTGTTTGCGTGTCATGATGTATCTGGTAACATTGTTGCTGTGTCAGATGTAGTCTGAGGTACACGGTGCTGTCCTGATGTAGTCTGATACACTGTTGCAGTCTATGATGTAGTCGTGGTACATCTTGTTTGCTTCATGATGTAGTCTTGTACATTGTTTGCTGTCATGAGGTAGCTGGAACATTTGTTTTTGTCATGATTAGTTTTCCCTGGTACATTGTTGCTGTCATGATGTAGTCTGGTACACTACTGCTGTCATGATGTAGTCTGGTACATTGTTGTTGTCATGATGTAGTCTGGTACACTACTGCCTGTCATGTTTGTAAGTCTGTACATTGTTGCTGTCATGATGTAGTCTGGTACACTGTTGCTGTCATGATGTAGTCTGGTACACTGTTGCTGTCATGATGTAGTCTGGTACATTGTTGCTGTCATGATGTAGTCTGGTACATTGTTTCAGTCTTATGTAGTCCTGGTACATTGTTTAGTCATGATGTATTCTGGTACACTACTGCTGTCATGATGTAGTCTGGTACATTGTTTTTGTCATGATGTAGTCTGGTACACTACTGCTGTCATGATGTAGTCTGGTACATTGTTGTTGTCATGATGTAGTCTGGTACATTGTTGTTGTTATGATGTAGTCTGGTACATTGTTGTTGTCATGATGTAGTCTGGTACATTGTTGTTGTCATGATGTAGTCTGGTACATTGTTGTTGTCATGATGTAGTCTGGTACATTGTTGCTGTCACGATGTAGTCTGGTACATTGTTGCTGTCATGATGTAGTCTGGTACATTGTTGCTGTCACGATGTAGTCTGGTACATTGTTGCTGTCACGATGTAGTCTGGTACATTGTTGCTGTCATGTAGTCTGGCACACTGTTGCTGTCATGATGTAGTCTCCTACACTGCTCCTGTCATGATGTAGTCTGGCACCAATTTTTTTTTGTTGTCATAATGTAGTCTGGTACATTGTTGCTGTCATGATGTAGTCTGGTACATTGTTGCTGTCATGATGTAGTCTGGTACATTGTTGCTGTCATGATGTAGTCTGGTAGTCTCTGATGGTATGCCTGTCATGATGTAGTCTGTACATTGTTGCTTGTCCAAGATGTAAGTCAGGAACATTGTTCTGTTCATGAAGTAGTCTGGTACACATGCTGCTTGTCATGAAGTAGTCTGGTACATTGTTGTTGTCATGATGTAGTCTGGTACACTGCTGCTGTCATGATGTAGTCTGGTACATTGTTGCTGTCATGATGTAGTCTGGCACACTGTTGTTGTCATGATGTAGTCTGGTACATTGTTGCTGTCATGATGTAGTCTGGTACATTGTTGCTGTCATGATGTAGTCTGGTAAGCACTTGCTGCTGGTCCATGATGTATGTCTGGTGACACTGTTGCTGTCCATGATGTAGTCTGGTACATTGTTGCTGTCATGATGTAGTCTGGTACACTGCTGTTGTCATGATGTAGTCTGGTACACTGCTGCTGTCATGATGTAGTCTGGTACACTGCTGCTGTCATTATGTAGTCTGTACACTGTCTGCGAGTCATGATGTAGTCAGGTACATTGTTGCTGTCATGATGTAGTCTGGCACACTGCTGCTGTCATGATGTAGTCTGGTACACTGCTGCTGTCATGATGTAGTCTGGTACACTGTTGCTGTCATGATGTAGTCTGGTACATTGTTGCTGTCATGATGTAGTCTGGTACACTGCTGTTGTCATGATGTAGTCTGGTACACTGCTGTTGTCATGATGTAGTCTGGTACACTGCTGCTGTCATGATGTAGTCTGGTACACTGCTGCTGTCATGATGTAGTCTGGTACATTGTTGCTGTCATGATGTAGTCTGGCACACTGCTGCTGTCATGATAGTCATGGTAACACTGCTGCTGCATATGTTAGTCTGGTTACATTGTTGCTGTCTTTGATGTAGTCTGGTACATTGTTGCTGTCATGATGTAGTCCAGTGGTACATTGGTTGCTGTCCATGATGTAGTCTGGCACACTGTTGTTGTCATGATGTAGTCTGGTACATTGTTGCTGTCATGATGTAGTCTGGTACATTGTTGCTGTCATGATGTAGTCTGGTACACTGCTGCTGTCATGATGTAGTCTGGTACATTGTTGCTGTCATGATGTAGTCTGGTACATTGTTGCTGTCATGATGTAGTCTGGTACATTGTTGCTGCATGATGTTAGTTCTGGTATAAACACCTGCCAGCAGTCATGAGTATTCTGGTACACTGCTGCAGTCACCGATGTATTCTGGTAAACTGTTGTTTGTCACGATGTAGTCTGGTACACTGTTGTTGTCACGATGTAGTCTGGTACACTGTTGTTGTCACGATGTAGTCTGGTACACTGTTGTTGTCACGATGTAGCTGGTACACATTGATAGTCACGATGTAGTCTGGTACAACTGTTGTTGACACGATGTAGTTCCGAGTGAAGAAGTCCAAAACAGTGAAAAGATTTTAGCGTTTCAAGACTATTTCATCCATGATGACGAACTTCACTTATACCTCACTTCTTACAAAACACTTGTATATAACATGAATAAATGTGTATGTACATTAGTGTGTAAAATATATATATATATATAAATAATATATATATATATATATATATATATATAATATATAAAATAAATATAATGTGGAACAATGTTCCAGACTATGGAACAAGACTCTTCTCCAGGCTGAGGGACTGACCACCTCAACACTACGTCTTCAAAGATCATGGACTGATGACATCGTCTTCACATCTCTACTACTTCTGCTAACTCTTCTGTATCTGGCTGAAGAAGCCTACTGTGTATGCCAAACGTTACATAATATATCTAACCTAACCTATACTTAACGTCCCCCCCCCTCCTGGTGAGCGAAACGTTGTATTAATAAATATCGCGTTAATTTACCATTGTTTCTACCTAACTTTAACATTATAAGTGACTCATGTACATTAAAATTATTCCAGAAGACACTCAACACTTTTTGACTGCCTTTACTTATATACACACTGCCTAAGTGGTACAGTATGTACACAGTGCCTAGATGGTACAGCATATACACACTGCCTAGACGGTACAGGATACTGTTAGTGGTCTTATAATTAATCTGAATTATTATTCCCTTCAAGAAACACTAAGCCACTACTAGGTCATGCAACCTACTGGGAATGGTAGAAAATCATAATTTGATCTGAGAGAAAAAGGGATAATTTCAATTCCTTGGATGAAGAGCCCTTCCCTAGCATCCCTACATTCCCATGCACCGCCTTGAAGGAATTTGGAAAATATTGTTTGAGTAATTAAAATGTATATACTTTAGTTAAAGAACACTATTAATGGTTCCAAAACGTAAAGATAACTGTTAATATTTCCGACTCCTTGTTCTTCAATTAAGGCGGATAATGGACGGTGCCAAAACAACTATATACAGTACAGAAAAAAAAATCCTATTGCTATACACACTTCTTGACTTGAGTTTTTGCATCAGTTGCCGAGGGCTATCCTGAAGCATGGATGGTAGTGTAAGTTATCCTAAGTTATCCTGGTGACTTATGTCATCCTAGGGATAAAAGAGGGTTATAAATATTTTTTTCTGTAATAGTTATCCTAGGTTAAATTTGTATGATATACTTTTAATGTACCTAAGTGTGTTTAAAACATTTAAGTCATACATGCAAAATCTAAATATTGTCTCTCTCTAGTATCTTAGTAAACAGGTTTTTATTGCGTGTGAAACAGCCTATATACCTGTCCCTCATTCTTGTTTTAAATAAAGACACTGGAACTAGCATGCGTGATGACCTAATTAAATGAGGTTTAAGTTACTTTTGTTTCACTTGTATAAACAGCGGACCAGCACAGACAACATCCTAAGGCTGACCAGCAAGCCCCAGACGATGCCTGCCCTATTGGCCCGGGCGCCAGGAATAGAAAAACTCGACTCATTCAAAGGTACACATCTACACAAGGATTAGTTGTTTTAGTTTATGTATTACAGCAGAAATTACATGGCACTCACACGACGAGTATAGTGCAGAATATTATTATTCAAGCCTAATATTACTAAACATTTGGAAAATTTTCATATTTTCGATATAGGCAAAATTTTATTGATACCGTCCCATCACTAAAAGAAAATAATAATTATTTCCTTTATGAGTTCTTAATGTGTTGAAGTTGAATATAACAATGTTGTGCTACAAATATCTTATCTAAATAATATGAAGGTTATTTTGTATGCAGGCGTGTATATAATATATATACATGTATAATATATATACAGTATAATAGTATTACATGTATATAATACGATTTTATCTAATATATATACATGTATATTATATATACAAGTATATAAAAAAAAGTATATATATATTAGCATGTATAATATATATACATGTAAAATAATATACATTATTATAAATATATGTATAAGATAATATACATGTATAATATATATACATGTATAATATATATACATGTATTTATAAATTCTAAGAGCTTGTAATTTCAATATTTTTTCAGTGGTTGTTTTGCATATTTTGAGAGCACCTGTTGACTATGATTGCATAATATATCAACTAAAACTGCAAATCTAAGATTATTATTTCTTCAGTTAACAATGTTAAATTAAACTTAAACAGTCCAGCAGCCTCAGTTACTGTTAAGTCATAGTTTATATCAAAGGTTTTAGTATTAATTAGTATTTTAAGTCAAGTCATTTTTTTGGCCAGAAAATCAGCGCATACTATAATGGGCTTTTTTCAACTTATTGTAGTGTGTTATGTAGAATATATTGGTTTTTTATTAGTTACATTAAGCTTGACCTCTTAAGGATGGATTCCTTGATGCCAGGGAGGGGAGGGGGGTTCTTGATCCAAGGAATTGCACCTGACCTTCCTTGGATCGAACCTGACTGCCTTCCATTTCCCCCAGGGTTTCTATGTTCCCTACGAGTTTAGCGCTCCCTCCATGAACATATAATGGCAAACTGATAAATATTTAATAACGTGCTAGGTTGTAGTGTCTGGGTCATACACAACACCTCCTTCCTAGAGGCTACTGAAGGGTTCTTGACCCAAGGAATTCGGCTACCCTCTCTTGAGTTTTAATACAACCCATTCCCCAAGCGCCGAATAACCCGTACGGATTTAGCGCCTCCCTATAATAATAATGAACTTCGTGTAGAAGAAACAAGCAAAATATGAAGCAACTTGGGTAGAAATGAGGCGATCTGTGTTGAGCTTAGTTGAGAATATCAACATTGTGGCCTAATATGAGTTTAATATCTTTACTGTGTACCCCATACCCATCCTGTGGGTGGTAGTCACCTCATACCCATCCTGTGGGTGGTAGTCACCACCATACCCATCCTGTGGGTGGAAGTCAAAACATTACAGAGGTACCTAATGGGTCCAGGGACTGGACCCCAATGGAAATAAGTCACTCTGACTTTTTTGGATTATCCCAGGTTCTCTACACATATGCTGCTATGTATGATAATTCTATGTAACTGTATTTGTGTATACCTGAATAAACTTACTTACTTATGATAGCTGAACAAGTTAGAAAGGTTACAATCATGGCTAGTTATGACAGACGAGGCTTCCTTCACTCTCACTATAAAGGAAAATTACGTAAAGATAAGTAATGGACATCTGGAGAAGCCTAATATTTATATGGAACTCGACAGATCCCTTAACTCAGAAAGATGTGACTTATAGCTTGGCGGTTCCGACTATAGATTACCAACCAACAATAACTTATGTTCAATCTTGATCGGATCGAGAGACGAAAGGGTAAGTTAATATAGGTCCAGGTAAGATGGGGGGGGGGGGGGGGGGGGGGTGGGGGGGGGGGGGGGGGGGGGGGGGGGAACATAATCACAATAATCATGCATAGTATAAATTACCCACCATAACTTATTTGACTAAAGTCCTTGTAACATCTTATTATTTAAATCTTACAGGTATACAATGTTATCAAATGGGGTGGTTGCATCCTGGGGTAGAATATAGTATACCATTGGATGACTGACTGACTTTAAAAAACAGGGGAAATGTACGATCACTGCTGTTAACTTGCGTAAGTTTAACTCTAACAAATGGAGACCTAAGAGCAGGCCGAGGGTAGAACTTGCTGGTCGAGTAAATGAAGAATAAGCAAATGCTATAATATATCTTAATAATAAAAAGAACATCGAATAAATATAAAGTCAATTCTACATAATATAACCATTTGAATGTTTTAAAATGTATATCACAGCCAAATGTACAATTCATACCAATGAAAAATATTTATGATATTCCATATTATAAATATAATCACTGCTACTTGACTAGTCTCATGACGTCAACAATAATACTATTAGCATTAGTAGACATTAATCTTCAACTATCTTACGAATTATAGCTTTGAGATCTAAAGCCTCATTCACCCTCGTTCAGCTACCAAAACTTTGGGGCCCATTTCCTGGACCTATTATGTACCTCTGTAATCTTTTGACTACCACCCACAGGATGGGTATGGTGACTACCACCCACAGGATGGGTATGGTGACTACCACCCACAGGATGGGTATGGTGACTACCACCCACAGGATTGGTTATGATAGTGACATACACCCATTATATATATATATCTATATAATATATATCTAATATATATATATATATATTAAAGTCCTTTCTGAAATTTTCTCTTATACGATTAGATATATTTTTTCATTACTGTTAATGTAAAAAAATTTAATTTTGCACCAAAAGAATCTTAGAAAACTTACCTAACCTTATTATAACAAGCTCAATTTATTTTAGCCTAACCCAACTAAATATATTTTAAATACGTTTACAATAATTTAGTACTAAACAAACACAAATATATTTTTTTCGTTAGGTTCAGAATGATTTGTGCAAAATTATTGTATACACAAATTTTCACTTGTCCTATATGGCAAGATGAGCGTTGCTATTTAAGCCAAGATCACAAGTTCTGCCTATTCGGCACGACATATATATATATAATATATAGCGTTAGTGTATATGGAGGGTTTATATCGTGCACTGCACTGTCTTAACGGTAATAGTAGTTAAGGTTGACCGGGAAACAAGAACAGTACAGTAGTGTACTTTGATTTAAATTAATTTTTGTATAACATACTAGGTGCTTATGTCTTGTAATTTCTGCAATTTTATTTTTGAATTTTGTAACGTTTATTATATTATATATATATATATTATATATATATATATATATGACTGCAGTACAAAAATACTTGAATATATATAAAAACTATATAAGTATTTGGATATTCTAGATAAATAATATTTTAACTATTAGCTTATTATATACACCCTTATAGAATAATAAAATTCGAATTTTTATTTGTGTAGTATACAAAGTAGTTATAATATAATATATAATAAATACTAATTAATTATATATGATATTTAATTAAATAATATATATATTAATATATATTAATATATTATTATATAATATATAAATATATTAGTAATATATTTATATTATGTATATATAATAGTTAGTAATATAATATATATATATATATATAATATATATATATATAATATATATATATATTATATATATATATATATATAATTATATATATATAATATATATATATATATATATAATTGTTATATACAAAGAAAGCCATGAGCATAAAATTTTCTTGATCAATATATCCAATAGTTTGTGTCTCAAAATAATGACTGGTTAATGAGGTTTAAAATCTATCCACTACTCTACACCACCAGTCAAGAATACTATAACTTAATGTATAAATTTAAATTTAAAAAACTCCGGTAATTTTGTATATAAAAAAAACACTTGCAGGGAAAATAACCCCTTAAAAATTAAAAATAATTTTTTTAATATCTAACTTTTTAAAAAAAGGCAAATTTTGAAAAGGGGCGGGGAATATTTTGTTTTAAAAGGGTTCCTAAAAAAAAGGAAAAACCCCTTTAGTTTCCTTTGGGTTAACCTGATTAAAAACCCTTTCCCATTACCAAGGCATTTGTTTTAAACCCTTTAAAGGGTTTAAAGGGGTTTTTTTATTTAATTTCTATTAGTGTCCCGCCACAAAAATTTGGGCCAAATAAATTTACGTAAACAGATTAAAAAAGGGGAAAAAATTTCAGCCGCCTTATTTAAATAAATTGAAGGGAAGAAAATAAAAAAAACACAACTATCACCCCCCATTCTTAATAAACACAATCTATCACCTCCATTTCTTAAAATAACAATCTAAAAACCTCCCCTACTTAATATAAAAACAATCTATCACCCCCATACTTATTATAAAAAAAAATCTATCACCTCCAAACTTAATAAACACAATCAAACACCTCCAAACTTTTTTAAAAACCAATTTTAAACACCCTCCATACTTAAAAAATAACACAACCTATCACCCCCCAAAAACTTAATATAACACCAAACTATCCCCCTCCCTACTTAATAAAACACAATCTAATCCCCCTCCTTACTTTAAAAAAAACACAAACCCAAACAACCCCCATCCTTAAATAAAAAACACAATCAAACACCCTCCATACTTTAAAATAAAAACAAAACTTAAACACCCCCCTTTCTTAATATAAAAACCAAAAAACCCACACCTCCAACTTAAAAAAACACAATCTTTTCCCCCCTCCATACTTAAAAAAAACACAAACTATCACCTCCCTCCTTTTAAAATAACACAAAACCCCCAAATAAACCTCCCTCTTAATTAAACAAAAAATCTACCCTCCATACTTAATATAAACACAAAACCCACACCCCTCCATGGGAAAAATAACACAATCTATCACCTCCAACTTAATATAACAAAAAACTAAACACCTCCCCTACTTAAATAAAAAAACAAAAAACCAAACACCTCCCTACTTAATAAACACAATCTATCACCTCCATACTTAATATAAACACAATCTATTTACCCCCAACTTAAAAATAACACAATCTATCACCCCCCCAACTTTAAAAATTTAAAACAACCCATCACCTCCATAATTTAAAATAACACAATCTATCACCTCCTACTTTAATTAAAAACCCCAACCAAACACCTTTCCCTACTTAATATTTAACCCCAATCTATCACCTCCATACTTAAATTTTAACACAATCTATCACCTCCATACTTTTAAAATAACACAACCCATCACCTCCCTACTTAATAAACAACCTAAACAACCCCCCCATACTTAACATAACACAATCTATCACCCCAACTTAAATAAAAACCCCAAAAAAATCACCTCCATACTTAAAAAAACAATCTATCACCTCCATACTTTTTATAACACAACCTATCACCTCCATACCTTTTAAAAAATAACCAAAATCTATCACCCCATACCCTTTAAAAAAACACAATCTAACACCCCAAAAATAAAAAATAAAAAACAACAAAACTAAACACCTCCATACTTAATAACACAAACTATCACCTCCATCCTTAATATAACACAATCTATCACCTCCAACTTAATATAAAAACAAACTATCCCTCCAACCCCTTTAAAATAACACAAACTTTTCACCTTCCCAAATTAATATAACACAAAACAAACACCTCCATACTTTAAAATAACAAAAATCTATCCCCCTCCATACTTAAATTTTAAAACAATCTTATCACCTCCATACTTTAAAATAACACAATCTATCACCTTCCCAAAATTTTAATTTTTAACAAAAAAAATCTATCACCCCATCCTTAATATAACAAAAATCTATCCCTCCATAACTTTAAAATAACACAATAAAAACCTCCATCCTTAATATAACACCCAAACAACACCCTTTCCCAAACTTTTAAAATAAAACAACCCAAAACCTCTAAAAAACTTAACATAACCCCAATCTATTCCCCCTTTTAAAACTTATTTAAAACAACCATCATTTAAAACTTAATATACACAATCCCATCACCTCCCCTACTTAATAAACCAAAACTATCACCTTAAAACCCAATAAACAATCTATCAACCCCCCTATAAACCCAATAAAACAATCTATCACCCCCTATACCTAACAACAATCTATCCCCCTCTATAAACCCAATATAACCCTTCTATCACCTCTATACCTAAATAACACAATCAAACACCTTTTATACCTAAAACCCCCAATCTATCACCCCTATACCAATATAAAATCTATCACCTCAAAACCTAATATAACAAACTAACACCTCTTTACCTAAATTAAAAATCTATCACCCCCTAACCTAATATAACAATCTACACCTCTTACCAAAAATAAACCCCAAACTATCACCTCTATAAAACCCAACCAAAAAATTAAACAAACCCCTATACCTAATATAACACAATTTTATCACCTCTATACCCAACAACAATCATCACCTCTATACCCAATATAACAAACTAACACCTCTTTCCTAATATAACAAATCTACACCTCTTACCTAACAACAATCTATCACCCTATACCTAATAAACCAAAACCCAACACCTCTATAAACCCAATATAACAATCTACACCTCTAAAACCTAAAATAACAATCTATCACCTCAAAACCTATATAAAAAAATCTAAAACCTCATACCTAATATAAAAACCAACAAACACCTCTTTTACCTAAAAACAATCTATCACCTCATACCCAATTTTAAAAAAAAAATTTTATCACCCCCAAAACCCAATAAACCCAAACAAACACCTCAAAACCTAATATAACACAAATCTATTTACCTCATACCTAACCAAAAAATCTTTACCCAAAACCAATAAAAAATCTATCACCTCTATACCTAATAAAACAAACTATCACCCCCCTATACCTAAAATAAACAATCTAAAAAAACCCCTAAAAACCTAATATAACACAATCTATTTACCTTTTTATACCCCAACCAACAACAACAAACCCCCTCTAAAACCCCAAAATAAACAATCAAAACCCCCTCTATACCCCAATATAACACAATCTAACCACCCCCTAAACCCAACAAAAAACAAAAAAAAACCCCTTTACCCCCCAATTAACAACCCCCCGAAACCCCTAAAAACCTAATATAAAACAATCTAAAAACCCTAAAAACCCAACCCAATCTTCACCTCTAAAACCTAATAAAACCCAAACTACACCTCAACCTAACAACAAACAAAAACCCCTATTTCCTAATATAACACAATCTATCACCTCTATACCAAAAAACAACAAAAACCCCTCAAAACCTAATTTTAACCAAACAAACACCTTTTATAACCCAAAAATAAAAATCCCATCACCTCTAAACCTAAAAAAACAAACTACCCCCTCTAACCTAATTAACAATCTATCCCCTCTAAACCTAATAAACACAATCCCTTTACCTCAAAACCTAACAACAACTTCCCTCTAAATACCAAAAAAAACCAAACTTTTCAACCCCTATAAACCCAATATAAAAAACAAACACCCCTAAACCCAAAATAACAATCATCACCTCTATACCAATATAACAAATCTATCAAACCCCTTACCTAACAACAATCTATCACCCAAAACCTAATAAAAACAATCTATAAACCCCCTATACCAATTTTAACAAACTTCACCTCTATACCTAATAAACAATCAAAAACCCCCCTATACCCCAAATTTAAAATAATCTATCACCCCTATACCTAACAACAATTATCACCTCCATACCCAATATAACAATCCTATCACATCAAACCTAACATAACAATCTAGCACCCCTATACCTAATATAACAAATATCCATCACCTCTATTAAATTTAAAAATCTATCACCTCTTTTTAAACCCAATATAAAAATCTATCACCTCTATACCTTATAAAAAATCTACCCTCAAAACCCAATATAACATAAACATCACCTCAAAACCTAACAACCCAAACTACCCCCTCAACCAAAATATAACAATCAACCCTCTATCCTAATAAAAACAATTTTATCACCCCTATACCTTTAAAAACAATCAAACACCTCTAAACCTAATAAACCTCTATTTACCTCATACCTAATTTTAACAATCTATCACCTCTTTTCCAAAAAAACAATCATCACCCCTATACCTAAAAATAACACCTATCACCCTATACCTAAAAATAACAATTTTATCACCTCTATACCTAAATAACAATCTAAAAACCTCTAAACCCAATATAAAAAATCTATCACCTCTATACCAACAACAATCAAAAAAACCCCTATACCTTTAAAATAACAAACTATCACCCCCCTAAACCTTAATATAAAAATAATTAAAAAAACCCCTATAACCCAAAAATAACAATCTATCACATCTATTTCCTAACATAACAATCTACACCTCTAACCTAATAAAAAAAAAATCCCCAAACACCCAAAACCTAACAATCTAAAAACCTCCCATACCAAAAAAATTCAATCTACCACCTCTATACCAATATAACCCCTTTTCCTCTAAAACCCCAACATAACAACTAGCAACCCTTTTTATACCTAATATAACACAATCCCATCACCTCTAAAACCTAACAATCTATCACCTCTATACCCAAAAAAAAAACAATTTTTATCCCCTATAAACCAAATAAAAAAAACCTAAAAACCCCCTCTATACCTAAAAATAACCCCTAAACACTCTATACCTAAAAAAAACAATCTAGCACCTCAAAAACCTAATTAAAAACAATTCCCATCACCTCTTTTCCTAAAAAATCTAAACACCTCCCATAACCCAATATAACAATCTATCACCCTATACCTAATTAAAAACAATCAAACACCTCTAAACCCAAAAATCTTCACCTCTAAACCTAACAATCTAAACACCTCTATACCAAAAAAAAACCAAAAACACCTCTATACCTAATAAAAAAAACTATCACCTCTAATTCCCAATATAACACAAACTATCACCTCTATACCTAAAAATCCATCACCTCTATACCTTAAAATTAAAAATCTACACCTCTAAAACCTAATATTAAAAAACAATCTAAACACCTCTATACCTAATATAAAACAATCTAAACCCCCTCTATACCCAATATAACAATCTATCACCCAAAACCTAATATAAACAAACAAACACCCCCATCTTAATTTTAACACAATCTACACTATACTTAATATAATTAGTGAAAGGGTTCATTCAAAATAATTAACGATATTTTTACTTTAAATTTGGGAAAGTTTTTAACATTTTCCCACAATACATTAGCAACAATTTTAAATAAAATAAGTCACTTTTTCTGACTTTTTGGGGGTTTAAACCGGGGATAATTTTTCCCCGTTTGTTTAAATTTTAATTATTTTTTAAACCCGTGGGCCCAAAAAAACTTTTATTTTTTAAAAGGTTTTTTAGCGAAGAACTGAAGTGATAAAAAGTTTTTTTAGGCCCCAGGGGGCACATAAAACAAAATTTCAAAAGGGGCAAAAAACCCAGGGTAGTTTAAAAAAATGGTTCAGTTTACTTAAACCCTGATTTTACACTGGAGTGTTTTTTGGTGTGTGAAGGGTTTCCTTTTCCCTTTTGTGAGTCTTACGAGGTGTGAGAAAGGGAGTTGGGGTGGACGGGGGCAGGGCTGTACATATTCCCAATTTTCCCCCCACCTTCAAAAATTTTTCACCTTGAAAGCGGGTTTCTTCAACCGGGTTTCCCAAAAATCTGCAGACGGGCCCGGGTTGTTCCCTTGGGCAAGCCGAGGTTGAGAGGTCCCCAGGGGTTGTTTTTTTGGGAAAATTTTCCTTCTGAAAAAACTTGACTCAGACGGGGGGTTTTCTTTGACAGTTTTTGGGTGGTGTCCACTGGGCGGGGTCCCTGACGGGAGCGGGGGCCCGGCCAAAAAAACCCTACAGGGTCCCAAATTCCATTTTTTCCCTGGGAAAAATTTTTGGGGGTGATGGGGAAAGAGCCCCGGCCACCTCAAAAATTGGGCCTTTGGGGTCGTTTAAAACCCCCAGCTCAAAAAGCTCTTCCCGGCGAAGTTTTTTTTTAAAACATTCTGGGTGTCCCAGCCTTGGGGGGGCGAGCGAGGAGTGTCCGCGAGTAAAATATCATTTTTAATAGCCACAAAGTGGAAACCAGGGGGAGTACCTAAACAGTGCCAACATTTTACTACGGCCAAAAAAGCGGGACTAAACAGGTCCCCAAAAGTGGGACTTTGGCAGGTTCCCCAACCCGCGGGGGTTTTACAGGGCCAAAAACGGTACAGCAGGGCCAAAAAAGTACTACAAAAGGGCCAGCAAATAAATACTAGCAGGCCAGCAGTAGTACTAGCAGGACCAGTAGTACTAGCAGGACCAACAGTAGTACTAGCAGGACCAACAGTAGTACTAGCAGGATCAACAGTAGTACTAGCAGGATCAACAGTAGTACTAGCAGGATCAACAGCAGTACTAGCAAGACCAGCAGTAGTACTAGCAGGATCAACAGTAGTACTAGCAGGATCAACAGTAGTACTAGCAGGATCAACAGTAGTACTAGCAGGATCAACAGCAGTACTAGCAGGACCAGCAGTAGCACTAGCAGCAGCAGCAGGAGGAGCAAGGTCCACACTGCACGAGGAGTATCAATCTACTAGGCTGGAGTCACAGCCGCGCGCACTAATAACATCCCAGGGAGGAGGACATTTAACTTCAAACCTTCAAAAGTCGCGGGTACTGAGTCTCCTCAACGGCCGCCGCCGCCGCAGTCGCAGCCGCCGCAGCTCTACATTAACTAACCGACTCTTGCCAGTTGTTGGCCGCAGCAGCGGCCTCATACATGCCCAACTCACCCATTATATTGCATTAATTCACCTCTATTTTACGTCATTAAGTTACCCTTTATTTTTTAAACGTATCTGTATAATCATTTCATAATGAATTTGTAATGCGCTGCGTCACCTGTTGACTCATGTAACACCGTCCATAATGTGGTAAATGTCAGATAAAAGGCAGGAATGACACCACTGCTACATTAATGCTCCGCCCATATCATAGAACGTATTACAAATGGCCTCACAGGCAAGAAAAATAGAATAAAATGGACATGTCTGGCTGGTGTCAGTGATGGTGTTAGCAGCCAGGGAGAAATGCAACTATTCTCTCTCTCTCTCACACACACACACACACACACACAAAATGGTAACTAACTCACACATACACACAGCGATCAGTGAAGAGGCAGGGCCAGGAGCTCGGACTCGACCCCTGCAACCTCAACTAGGTGAGTACACACACACACACACACACACACACACACACACACACACACACACACACACACACACACACACACACACACACACACACACACACGTTTCAAAATTGCCGCCAAAATTTCAGTGTGAGGTTTTTACGCGGGAGTTTTTTTTTGTTTATTTTCTTTTACGCGGGTGTTATGACGCCTCTAGCGGAGGCTCAGCAAACTATAAACCCCATACCAGGGAGACTAATGGTAACTAGATCTCCCTGCATAGGCTTCTCTATTACAGGGAGGAAGACCCTGCCTAGCAGGGGTTCCCCAAGGTGGTGGTGGTCACCCATCCTCTTACTCCCCATACCCAACAGGGCTTAATTTGACGAATTTCTTATCTACTCAATTTTGTAAGACATTATGTTTATTTAGCCACAGGTACACATAAGTATAATTATCGTACATAGTGTAAAATACTCACCAGCATAAAAAAAAAGTCAGTCTTTTATTTATAATTATATTACCATTGATGACAAGTCTATTATTAGCATCATGGAGACCAATATATATTATAAGACGAATTATATTGGTGTAGATCTTAACCAAGTAGTCAATCATTTCAATATATCTTTTGTGGTATATTTAAACTTAGCATTAACAACCTAAAACACATAGTTAAAATACGATTTATATAGGTAATGAGAAATGTGATTACCAAATGTACATTAATAAATATGTTTGAATTATGTTACACAGTATATAAATGGGAAATATTTTTTAATAACTAAAAAAAAAAATGACTACCAATTGACGTGTCTTCGTCTCTGAAAAAATAAATAAAAAAATCTATATATATATTTCTGTCAACAAATAAGAAATTCATGTTATGGAAACTGGCTTTCCAAAATACAAATAAAAAAATAACTTTTTTTTTCTTATAAAAACCAATATATATTACAATGTTAAGTAAGGGGAGATAATAACTAGACAATAACAAGATAATAACTAGACAATAACAAGATAATAACTAGACAATAACAAGATAATAACTAGACAATAACAAGATAATAACTAGACAATAACAAGATAATAACTAGACAATAACAAGATAATAACTAGACAATAACAAGATAATAACTAGACAATAACAAGATAATAACTAGACAATAACAAGATAATAACTAGACAATAACAAGATAATAACCGGACAATAACAAGATAATAACTAGACAATAACAAGATAATAACTAGACAATAACAAGATAATAACTAGACAATAACAAGATAATAACTAGACAATAACAAGATAATAACCGGACAATAACAAGATATATAACTAGACAATAACAAGATAATAACTAGACAATAACAGATAATAACTAGACAATAACAAGATAATAACTAGACAATAACAAGATAATAACTAGACAATAACAAGATAATAACTAGACAATAACAAGATAATAACCGGACAATAACAAGATAATAACTAGACAATAACAAGATAATAACTAGACAATAACAAGATAATAACTAGACAATAACAAGATAATAACTAGACAATAACAAGATAATAACTAGACAATAACAAGATAATAACTAGACAATAACAAGATAATAACTGGACAATAACAAGATAATAACTAGACAATAACAAGATAATAACTAGACAATAACAAGATAATAACTAGACAATAACAAGATAATAACTAGACAATAACAAGATAATAACTAGACAATAACACGATAATAACTAGACAATAACAAGATAATAACTAGACAATAACACGATAATAACTAGACAATAACAAGATAATAACTAGACAATAACAAGATAATAACTAGACAATAACAAGATAATAACTAGACAATAACAAGATGAGTGACACAAAGAGGAGGTTGAAAAAGGGGTAAAAAAAAAATGTCTTGGTCGATTATTTATAGGAATTCATCAGTAAATTAATAAGGAGGAGGTCTTGCTTCTCCAGGAGGAGATTAGGAGGCTGAAGGTCCACCTCAATGGGCCTGGGAGAGAGTGTGAGGTGGTTGGAGATGTGGGGAATGAGGCTTCTAGCAGTGAGGTGCAGTCTGTCTCTCACTGTGAGGAGGCTGTAGGTGGGGAGGTAGCAACGGCTACCAGCAGTGAGGTGCAGCCCAGCACCTGCTACAAGTGGCGAGTTGTTCACAGTAATGGAAGGCGCATCAGAGTAAGGAAAGTTAAGAGTGAAGATCTGAAGGTAGGAAATCGCTTCTCTGTTCTCCAGGATGAATGTACTTCAGTGGCCAGTGAAGGTAAGGGTACTACTGCCCCTGCTAATGAAGGTAAGCGCATTCTTGTGGTTGGTGACTCTCAGGTAAGATATGTTGACCGTGCTTTTTGTAATAGGAATAAGAAGATGAGAGATAGAGTGTGCTTCCCTGGAGCTGGTGTTGGGGACATTGTCAACAGACTGGATAATATCATGTCAGGTAATGGGAACAAGCCCATTATCTGTCTCAGTGCTGGTGGAAATGATATTGGGAAGGGTAGGAGAGAAGAGCTGCTAGATAAGTACAGGTCAGCTATAGAGTTCATTAAGTCTAAGGGAGGGATCCCAATCATATGTAGCATCTTGCCTAGAAGGGGAGTAGGAAATGAATGGTTGTCTAGGGCAATTGGTGTAAATTGCTGGCTAGACAGATACTGCAAGGAACTTGCAATCCCATTCATTGACAGCTGGAACAACTTTTATGGCAAACATGATATGTATGCAAGGGATGGGGTTCATCTCTCTGGGGCAGGGGTGGTAGCACTTGCAAAACTCGATTGAGAAGGCCATTGTGAAATGCCTATGGTTTTAAACTGATGGAAGATAGAGGTATGGGTGTGTGTGGAAACAAGCAGGTTGCAACACTAGGGTTGGAAACAGTAAATGTATAAAAGGCATTCAGCATGAAGTTATAAATAAAGACAATAGAACAGGTCAGCAAACAAAGGGGGACAGCAGAGGGCAGCAAGGGACTAGCTCCCTTAAGGTTTACTATAACTAATAGCAGGAGTGTTAGAAATAAGATAGATGAGCTAAGATTAATTGCAAGTGCAGGAAACATAGATATATTTGCTATAACAGAGACCGGGGCTCAATCTGAAAGATAGAGAGATGCCCTCTGAATGTCACATACAAGGCTATAAATTATTCCACACTGACAGGGTCAACAGGAAAGGTGCGGAGTAGCGATGTATGTCAGAGGACAATTTAAATTGTTGTGTTTAGACAAGATATTAAATTAGAAGCGTCAGCCACTGAATCTGTTTGGTTACAGCTTCTCGAGGGCCGAGAAAAACTGATTTTGGGTGTGATTTACAGGGCCCCCAAATCTGATAGGAGTGCAGTAACTTCTATGGACGAAATTCGTAAGGCATCTACATACGAAAATGTTGTGCTAATGGGAGATTTCAACTATAAGACAGATTGACTGGAGCAATTTGACAGGAAATTTAGAGTCGGGTGACTTTCTTGATACGATCCAGGATTGTTTTTTAAAAACAGTTTTTGACAGAGCCAACTAGGGGAAATAACCTCCTTGACTTGGTTCTTGCCAGTAGGGAAACACTAATTAATAATCTTGAGGTTAATGATGAGCTTGGGGAGAGTGATCACAAATCACTCAGTTTTTAATATATCATGGAAATTTTCCCCCTAATAATGGCAATCAAGTCTCCGTCCCTGACTTTCGCTTGGCTGATTTCATAGGACTGAAAAAATTACTTAGGGGGTTCTGAACTGGAATGACCTGACTATGGGTCAGGTAGGTGGTTGATGGTTGCCGATTTTTGATGCTTTCCAGGGCAATAGTTCTAGCTTGCTCAGGGTCAAATAATGTTCCAAATAGGGAAAATCAGATCAAACAAAAATGATCCTAAATGGATGAACAATAGATTAAAATATTGATGGTCAAAAGAGAGGCATATATAAGGCAAATCAAAAGAGGAGAGGGGCAATTAAGAAATCGATATATTCAGTTAAAGAAGAAATAAAAAGGGAATTAGAAAAGCAAAAAGTAGATTATGAGGTTAAAGTTGCAAGAGAATCGAAGACTAAACCAAAAGGATTCTTTCAGGAAACAAGTAAGATCAGGTACAAGATAGGCCCACTCAAAAGTTCCTCGGTCAGTCACTGACAGTGAAAAGGGAAATGTGTAGAATTTTTAACAAACATACTTCCTCTCAGTTTCACTGGAGAAAAACCAGCGATATTCCAGTAATGATAAATTATGTAGAACAGGACGATAATAAACTGTGCACTATTAGGGTCACAAGTGCATGGTCCTTAGGCAAATAGATAAATTAAAACCTAACAAATCCCCGGGCCCTGATGAACTGTATGCAAGGGTTCTAAAGGAATGTAAAGAGGAGCTTAGCAACTTTGGCTAATCTTTTCAAATTCACTACAAACTGGCATGGTGCCAGGTAAGTGAAAATGGCAAATGTGATACTATTTTCAAAAAGGTGACAGGTCCTTAGCTTCGAACTTAGACCAAATAAGCATAACCTCCATAGTGGGAAAATTTATGGAATCAATAATTGCCGATGGCAGTCGTAGCCACCTTGAAAAGCATAAATAATCAACGAAACTCAGCATGGTTTTACAAGGGGCGTTCCTGCCTTACGAATTTTACTTTTTTCACTAAGGTATTTGAGGAGGTATCATGGTAATGAATATGATATTGTGTTATATGGACTTCAGTAAGGCTTTTGAAGGGTCCCACATCAGAGACTATTGAGGAAAATTAAAGCACATAAATAGGAGGAGAAATTTTTTCCTGATAGAGGCATGTTGACAAATAGGCAGCAGAGAGTTTGCATAAATGGGGAGAAATCAGAGTGGGGAAGCGTCACAAAGCGGTTCACAGGGGTCAGTGTTGGGCCCCTGCTGTTCACAATCTACATAAACGAATAGATGAGGGCATAAAGAGCGACATCGGAAGTTTGCCGATGACACCAAAATAGGCCGTCTGAATTCATTCTGACGAGGACATTCGAGCACTCCAGGAAGATTTGAATAGACTGACGCAGTGGTCGGAGAAGTGGCAGATGCAGTTTAATATAGACAAATGCAAAAGTTTCTAAATTTGGACAAGGACAATAACCATGCCACATATAAACAAAATAATGTAGATCTTAATATTACGGATTGCGAAAAAGATTTAGGAGTTCTGGTTAGCAGTTAATCTGAAACCAAGACAACAGTGCAAAGTGTTCGCAATAAAGCTAATAGAATCCTTGGCTTCATACAAGAAGCATAAATAATAGGAGTCCTCAGGTTAGTGTTCTTCAACTGCTAACATCCTTGGTTAGGCCTCATTAGATTATGCTGCACAGTTTTGGTCACCGTATTACAGAATGGAATAAATTCTCTGGAAAATGTGTACAAAGGAGGATGACAAAGATGATCCCATGTATCAGAAACCCTTCCCTATGAGATAGACTAAGGGCCCTGAAACTGCACTCTCTAGAAAGACGTAGAATTAGGGGGATATGATTGAGTTATAAGTGGAAGACAGGAATAAAATAAGGGGATGTAAATAGTGTGCTGAAAAATCTAGCCTAGACAGGACTCGCAGCATGGTTTTAAGTTGGAAAAATTCAGATTCAAGGAGGGATATAGGAAAGTACTGGTTTGGTAATAGAGTTTGGATGAGTGGAACAAAACTCCCAAGTACCGTAATAGAGGCCAGAACGTTGTGTAGCTTTAAAAATAGGTTGGATAAATACATGAGTAGATGTGGGTGGGTGTGAGTTAGACCTGATAGCTTGTGCTAACAGGTCGGTTGCCGTGTTCCTCCCTTAAGTCAATGTGACCTGACCTGACTAGGTTGGGTGCATTGGCTTAAGCCGGTAGGGACTTGGACCTGCCTCGCATGGGCCAGTAGGCCTTCTGCAGTGTTCCTTCGTTCTTATGTTCTTATGTTCTTAAATTATTCAGAGGTGATGCACTACCAATATGAGAGAGAATTGTTAGTAGCAAGTGTAGTAGTCAACTGTTTGAACCAGTTGACCATCATGGTAAACTATCACATTATACTATCCGCCATCACATACCATTAACAACATTCCAAGTCCATCAATACAGGTGTGTCTTTATACAACTGATGTATGTTATACAACACCAGCTACAAGAAGGATGACTTATAAAGGCATAAGTATAAAATATACAAGAATGATACACTCCGGCACTATCACACTTCAGAACATTCCTCACAAATTTACACATTTTTTTAATTGTAACATCCACGGGGGAAGGGGGGGGGTAAAATAATTGTGGCCGTTGGTTAATGAATTATACAAGCATACGCACACACGCACTCACAAATATAATACAAGACGATGGGAATATAAATATATATATACCAATAAAATACGATATTAGTCGAATATCTCAAGAACAGATCATGGCAAGTATAAATGTTAGATATTATAGAGCAGTAATGTGGGTTACATATATCTTCGTTTGTATTCTATAAAACCGTATGTGTACTCACCTATTTGTGGTTGCAGAGGTCGATTCACAGCTCCTGGCACCGCCTCTTCGCTAGTCACTGATGTTAGGAAGTGTTTCTTCAGTCATAGAGTAGTCAGGAAGTGGAATAGTTTGGGAAGTGATGTAGTGGAGGAAGAATCCATACATAGCTTTAAGCAGAGGTATGATAAAGCTCTTGGTGCAGGGACAATGACCCAGTAGTAACCAGTGAAGAGGCGGGGCCAGGAGCTATGACTCGACCCCTGCAACCACAACTAGTTGAGTACTGGTTTATATATATATATATTTCTCACACGTTGCTCAATTCTTCAGTCGTGGTCAATTAGGCCGGAAACAATGAAACGCCATTAACAAATTCCCAACAATTTTTTCTTGTCTACTGTCTGGCGGTCACAAGTTTTGGCGCCAAAATTACGTCATCGTTTCTCAATCAAACTCGCTGAGATTTCCCGCCAAATTTAGGATCTCTCTACCGTACAAAAACTTCTCGATATTATTATTTTTATTTTTAAGTTTATATACAAATTTCTCATCCATGGCGATAATATAACTTTTAAGAAGATAAGAATAAAGGAATGCTACAGCCGGCCTATAATTTCCCTAGTTATAATAAGTTAGTAAATTGTTAATAAGAAACAATATATAGTTATAAAGGCTTACAGTATGTGTATATTTGTACTAACTTATTTGTGGTTGCAGGGGTCGAGACATAGCTCCTGGCCCCGCCTCTTCACTGGTCGCTACTGGGTCCTCTCTCTCCCTGCTCCATGAGCTTTATCATACCTTGCCTTAAAGCTATGTATGGTTCCTGCCTCCACTACATCACTTGCCAGACTATTCCACTTCCTGACCACTCTATGACTAAAGAAATATTTCCTAACATCCCTTTGACTCATCTGTGTGTGTGTGTGTGTGTGTGTGTGTGTGTGTGTGTGTGTGTGTGTGTGTGTGTGTGTGTGTGTGTGTGTGTGTGTGTCTGTGTGTGTGTGTCTGTACTCACCTAGTTGTACTCACCTAGTTGAGGTTGCGGGGGTCGAGTCCGAGCTCCTGGCCCCGCCTCTTCACTGATCGCTACTAGGTCACTCTCCCTGAGCCGTGAGCTTTATCGTACCTCTGCTTAAAGCTATGTATGGATCCTGCCTCCACTACATCGCTTCCCAAACTATTCCACTTACTGACTACTCTGTGGCTGAAGAAATACTTCCTAACATCCCTGTGATTCATCTGTGTCTTTAGCTTCCAACTGTGTCCCCTTGTTACTGTGTCCAATCTCTGGAACATCCTGTTTTTGTCCACCTTGTCAATTCCTCTCAGTATTTTGTTTTGTCGTTATCATGTCCCCCCTATCTCTCCTGTCCTCCAGTGTCGTCAGGTTGATTTCCCTTAACCTCTCCTCGTAGGACATACCTCTTAGCTCTGGGACTAGTCTTGTTGCAAACCTTTGCACTTTCTCTAGTTTCTTTTCGTGCTTGGCTAGGTGTGGGTTCCAAACTGTGCCGCATACTCCAATATGGGCCTAACGTATACGGTGTACAGGGTCCTGAACGATTCCTTATTAAGATGTCGGAATGCTGTTCTGAGGTTTGCTAGGCGCCCATATGCTGGGGTGTGTGTGTGTGTGTGTGTGTCTGTGTGTGTGTGGTGTGTGTGTGTGTGTGTGTGTGTGTGTGGTGTGTGTGTGTGTGGGGTGTGTGTGGGGTGTTGTGTGTCTGTGTGTGTGTGTGTAACACACCAGCCAGTGTTGATCAGCTGTAAGGAAATAATGAAAAATTCCAGGAATTAAGACGCGCCTTCGTATTTCCTGTAGTGATTATACTTGTGTGGTCTGGCAGGGGAAGACAAATAGAGTGAGTAATATTTTGTGAAGTGATTCAGAGAAACCGGTTAGCCGGACTTGAGTCCTGGAGGTGTGAAGTACAATGTCTGCACTTTAATTAAAGAAGGGGTCTGGGATATTGGCTGTTTGGAGGGACATCTAAACTGTTGTATCTGGACGCCTCTGTAAATACAGTGATTATGTTTCAGTAATGGTGAAAGTGTTGAATGATGGTGAAATTCTTTCTTTCTATTTGGGTCACCCTGTCTCAGTGGGAGACGGCCGTCGTGAATACATACACACACACACACACACACACACACACACACACACACACACAAACATGTTAGGAAGTATTTCTTCAGCCACAGAGTAGTCAGTAAGTGGAATAGTTTGGGAAGCGATGTAGTGGAGGCAGGATCCATACATAGCTTTAAGCAGAGGTATGATAAAGCTCACGGCTCAGGGAGAGTGACCTAGTAGCGATCAGTGAAGAGGCGGGGCCAGGAGCTCGGACTCGACCCCCGCAACCTCAACTAGGTGAGTAAAACTAGGTGAGTACACCACACACACACACACACACACACACACACACACACAACACACACACACACACACACAACACATATATATATATATATATATATTATATATATATAATATATATTTTAATATATATATGTGTGTGTGTGTGTGTGTGTGTGTGTGTGTGTGTGTGTGTGTGTCGTGCAGAATATGTAAAACTGGTCAATTAGCAAGAACTCATTTTAAAATTAAGTTTAAATTTTTGAAATTTTCTCTTATACGTTTTAAAGATATATTTTTTTTCATTAATGTTAATGTAAAAAAAATTAATTTTGCACCAAAAGAATCTTGGAAAACTACCTAACCTTATTATAACAAGAACAATTTATTTTAGCCTAACCCAACTAAATATATTTTGTAGATTGTTTACAATAATTTAATACTAAACAAACACAGTTTAAATATATTTTTTTTCGTTAGGTTCAGAATGATTTTGGCGAAATTATTACATACACAAATTTTCACTTGTCCTATATGCAAGATGAGCGTTGCTATTTAAGCCAAGATCGCAAGTTCTGCTATTCGGCACGACATTTTATATATATATAAATATATATATATATATATATCTATATATTTTATATATATATATTATATATATATATATATATATATAAGGAAATAATAAAAACTCATATAATAATAAAAACCCGTCAAAGAATAAATACAAGCGAAATGGAATAAGAATTAAGTAAGGAGGGAACCCGCATGTAGGAGCACAATCACTGGTTGTAAACAGAGTTCCTGGAGTCTGTTAGCGCGCACCTGCCAGACGCAAGAACTACTCCACCCACTCTAGTGGAATAACAACGGTTGACATGCTTGTTTTAAGATGAGCAGGTGTGTGTGTCCTGGTAGGCAGTCAGTCCCAACTGCACACTGGACCTCACTCAGTGTTCACACAGTAAGGAATATAACGGATCACACTGACCAGCCACCACCACACTGCAAATATAATAAAAGTTACCTTGACTTGTGAGTTTCTCTCGACGTTCCTCAATATATATTTATATTTCCAGGAGATCAGTTAGTAAGTTTATTCAGGTACACAAAAATCTAGTTACATAAATTATCAAACATATTTATCATATATACGTATTTTTTTCCCTCGGTGTTTTAAGTTTATTTAGACACAGGTACAAGGATCCTCAGTGGAAATATGTCACTGACATGTTCTGGATAACTTACACATGCTGTTATGTATGATAATTGTTCAGTGGAAGACAAGGTAATCAGTCCCTCGGTCTTGTGGAACTATATACAGAACACCTGTATCTAAACAACACTTGACATAACTCCTGGCGGGGCCAGGAGCTGTGATTCGATCCCTGCAACCACACCTACGTGAGTACACAGAGGTGAGAGAGAGAGTGTGGGGTTTGCCGCCAAAACTATCAGCTGTTGTGGGTGGCGGGAACACTGAACAACTTGACTCACCAACGAGCAAAAAGTTTAGTCAGTGGGCCAGCAAGCACGTGTCTGGCCTCACCTACTGTGGGCCAGCAAGCACGTGTCTGGCCTCACCTACTGTGGGCCAGCAAGCACGTGTCTGGCCTCACCTTAAACGTTTTTTGTGGGCCAGCAAGCACGTGTCTGGCCTCACCTACTGTGGGCCAGCAAGCACGTGTCTGGCCTCACCTACTGTGGGCCAGCAAGCACGTGTCTGGCCTCACCTACTGTGGGCCAGCAAGCACGTGTCTGGCCTCACCTACTGTGGGCCAGCAAGCACGTGTCTGGCCTCACCTACTGTGGGCCAGCAAGCACGTGTCTGGCCTCACCTACTGTGGGCCAGCAAGCACGTGTCTGGCCTCACCTACTGTGGGCCAGCAAGCACGTGTCTGGCCTCACCTACTGTGGGCCAGCAAGCACGTGTCTGGCCTCACCTACTGTGGGCCAGCAAGCACGTGTCTGGCCTCACCTACTGTGATGATCCCATTGATAATTACATGACGGAATGTAATAACATTTGTGACAACCCTTGTGCAATGACCTGTAGTTACTGTAGTGTGATGACCTGTTGGTAGTTACTGTAGTGTGATGACCTGTTGGTAGTTACTGTAGTGTGATGACCTGTTGGTAGTTACTGTAGTGCGATGACCTGTTGGTAGTTACTGTAGTGTGATGACCTGTTGGTAGTTACTGTATGTGTGATGACCTGTTGGTAGTTACTGTAGTGTGATGACCTGTTGGTAGTTACTGTAGTGTGATGACCTGTTGGTAGTTACTGTAGTGTGATGACCTGTTGGTAGTTACTGTAGTGTGATGACCTGTTGGTAGTTACTGTAGTGTGATGACCTGTTGGTAGTTACTGTAGTGTGATGACCTGTTGGTAGTTACTGTAGTGTGATGACCTGTTGGTAGTTACTGTAGTGTGATGACCTGTTGGTAGCTACTGTAGTGTGATGACCTGTTGGTAGTTACTGTAGTGTGATGACCTGTTGGTAGTTACTGTAGTGCGATGACCTGTTGGTAGTTACTGTAGTGTGATGACCTGTTGGTAGTTACTGTAGTGTGATGACCTGTAGTTACTGTAGTGTGATGACCTGTAGTTACTGTAGTGTGATGACCTGTAGTTTACTGTAGTGTGATGACCTGTTGGTAGTTACTGTAGTGTGATGACCTGTAGTTACTGTAGTGTGATGACCTGTTGGTAGTTACTGTAGTGCGATGACCTGTTGGTAGTTACTGTAGTGTGATGACCTGTTGGTAGTTACTGTAGTGTGATGACCTGTAGTTACTGTAGTGTGATGACCTGTAGTTACTGTAGTGTGATGACCTGTAGTTACTGTAGTGTGATGACCTGTAGTTACTGTAGTGCGATGACCTGTTGGTAGTTACTGTAGTGTGATGACCTGTTGGTAGTTACTGTAGTGCGATGACCTGTTGGTAGTTACTGTAGTGCGATGACCTGTTGGTAGTTACTGTAGTGCGATGACCTGTTGGTAGTTACTGTAGTGCGATGACCTGTTGGTAGTTACTGTAGTGTGATGACCTGTTGGTAGCTACTGTAGTGTGATGACCTGTTGGTAGTTACTGTAGTGTGATGACCTGTTGGTAGTTACTGTAGTGCGATGACCTGTTGGTAGTTACTGTAGTGTGATGACCTGTTGGTAGTTACTGTAGTGTGATGACCTGTAGTTACTGTAGTGTGATGACCTGTAGTTACTGTAGTGTGATGACCTGTAGTTACTGTAGTGTGATGACCTGTTGGTAGTTACTGTAGTGTGATGACCTGTAGTTACTGTAGTGTGATGACCTGTTGGTAGTTACTGTAGTGCGATGACCTGTTGGTAGTTACTGTAGTGTGATGACCTGTTGGTAGTTACTGTAGTGTGATGACCTGTAGTTACTGTAGTGTGATGACCTGTAGTTACTGTAGTGTGATGACCTGTAGTTACTGTAGTGTGATGACCTGTAGTTACTGTAGTGCGATGACCTGTTGGTAGTTACTGTAGTGTGATGACCTGTTGGTAGTTACTGTAGTGCGATGACCTGTTGGTAGTTACTGTAGTGCGATGACCTGTTGGTAGTTACTGTAGTGCGATGACCTGTTGGTAGTTACTGTAGTGCGATGACCTGTTGGTAGTTACTGTAGTGTGATGACCTGTTGGTAGTTACTGTAGTGCGATGACCTGTTGGTAGTTACTGTAGTGTGATGACCTGTTGGTAGTTACTGTAGTGTGATGACCTGTAGTTACTGTAGTGCGATGACTGTTGGTAGTTACTGTAGTGTGATGACCTGTTGGTAGTTACTGTAGTGCGATGACCTGTTGGTAGTTACTGTAGTGTGATGACCTGTAGTTACTGTAGTGCGATGACCTGTTGGTAGTTACTGTAGTGCGATGACCTGTTGGTAGTTACTGTAGTGCGATGACCTGTTGGTAGTTACTGTAGTGCGATGACCTGTTGGTAGTTACTGTAGTGTGATGACCTGTTGGTAGTTACTGTAGTGTGATGACCTGTTGGTAGTTACTGTAGTGCGATGACCTGTTGGTAGTTACTGTAGTGCGATGACCTGTTGGTAGTTACTGTAGTGCGATGACCTGTTGGTAGTTACTGTAGTGCGATGACCTGTTGGTAGCTACTGTAGTGTGATGACCTGTTGGTAGTTACTGTAGTGTGATGACCTGTTGGTAGTTACTGTAGTGTGATGACCTGTAGTTACTGTAGTGTGATGACCTGTTGGTAGTTACTGTAGTGTGATGACCTGTAGTTACTGTAGTGTGATGACCTGTTGGTAGTTACTGTAGTGCGATGACCTGTTGGTAGCTACTGTAGTGTGATGACCTGTTGGTAGTTACTGTAGTGCGATGACCTGTTGGTAGTTACTGTAGTGTGATGACCTGTTGGTAGTTACTGTAGTGTGATGACCTGTTGGTAGTTACTGTAGTGTGATGACCTGTTGGTAGTTACTGTAGTGCGATGACCTGTTGGTAGTTACTGTAGTGCGATGACCTGTTGGTAGTTACTGTAGTGCGATGACCTGTTGGTAGTTACTGTAGTGCGATGACCTGTTGGTAGCTACTGTAGTGTGATGACCTGTTGGTAGTTACTGTAGTGCGATGACCTGTTGGTAGCTACTGTAGTGTGATGACCTGTTGGTAGTTACTGTAGTGTGATGACCTGTTGGTAGTTACTGTAGTGTGATGACCTGTAGTTACTGTAGTGTGATGACCTGTTGGTAGTTACTGTAGTGCGATGACCTGTTGGTAGTTACTGTAGTGTGATGACCTGTTGGTAGTTACTGTAGTGTGATGACCTGTTGGTAGTTACTGTAGTGCGATGACCTGTTGGTAGTTACTGTAGTGCGATGACCTGTTGGTAGTTACTGTAGTGTGATGACCTGTTGGTAGTTACTGTAGTGCGATGACCTGTTGGTAGTTACTGTAGTGTGATGACCTGTTGGTAGTTACTGTAGTGTGATGACCTGTTGGTAGTTACTGTAGTGTGATGACCTGTTGGTAGTTACTGTAGTGTGATGACCTGTTGGTAGTTACTGTAGTGTATGACCTTGTAGTTACTGAATAGTGTGATGACCTGTTGGTAGTTACTGTAGTGTGATGACCTGTAGTTACTGTAGTGTGATGACCTGTTGGTAGTTACTGTAGTGTGATGACCTGTTGGTAGTTATTATAGTGTGATGACCTGTTGGTAGTTACTGTAGTGTGATGACCTGTTGGTAGTTATAATAGTGTGATGACCTGTTGGTAGTTACTGTAGTGCGATGACCTGTTGGTAGTTATTATAGTGTGATGACCTGTTGGTAGTTACTGTAGTGTAATGACCTGTTGTGTAGTGATACTGTGGTTATGTAATGAACCTGTTGGTAGTTACTGTAGTGTAATGACCTGTTGGTAGTTACTGTAGTGTAATGACCTGTTGGTAGTTACTGTAGTGTAATGACCTGTTGGTAGTTACTGTAGTGTAATGACCTGTTGGTAGTTACTGTAGTGTAATGACCTGTTGGTAGTTACTGTAGTGTAATGACCTACGAAACAATGTTCATGTACCAAACACATATCTAGATTTCCGACCTGTCAAAATTACCTTGCACCTGTCAAGTGTTCGTGACAGACGGTATATATACCAACTGTATTAAATTTATTCAGGTATACACAAATACAGTTACATAGATTATCATACAGAGCAGCATATGTGTAGAGATCATAGGATAACCCCAAAAAGTCAAGTATATATTTATAATTGTTAGATACGAGGGAGAGAATGATGTAACAACTCTCAGCTTGTAAATGAAGTTAGGAGCCCTTTGTAAAACCCTGAGAGAGAGAGAGAGAGAGAGAGAGAGAGAGAGAGAGAGAGAGAGAGAGGAGAGAGAGAGAGAGAGAGAGAGAGAGAGAGAGAGAGAGAGAGAGAGGGAGAGAGAGGTGTGGTTAGCCTACATTAACAGTAACCTCCACAACTGCTGCTCACCTCCAGTACGACTCTCTCTCTCTCTCTCTCTCTCAACTTCACCTGGCATCAGCTGTGATAGCGGGTGTTCTGTGGCCAGATTCTCCCGGTAACGACCCGACCACTGCTTCCAGCAACCAGTTATAAAAAAAAATCGGGAAAATAGAGATGGGATTAAAAAAAAAAAAGAAAACGCGGGAAAAATTCAAACAGCATCTGTCAGGGTGGCGGGCCAGTGTTGCCAACCTCCTGTGCTACGCAACACATCTCTTATATTCAATATTACCAGACATCTTGGCTTAAAAACTAATTAGAACTTACCACAAAAATACCCAGAATATACAGTAAGTGGTCATAAATGGACACCCATAGGAAAACAATGAGTTTTAATACGGTGAAAAGGTGGCTGTAGAAGGTATTTACAAATATGGATGTGGCAACACTGTCAGCCGCGGCGGCTAGTTGGCGCGGAATTTCAAACTAGAACACCAGAACCTGCTCCTTACTTGTAAGTAAACTAGCATGTAAAGTAAGTAAACTAGCAAGTAAATTAAGTAAACTAGCAAGTAAAGTAAGTAAACTAGCAAGTAAAGTAAGTAAACTAGCAAGTAAAGTAAGTAAACTAGCAAGTAAAGTAAGTAAACTAGCAAGTAAAGTAAGTAAACTGCAAGTAAAGTAAGTAAACTAGCGAGTAAAGTAAGTAAACTAGCAAGTAAAGTAAGTAAACTAGCAAGTAAAGTAAGTAAACTAGCAAGTAAAGTAAGTAAACTAGCGAGTAAAGTAAGTAAACTAGCAAGTAAAGTAAGTAAACTAGCAAGTAAAGTAAGTAAACTAGCAAGTAAAGTAAGTAAACTAGCAAGTAAAGTAAGTAAACTAGCAAGTAAAGTAAGTAAACTAGCAACTGAGGATCTATTGTTTCTTTATTCAGGTATTTTATTTCATACAGTAGACGTGAAGGGCTCTTGATCCAGGGAACTCTTGCTACCCTCTCCTGGCTATTTAACCATATTACTAACCATTATCAGTTAGTGTTATAATAATATAATTGTAGTAAGATAATAATTGTAATAAGATAATAATTGTAATAAGATAATAATTGTAATAAGATAATAATTGTAATAAGATAATAATTGTAATAAGATAATAATTGTAATAAGATAATAATTGTAATAAGATAATAATTGTAATAAGATAATAATTGCAATAAGACAATAATTGTAATAAGATAATAATTGTAATAAGATAATAATTGTAATAAGATAATAATTGTAATAAGATAATAATTGTAATAAGATAATAATTGTAATAAGATAATAATTGTAATAAGATAATAATTGCAATAAGATAATAATTGTAATAAGATAATAATTGTAATAAGATAATAATTGTATAAATAGATAATAATTGTAATAAGATAATAATTGTAATAAGATAATAATTGTAATAAGATAATAATTGTAATAAGATAATAATTGCAATAAGATAATAATTGTAATAAGATAATAATAATGACAATAATAAAAATGGTAATGATAATAATAATGACAACGATAATAATCATAAAAATTATAAAATAATAATGACAATGATAATATTAATTATAATAAAAATAATAATGGCAATAAAAATTATAATTATAATAATAATAATAATAATAATAATAATAATAATAATAATAATAATAATAATAATAATAATAATAATAGTGAGATCGTACTTAGAATTATAATTAAAACCATTGTGCAGTTTGGGAAGCTCTAAACCTGTAAGGATGATGTAGCGTACGAGGGAATGACATGCAATGTGTCGTCCTAACAAGCTGAAGGAATGACATGCAATGTGTCGTCCTGGTAAGCTGAAGGAATGACATGCAATGTGTCGTCCTAGTAAGCTGAAGGAATGACATGCAATGTGTCGTCCTAGTAAGCTGAAGGAATGACATGCAATGTGTCGTCCTAGTAAGCTGAAGGAATGACATGCATGTGTCGTCCTAGTAAGCTGAAGGAATGACATGCAATGTGTCGTCCTGGTAAGCTGAAGGAATGACATGCAATGTGTCGTCCTAGTAAGCTGAAGGAATGACATGCAATGTGTCGTCCTAGTAAGCTGAAGGAATGACATGCAATGTGTCGTCCTAGTAAGCTGTAGACGAGAATTAATCGAGAATCACAATGGAAATAAGACACTGGTGATTAATTTACACGAGTTATAATGATCTCTCAGTCCACAGCAGGATTGGAACATGCAAACCGAGCATCAGAGTACACGACTCAAGAAATCGTAATGACACGATTGCAAACAAACCACACCCCCGGCCGGGATTGAACCCGCGGTCATAGAGTCTCAAAACTCCAGCCCGTCGCGTTAGCCACTAGACCAGCTAGCCACAATAAGATTCATCCAACTAGGTATATTTCTACACCATAGGAAGGTTAGCACAGGCACCTCTGTGACCACAAATGCATTTGTGGTCACATGGTGCCTGTGCAAACCCTTTCCCATAGGGTGTAGAAATATACCAGTTGGAGAATCTTATTTATGTGTACGGGTACCTAACTATACTTACTTTAGTAAGTCTGTGGGAACCTCTCTTTGAGAGGAAATATCTGGAGGGGGTTGGGGGTCAACGCCCCCCCCTGCCCGGTCCGTGATAGGCCCTTTGGGAAATTTCACAACCATAGAAATGTTTATTTTAGGGGGAAAGTTAAAAAACTAAATAAACTATTTACTGTCGTGTTGTTCCACCATGTTGTTGCTTACTTTTTTTTCTGGTATTTTTTTTGCAATTTTTTAGGACCGTAAATAATGTTTGGCAAAAAATTCATTTTAAATCTTCTTAATAAAACTGTTTATTATTTGGGTTTGGGGTAGGTTGATCGAGCACAGTCCCGGCCCCCCCTCTTCGCGCTGTGTGGCGGCCTGTTTACCTTTTGTGGTTGGAGGGGTCGTTCATAGCCCGGACCGCCCCTTGCTGTGTGGCGTGCCCGTTTTCCTGTTTGTGGTTGGAGGGGGGAGTCATGCCATGGCTCCAAAAATAAAACACGTTCTATTATTCTTTAAATAAATTTCCCCATTTTTCAAAACCAAAACATAAGTATTTTTTACCCTGAAAAAAAACTGAAACGAAGAGAAAAGAGAGAAAAAGAAAGGGGAGAGAGAGGGAGAGAGGAGAGAGGGGAAAAGGAGAGAGAGGAGAGGAGAAGAGAGGAGAGAGAGAGAGAGAGAAGAGAAGAGAGAGAAGGGAGAAAAAGAGAGAAGAGAGGGGAGAGAGAAGGAGAAAGAGGAGAGAGAGAGAGGAGAGGAGAGAGAGAGAGAGAGAGAGAGAAGAGAGAGGAGAGAGAGAGAGGAAAGAAGAGAGAAAAAGAGAGAAGAGAGGGAGAGAAGGAGAGAGAAGAGAAAAGAGAGAGGAAGAGGAGGAGAAGAGAGAGATTGAGGGAGAAGAAGAGAGAGAGAGAGAAAGGGAGAGAGAAAGAGAGAAGAGGAGAGAGAGAGGGGAGAGAGAGAGAAGAGGAGAGAAGAGGAGGAGGAGGAGAGAGAGAGAGAGGAGAGAAGGAAAAAGGAGGAGAAGAGAGAGAGAAGAGAGGAGAGAGAAGAAAAAGAGAGGAGAAGAAAGAGAGAAGAGGAGAGAGAGAGAGAAAGAGAGAGAGAGAGAGGAGGGAGGAGGAGAGGAGGAGGGAGAGAGAGGAGAGAGAGAGAAGGGGAGAAAGAAGGAAGAGAGAAGAGACAGAAGAGGGGAGAGAAAAGAAGAGGAGAGAGAGGAGGAGGGGGAGGAGAGAGAGAGGGGGGAAAAAGGGGAGAGAGAGAAGGAGAAAGAGAGAGAGGGAAGAGAAGAGAGAGAGAGAGAGAGGAGAGAGAGGAGAGAGAGAGAGAGAAGGAGAGAGAGAGAGAGAGAAGAGAGAGAAGGAAGGGGAGAAGAGGAGGGGGGACAAAAGAGAAAAGGGCAGAGAGAGAGAGAGGGGAAGAGAGAGGAGAAAGAGAAGAGAGGGAGAGGAGAGAGAGAGGAAGAGGAGAGAGAAATTTTTCTAACAGTTTTGGGTTTAAGCGGAAGGTTCAGGTAGTCCGGGACTCACACAAAAATTTAAATTTCAATATTTTACCACAAGTAACTTAAAAATTCCTAAATAACAAAACTGCAAAATTTTTTTACCCAGGTTTCCTAAAAAGTGGCAATAAAATAAAAAGAAGCTTTTTCCACAAGATAACCAGGAATATAAAGGCAGAAGCGGGAACCCCAGCCCCCATTGACGCTCTCAGGGAAAACATTTTTACCCACTGGGCCCTTTTTTTTTTTTTTGTTTGTTACGTTCAACTTGGCGGGAAATTTTAAAAATTTTGGGGGCATCATCGCTGACTAACAACAGCAGCGCAGCAGCAGAGACGCAGCAGCAGGACTATACCATCCCGTATGTCACACAACTCCCTCCGTACCCTGGCATCCCTCCCTAACTGGCGTCCATCACACATGGCGTCCCAAAAAGCACCCTTGGACCCCCACAGACCCTGGCATTCCTCACGCACCCCGGTTCCCCCACAGTACCCCCGGGATTCCTCACGCACCCCGGGACCCCCCCCACAGTAACCTGGCGCCCCACGTCCCTGAGTCCCTCACGAACTTGGAGTCCATTACACCTGGATCCCTACAGCACCCCTGGGTCCCATACGCACCCCGGATCCACACAGTAACCTGGGTCCCCCCCCGAAAATGGGGGCCCTCACAGTAACGTGGCGTCCCTCGCAGCACTGGCGTCCAACACAGCACCTTGGCGTCCCTCACAGTAACGTGGCGTCCCTCGCAGCACTGATGTCCATCACAGCACCTTGGCGTCCCTCACAGTAACCGTGCGTCTCTCACAGTACCCTGGCATCCATCAAAGTAACCTGGCGCCCCTCACAGTAACCTGGAGTCCATGACAGCACTCTGGCGTCCCTCACAGCACCCTGGCGTCCCTCACAGTAACCTGGCGTCCCTCACAGTAACCTGGCGTTCCTCACAACATCCTGGCGTCCTTCACAGTAACCTGACGTCCATCACAACACCCTGGCGTCCCTCACAACACTGGCGTCCATCACAGCACCCTGGCGCCCCTCACAGTAACCTGGCATCCTTCACAGTAACCAGGCGTCCCTCACAGCACCCTGGTATCCATCACAGTAACTTGGCATCTCTTACAGTAACCTGGCGTTCCTCACAGCACTCTGGCGTCCATCAGAGCACCTTGGCGTCCCTCACACCACCCTAGCATCCATCACAGTAACCTGGCGTCCCTGACAGCAACCTGGAGTCCCTCACAACACCCTGGCGTCCTTCACAGTAACCTGGCGTCCCTCACAACATTGGCGTCCATCACAGCACCCTGGCGCCCCTCACAGTAACCTGCCGTCCATCACAGCACCTTGGCATCCATCACAGTAACCTGGCGTCTCTCACAGTAACCTTGTGTCCCTCACAGCACTCTGGCGTCCGTCACAGCACCCTGGAGTCCCTCACAACAATCTGGCGTCCATCACAGCACCATGGCGTCCCTCACAGTAGCCTGGTGTCCCTCACAGTAACCTGGCGTCCGTCACAGCACCCTGGCGTCCTTCACAACACTCTGGCGTCCATCACAGCATCCTGGCGTCCCTCACAGCACCCTGGCGTCCATCAAAGCACCCTGGTGTCCCTCACAGTAATCTGGCGTCCATCACAGCACTCTGGCGTCCATCACAGCACCCTGGCGTCCATCACAGCACCCCGGTGTCCCTTACAATAAGCTGGCATCCATCACGGCACCCTGGCGTCCATCACAGCACCCTGGCGTCCATCACAGCACCCTGGCGTCCATCACAGCACCCTGGTGTCCCTTACAATAACCTGGCATCCATCACGGCACCCTGGCGTCCATCACAGCACCCTGGCGTCCATCACAGTACCTTGCTGCCCCCTCACAGTAACCTGGCGTCCATCACAGCACTGGCGTCCATCACAGCACCCTGGTGTCCATCACAGCACCCTGGCGTCCCTCAGTCACCTGGTGTCCCTCACAGTACACTTGCGTCTCACAGTACACTGGCGTCCTTCACAGTACACTGGCGTCCCTCACAGTACACTAGCGACCATCACAGTACACTGGCGTCCCTCACAGTACACTGGCGACCATCACAGTACCTGGCGTCCCTCACAGTACACTAGCGACCATCACAGTACACTGGCGTCCCTCACAGTACACTGGCGACCATCACAGTACCCTGGCGTCCCTCACAGTACACTAGCGACCATCACAGTACACTGGCGTCCCTCACAGTACACTGGCGTCCCTCACAGTACACTAGCGACCATCACAGTACACTGGCGTTCTTCAGAGTACACTGGCGTCCCTCACAGTACACTAGCGACCATCACAGTACACTGGCGTCCCTCACAGTACACTGGCGTCCCTCCCAGTACACTGGCGACCATCACAGTACCCTGGCGTCCCTCACAGTACACTAGCGACCATCACAGTACACTGGCGTCCCTCACAGTACACTGGCGACCATCACAGTACACTGGCGTCCCTCACAGTACACTAGCGACCATCACAGTACACTGGCGTCCCTACATTTACAGGGTGACCATCCCCAGTAACTGGCCGTCCCTAACTTTTAGACTGGCGACCATCAAGTACACGGGCGTCCCCAAGTACACTAGCGCCCATCCCCATTTACCCTGGCGTCCCTCCCCGTAAAATGGCCGAAATGTTTGCAGTAAACAAGGGGAATGGGGACCCTGCCAAAGCCCCCCAAAATATGTAAAAATTGTACCATTGCCCCTACTTTCCTCACTCACCCTTTGCCCCTACTTCCTCACTCACCCTCCCCCTCACATCCTACTCACCCTTGCCCCTCACACCCCTCATTTAAAACCCTTTCCCCCTCAAAACCTCACTCATCCGTCCCTCACATCCTCCTCACCCTTTTTCCCCCTTACATCCTCACTATCCTCCCCCCTCACTCCTAAACTCATCCTGCCCCTAACATCCTCATCATCCTGCCCCTTTTACATCCCTCACCTTTCCGCCCCTCACATCCTCACTCACCCTCCCCCTCACATCCTCATTTCATTTTCCCCCTCACTTTCCTCACTCACCCTCCCCCCTCCCCATCCTCTTTTCTTTCCTGCCCCTAAATCCTCACTCACCCTGGCCCCTACATCCTCACTCACCCTTTCCCCCCTAAATTTTAAACTCTTTCCTGCCCCTTTACCCCTCATCATCCTGCCCTCACTTCCTAAACCTCCTGCCCCTCACTCCTCACTCATCCTCCCCCTAACATCCTAAATCATCCTCCCCCTCACAATCCCATCATCCGCCCCTCAAAACCCTCACTCATCCTGCCCCTCACACCCCTCATTTTTTTCCTGCCCCTCACTTCCCCTTTTCTTCCCTGCCCCCCACATCCTCACTCACCCTTTGCCCCTCACATCCTCACTCACCCTGCCCCCCTTCCTCATTCACCCGCCCTCACATCCTAACTCTCCTGCCCCACCCCCAAAACCCCTTCCTCCCCCTCACTCTCACTCATCCTGCCCCTAACACCCTCCTCACCCTGCCCTCACATCCTCACCATCCTCCCCCTCACTCCTAAAACCCCTGCCCCTCCCCTTTTCTCACTCATCCTCCCCCTCACATCCTCATCATCCGGGCCCCATCACATCCTCCCTCATCCTGCCCCTCCCCAATCCTCACTCTTCCTGCCCCCCCAATCCTCACTCTTTAACTGCCCCTAACATCCTCACTCTTTCCCCCCTCCATCCTCACTCCCCCCTGCCCCCACATCCTCCCCCTTTCCTGAATTTCAATCCTCATCATCTGCCCCTCACTTTCCTCACTATCCTCCCCCTCCCCTTCCCCCTCATCCTGCCCCCCCATCCTACTAATCCTCCCCCTTCCCCATCCTCACTATCCTGCCCCCCCCCCCAACATCCTCATCTTTCCTTTGCCCCTCACTTTCCTCACTCCCTGCCCCTCCTCTGCCCCTCTCCTGCTCCCCCTCTACCTCCTCTTTCCTGCTCCTTTTGCCTCCTCTTTCCTCCCCTTTTCTTTTCCCTTTCCTAAACCCCCTTTTGCCCCCTCTTACCTCCCATCCTGCCCCTTTCCCCCTCTCCCTTTTTCCTCATTTTTGTTTCCTCCTCTACCTCCTCTTCCTGCTCCCCCTCTACCCCCCTACCCTGCTCCTCCCCCCTTTTTTACCCCCCTCATCCTTGTTTCCTCCTTTAATTCCTCTTTCTGCTCCCCCCTCCTGGCCTCCTTTTTCTGCTCCCCCCTCTACCCCTTTCCACCCGCTCCCCCTCCTTTTACCCCTCACCCTGCCCCCTTTCCTCTACCTCCTCACCCTTGCTCCCCCTCCTTCCCTCCTCATCCTGCTCCTCCTCTACCCCCTCATCCTGCCCCTCCTCCTCTACCTCCTCTCCTGCTCCTCCCCTCTGCCTCCAAACCCTCCCTCCTCCTCTACCCCCCCCCTCTTTCCTGCTCCCCCCTTCCTCGGGCCCCCTAATCCTGCTCCTCCTTTCCCCCTTTCCCCTGCTCCTCCTCAAACCCCTCACCCCTGCCCCCTCCCCCTTACCTCCTCATCCTGCTCCCCCTTTCCTTTCTCCCTCCTCATCCTGCTCCCCCTTTTACCTCCCTTCTTTCCTGCTCCTCCTCCTCTGCCCCCCAAAACCCTGCCCTCCTTTTTTACCCCTCATCCTGCTCCTCCTTTTCCCTTCCCTCACCCTGCCCTCCTCCTCTACCTCCCTAAACCCTGCCCCTCCCCCCTCTCCCTCCTACCCTGCTCCTCCTTACCTCCTCATCCTGTCCTCCTCCCCTCCCTCCTATCCGGGCTCCTCCTTCCCTCCCATCCTGCTCCTCCTTTTACCCCCCTCACCCTGCTCCTCCTCTGCCTCCTCTCCTGCTCCCCATTTCCCCCTCATCTTGCCCCCTCCTCTGCCCCCTCATCCTGCTCTCCTCTACCTCCTCATCCTGTCCCCCTTTTCCTCCTATCCTGCCCCTTCCTCCTCTGCCTTCCTCATCCTCCCTCCTCCTCTACCTCCTCTTTCCTGTTCCTCCTCTTCCTCCTCTTTTCCTCCTCCTCCCCCCTCGGCCCCTCTCCTGATCCCCTTCTACCTCCTTTTCCTGCTCCCCCTCCTTTTACCTCCTTTTCCTGCCCTCCTCCTTCCCTCCTCACCCCTGTCCCCCTCCACCTCCCCCATCATGCTCCTCCTCTACCCCCTCATCCTGCTCCCCCTCCTCTGTCCTCACCCCTGCACCTCCTCTACCTCCTCATCTTGGCCCCTCCTCCTCTGCCCCCTCATCCTGCTCCTCCTTTTACCTCCTCCCCTGCTCCTCCCTCCCTCCCCCATCCTGCTCCTCCCCCTTTGGGCCTCCTCTTCCTGCCCTCCCCTACCTCCTAAACCCTGCTCTCCTTGCCTCCTCATCCTGTCCTCCTCTCCCCTCCTCATCCTGTCCTCCCCTCTACCCCCTTCTCTGCTCCTCCTCTACCTCCTCACCCTTGCTCCCCCTCCTCTGCCTCCCTCATCCTGCTCCTCCTTTTACCTCCTCTTCCTGCCCCCTTTTCCCTCTACCTCCTCACCCTGCCCCTTTTCCCCCTACCCCCTCACCCTTTGCTCCCCCTTTCCTCGGGCCTCCTCACCCTGTTTCCCCCTCTCCCCTCCTATCCTGTCCTCCTACTTCCCTCCTCACCCTCCCTCCTCCCCTTCCCCTCCTCTTTCCTGCTCCTCCTCTACCTCCTCACCCTGCTCCCCCTCCTTGCCTCCTCATCCTGCTCCCCCTTTCTTTTCCTCACCCTTGCTCCTCCCTCCCTCCTATCCTGCTCCCCCTTTTCCTCTACCCCCTCATCCTGTCCTCCTCCCTGCCTCCTCTTTCCTGCTCCCCTCTACCTCCCACCCTTTGCTCCTCCTACCTTGCCTCCTCATCCTCCCCTTTCCTCTACCTCTACCCTTTGCTCCTCCTCTCCCTCCTACCCTGCCCCTTTCCTCCTCTACCTCCTCATCCTGCCCCTCCTCCTCTCCCTCCTCACCCTGCTCCTCCCTACCTCCAAATCCGGGCTCCCCCTTTCCTCTCCCTTTCCTCACCTGTTTCCTCTTTTACCTCCTCCCCCCTGCTCCTCCTCTCCCTCCTCATCCTGCCTCCTATTTTGCCCCCTCCTCCTGCTCCTCCTCTACCCCCTCACTTGCTCCTCCTCCTCTCCCTCCTCATC
Organism: Cherax quadricarinatus; assembly: GCF_026875155.1. Lineage (NCBI taxonomy): Eukaryota > Metazoa > Arthropoda > Malacostraca > Decapoda > Parastacidae > Cherax > Cherax quadricarinatus. The sequence goes on from NC_069413.1 coordinate 25,175,283, forward strand.
CCCTCCTCCTTTCCCTTTCCTCTCCTGCTTCCTTTACCTCCTCACCCTGCTCCTCCCCCTCTGCCCCCTTTCACCCTTTCCCTCCTCCTCTACCCCCCTCACCCTGTCCCCCTTCTACCCCCTCACCCTGCCCCTCCTCCTTTTGCCTCCTCATCCTGTCCTCCTCTACCCCCTCATCCTCCCCTTCCTCCCCTTCCCTCCTCACCCTCCCTCCTCCCCTCTGCCCCCCTTTATCCGGGCTTCCCCCTTTTTTCCCTCCTCACCCTTCCCCCCTCCCCTCTCCCTCCTCACCCTTTCCCTCCTCCTCTCCCCCTAATCTTGCTCCCCCTTCCTCGGGCCTCCTCATCCTGCTCCCCCTTTAAACCTCCTCTTTCCTGTTTCCCCCTTACCCCCTTTCTTTCCTGCTCCCCCCCCTCTCCCTCCTCACCCTTTCCCTCCTCCTCTACCCCTCATCCTGCTCCTCCTCTTCCCTCCTCTCCTGCTCCTCCTCTCCCCTCTTTCCGCCCCCCCTTCCCCCTTACCCCCTCATCCGCTTCCCCCTCTCCCTTTCCTATCCTGCTCCCCCCTCCTCTCCCTCCTCTTCCTGCTCCTCCTCTACCCCCTCCATCCTCCCTCCTCCTTCCTCCTCACCCTCCCTCCCCCCTCTCCCTCCTCACCCGGGCTTCCCCCTCCTTCCCTCCCCCCTTTCCTTTGTCCTCCTCTACCTCCTCACCCGGGCCTCCTCCTCCTCTACCCCCTATCCTGCCTCCCCCTTTTACCCCCTTCCCCGGGCTCCTCCTCAAACCCCCCCATCCGGGCTCATCCTCTACCTCCTAAATCCTGCTCCCCCCCCTCTGCCCCCTAAACTGCCCTTTCCTTTCTACCTCCTCATCCTGCTCCTCCTCCTCTGCCCCCCTCATCCTGTCCTCCTTCCCCCTAAACCTGCCCCTCCTCCTCTGCCTCCTCATCCTGCCCCCCCTTTTGCCTTTTCCTCTTCCTGCCTTTTTAATTCCTCATCCTGTCCCCCTCCTCTGCCCCCTCATCTTGCCCCCTCCTTACCTCCTCACCCTGCTCCCCCTCTACCTCCTCTCCTGCTCCCCTTTCTGCCCCCTTTTCATCCTCCCCCTTTTCCTCTCCCTCTCATCCTGCCCTCCCCCTTTACCTCCCATCCTGCCCCCTCCTTTTCCCCCTATCCTGCTCCTCCTCTCCCTTCCTATCCGTTTTCCCCTCTGCCCCCCTCTTTCCTCCCTTCCCCCTTACTTCCTCATCTGCCCCTCCTCTACCTCTCATCCTGCCCCTCCTTACCTCCTTTGGGGGTTTCCTCCTCTACCCCTCTCCGCTCCTCCTCTTTTTTCCCTCTTTCCCTGCTCCTCCTTTTACCCCCCTCACCCCTGTCCTCCTTACTTCCCATCCGGGCTCCTCCCCCTTACCTCCCTAAATCCTTCCCCTTTTTCCCCCTTCACCCTGCCCCTCCTCTCCCCTCCTCATCCTGCTCCCTCTGCCTCCTCATCCTGCCCCCCTTACTTCCTCATCCTGCTCCTCCTCTACCTCCTCATCTGCCCCTCCCTCTCCCCCTACCCTGCCCCCCCTCTGCCTCCTCACCCTGCCCCCTCTATTTCCCTCATCCTGCTCCTCCTCTACCTCCTCATCCTGCTCCTCCTCAAACCCCCTTTCCCCCTGCTCCTCTCAAACCTCCTCATCTGTTTCCCTCTGCCTCCTCACCCGGCTCCTCCCTTTTACTTCCTAATCTGTCCTCCCCCCTACCTCCCATCCTGCTCCCCCTTTCTGCCTCCCTCATCCTCCCTCCCCCTCTACCCCTCACCCTGTCCTCCTTTTACCCCCCCTCACCCTGCTCCTCCTCCTCTCCCTTTCTTTCTTGCCCCCTCCTTTACCTCCTTATCCTGTTTCCTCCTCTCCCTCCTCACCCCTGTCCTCCTCTACCTCCCCCACCCCTGATCCTCCTTGCCTCCTCTTTCATTTCCTCCCCCTGCCTCCTCATCCTGCTCCCCCCTCACCCCCCTTTTTCCGCTCCTCCCCCTCCCCTTTCCTCATTGCTCCTCCTTACCTCCTCATCCTGCTCCCTCCCCTCTGCCCCCCCTTCATCCGCCCCCTTCTGTTTTCTCACCGGCCCCTTTCTCTACCCCCTTTCATCCTGCCCCTTTCCTTACCCCCCTCACCCTGCCCTCCTCCTTTGCCTCCTCATCATGTTTCCTTTCCTCTACCTCCTTTTCCTGCTCCTCCCCCTTCCCCCTTCCTCATCCCCGCTCCTCCCTCTCCTCCTCATCCTGCCTCCTTTTTACCTCCTCATCCTGCCCCTTTCCCCCTCCCTCCTAAATCCTGCTCCTCCTTGCCTCCTAATCCTGCTCCTCCTTTTCCCTCCTCATCCTGCTCCTCTTTCCCTTTCCTCATCCTCCCCTCCTCCTCTGTTTCCTCTTCCTGCTCCTCCTTACCCCCTTTCATCCTGCTCCCCCTTTCTCCCTTTCCTAAATCCTGCCCCTCCCCCGGGCCTCCTACCCCTCCCTCCCCCTTCAAATTTCCTCACCCTGCCCCTCCTCCTTTTGCCCCCTCATCCTGCCCCTCCTCTCCCTCCCACCCTCCCTCCTCCTCAAATCCTAACCCTGCCCTCCTCTACCTCCTCACCCTGTTTCCTCCTTTTTCCCCCTCTTTCCCTGCTCCTCCTTGCCCCCTCACCCTTTGTTTCCTCCTTTTAACCCCTTTTCCTGCTCCTCCTTTTGCCTCCCCCACCTGTTTCCTCCTCTCCCTTCCTCCTCCTCCAGGGAAAAACGTAAAACCACAGGGGCCATACGCCACGGGTTTATGTGAGGTAATCTGTGAAAGAGAGACTTTAACCCCAAATTTCCCTTGGGGCATGGCCTTGAGTAGCTCAAGGCACTGCCCCCAAAAGGCAAAACTTCCCCACGAGGCGGGGGAAAAAAAAAAAAAACCAGAAAAAAACGGGGGAAAAGAACAGGAAACAAAAGGATGGGGAACCCCAGCGGGCGGAAGTAACTGGACCGGGACTGATAACATCAGGATAACCATAACAGTGTGTCAGTCCCGGTTGTTAGTACGTGGAATAAATCAATTATCACGTTTTTTGATGAACTGGTTTAAACCAGGGGGGGGTTTTCCCCACAACCCCACCCGAAAAAAAATTTCCCTTTTACGAAAAAAAATGTTTTTATATTTTTAAAAAAAATTATTTTTTAAAAAATAAAATATATATATATATATTATATAAAATATATATAAATTTTTATATTATTTATATAAAATATATATATTTTTATATATAATATATTTATATATTTTTATATTTATATATATATATATTTTTATATATATATATATATATATAAACCCTTTTGTATATAATCTGGGAGGTGTTTTAAAAAAAGGGGGGAACGTGCAGACTGTTCCCTGCTTTCCCGCTTTTCCTTCAACCCCCACTTCCCCCTTTCCGAGAGAGAGAGAGAGAGAGAGAGAGAAAGAGGGAGAGGAGGGGGAGAGGGGAGGAGATGGAAAGAGAGGGGGAGGGGGAGAGAGGAGGGGAGGGAGGGGCGGGGGCGAAATTAGGGGAAGGAGAGGGGGGAAGGGGGGAGAGGAATTTAAAAATTTAACCATTTAAACCGGACAAATTTTTTTTCAAAACGGGAAACATTTTAAATTTAAACCCTGTCAAAGGGTTTTTCCTGAAAGGTGGGGGGAGAGGGCCGGTGTCCCAGACGGGATGCGGTGGGGTTAAAAAAGTTGGAAATTTTACCAAAAAAACCGGGGATTCCGCCTCCATACTTGGGGTTTAAAAAATTTTAAAACCCCTCACTAAAAAGGAATTTTTAAGTTTTGGGGGAATTTCGGGGGGGGAAAGATGGGAACCAAAGGGGGGCTAGTATTGGGGTGGGGCACTTTTTGAAAAAAACCCCCTTGAAAAAAAGGAGAAAAGGGGGCCCCACCCCACACCCGCCCCCAAAATTTCCCCCCCGGCCCCCCCCCCCCCCCCAAAAATTTTTTGGGGAAGGGGGAACCACCCCCCACTTAATTCTTCCAGGGTTTTTAAAAAATTACGTTAAAAAAAAAAAAAAAGGATTGGAATTTTAAAATTTCCTTAAAAATTTGGGGTCCATTTTTTTGCCTTAATTTTTTAAAAAAAACCGGGCCCTTAAGCCCTAACCCCGGGATCCGAATTCCCTTATTTTCTATTACTTTAAAAAAATTTTAAATTTCTTTCCCTTTAAAAAAAGGAAATCCGATTTCCAAAATTTCCCCTTTAAAAAAACTAACCGAAATTTTTTGTTTTACCCAGGATTAATTCCTTATTTAAACCCATTAAAAAGGGATTCGGGTTCATTATTGCCTCTTTACGGGGGGGCCCCCCCCCATTCTTAATTTCCCCTTTTTTTTTTTTATTTTTTTAAGGGGGAAAAATTCCGGAAAAATTTTCCCCTTTTTTTCCCTTTTTTTTTTTCCCTTTTATTTTTTTAGGGGAAAAAAAATTTTTTAAAGGGGTCCCATTCTTATTTTTTTTCTAAAAAGGTTTTTTTTCTAGGAATTTCCCATTTTTTATTGCCCTTTTACTAGGATTTTCCCTCCTTATTGCCCTATACTAGGATTAAATTTTTATTTTTCTATACTAGGATCCGTTCTTATTTGCCCTATATTGGATTTCCCATTCTTTTTCTTCTATACTAGGATCCGATTTTTTTTCTTCTATACTAGGGTTCCGGGTTCTTAAATTTTTTTTATGGGGCCCCTTTTATTCCTTTTTTGGGGGGATTTATTCCCAAAAGGAAATTTTTTCTTTAAATTTTTTATTGGGGGGGGGGTTTTTTTCCTTTTTAAAAAAAAACCTTTTATTTTTTTAAGGGGGGGGGAAAATTTTTTTCCCTTTTTTTTCCCGGGGGGTTTTTTCCCTCTATTTTTTTTACTTTTTATTTTAAAGGGAAAAACCCGGGTTTTTTTTTTTTATAAATTTTTTTTTTTCTATACTAGGATCCGGTTTTTTATTTCTTTTTTATTTAGGAAACCGATTTTTTTTTTTTTTATTATAGGATCCCATTCTTTTTTCTTCTTACCCAGGAAAACCGGATCCTTATTTTCCCCTATCTAGGAAACCGTTTTTTTTTTTTCTTTTTTTCTAGGATCCGATTTTTTTTTTTCTTTATACTAGGATCCCATTCTTTTTTCTTCTATCTAGGTTCCCATTCTTTTTTTTCTATACTAGGAACCGAAACCTTATTGCCCCTATACTAGGGGTCCCATTCTTATTTTTCTATACTAGGATCGATTCTTATTTTCTTTTATCTAAAGGGTTTCCCATTTTTATTTTTCTATTTTCTAGGATCCCATTTTTATTTTTTCTATTTCTAGGGAAACCGATTCTTATTTTTTTCTATTCTAGGAAAACCCTTTTTATTTCTTTCTTACTAGGGTTTCCCATTCTTATTTCTTCTATATAGGATCCGATTCTTATTTTTTTCTATATTGGATCCCATTTTTATTTTCCCCCTTTTATTTCTAGGACCCTTCTTATTTCTTTTTATACTAGGATCCGTCCTTTTGGCCCCCTATTTTTAGGATCCCATTCTTATTGCCCCTATACTAGGATCCCATTCTTTTTTTTTCTTTTACTAGGATCCGATTTCTTATTTCTTTATACTTGGGGTCCGGGTCCTTATTGCCTCTTACTTTTGGATCCGAAATTTTTATTTCTTCTATATAGGATCCCATCCTTTTTGCCTCTATTTTAGGATCCCCATTTTTATTTTTTCTATATAGGGTCCGATTCTTATTTCTTCTATCCCAGGGGTTCGATTCTTATTTTTTTCTATACTAGGAAACCGATTCTTATTGCCCCTTTTACTAGGGGTCCGATTTTATTTCTTCTATACTAGGATTTCCCATTTTATTTTTTCATTTCTAGGATCCGGTTTCCCTTTTTGCCCCTATACTAGGGTCCGATTCTTATTTCTTTTACTAGGATCCGATTTTTTTTTTTTTCTATAAATAGGATCCGGTCTTATTTCCCTTTTATACTTTGGGTCCGATTTTTATTTCTTCTATAAATAGGGTCCGTTTTTTTAAATTTTTTTCTATACTAGGTTTCCGGGTTTTTATTTCTTCTATACTAGGATCCGATTTTTATTTCTTCTATACTAGGATCCGATTCTTATTTCCTCTATACTAGGATCCGATTCTTATTTCTTCTATACTAGGATCCGATTCTTATTTCTTCTATACTAGGATCCGATCCTTATTGCCTCTATACTAGGATCCGATTCTTATTTCTTCTATACTAGGATCCGATTCTTATTTCTTCTATACTTGGATCCCAATTTTTTAAATTTTTTTTCTTTACTAGGATCCGATTCTTTTTCTTCTTTACTAGGGTCCGATTTCCCTTTTTGCCTCTATCTAGGATCCCCCTTCTTATTTTCCCTTTTATACTAGGAAACCCATTTTTTATTTCTTCTATTTTAGGGGGTCCGTTCTTATTTTTCTATACTAGGGATCCGTTCTTATTTCTTCTATACTTGGATCCGGGGTTTTTATTTCTTCTATACTAGGATCCGTTTTATTTTTCTATATAGGATCCCCTTTTTATTTCTTCTATTAATAGGATCCGATTTTTTATTTCTTCTATATTTTGGGGGGGTTTTTTCCCATTCCCCTTTTTCCCCCCCATTTCTAGGTCCGATTCTTATTTCTTCTATACTAGGTTTCCCTCCTTTTGCCCCCTATACTAGGATCCCCATTCTTATTTCTTTTTTACTAGGATCCCCATTCTTATTTCTTCTATACTAGGATTCGATTCTTATTTCTTTATTTTCTAAAGGGTCCGATTTTATTGCCTCTATATAGGTCCCATTTTTATTTTTTTTTTATACTAGGATCAATTTTTTATTTCTTCTTTTTCTAGGATCCCATTCCCTTAAATTTCCTCTATATAGGATCCCCAAATTTTTATTTTCTTTAAATAGGGTCCGATTTTTTTTCTTTTTATAAATGGCCGTTCCCTTTTTTCCCTTTTATACTAGGATCCGATTTTTATTTTTCTATTTTTAAGGGTCCCATTTTTTTCTTTTTTACTAGGATCCGATTCTTTTTTCTTCTATTTCTAGGATTCCCATTCTTTTTTTCTTCTATACTAGGATCCCATTTTTTTTTTTCCTTTTTATTTCTAGGGTCCGATTCTTATTTCTTCTAACTAGGATCGAAATTTTTATTTCTTCTATACTAGGTCCGATTCCCTTTTTTCCTTTTATAAAATAGGATCCCAGTTTTTTTCTTCTATACTAGGATCGAATTCCCTTATTGGCCTTTTTATTTTTTTTAGGATCGATTTCTTTTTTTTCTATAATAGGATCCGATCCTTTTTTGGGCCCCCTATACAGGATCCCATTCTTATTTCTTCTTTACTAGGATCCGATTCTTATTTCTTTTTATACTAGGGTTCCCATTTTTTTTCCCTTTTTCCCAGGATCCGATTCTTATTTCTTTTATACTAGGATTTCCCATTCCTTTTTTCCCCTATATAGGATCCGATTCTTATTTCTTCTTATAGGGGTCCCATTCCCTTTTTTTCCTTTTATTTCTAGGAAACCGATTCTTTTTTTTTCTATACTAAGGGTCCCATTCCCTTTTTTTTCAAAAATTTTTTTTTTCTATACTAGGATCCGATTCCCTTTTTTGCCTCTTTTAACCCTTTTTTTTAAAAAGGAAAACATTTTTTTTCAAAGGCGAATTTTTTTCTTCAAACCCCAACCGAGATTTTTATACTAGGGTGATTCCCTTTCTTAAAACTAGGGTTAAAGTTTATTTCTTTTATAAATAGGGTGTATTTTTTGCCCCCAACTTTTAATTTCCGGGGGTTCTTATTTCCCTTTATAAATAGGGTGATTCTTTTTTTTATACCCCTAAGGGAATCCTCCCTTTTTTTGACACTAGGGTTGATTCTTTTTTTTTTATACAAGGGTTTTATTTCCTTATAAAACAGATTTTTTTTCTTTTTAAATGGTATTTTTTTCCACTGAGAGGTTATTTCCTTATATAACCGGGGGTTTTTATTTCCTTTTTACTAGGGTCCTTTCTTATTTTTTATACAGGGGAGGGGTTTTTTCTTTTTTTGGTATTTTATTTTTTTACACTGGATTGTCCTTTTTCCTTTATACAGAGAGGGGTTTCTTATTTTTATACTTGGATTGTATTCCCCAATGTTATACATGGGGAAGGTCATTTCTTATTATAAACCACTTAATTTTTTTATTCCCTTTTATTTCACTGGATGATTCTTACTTTATACAGGGATTTATTCCTCTAAACTAGGGTTGATTTTGTTTTTTAACTGGAGGTTTATTTATATCAGGGAATTTTTTTTTCAAATGAAGGTTTATTTCCCCTTTTTACAGAGAGGTTTTATTCCCCAAATGTTTAAAAAATAACACCGGGGAGGGCAAATTCAGTGAAACCTGAAGGTGTTTTTATTTAAAACTGAGAGGTTTTTATCTTACTGTTTTTAACAATGAGAGGTGGTTTTCTCATTTAATAACTGAGAGGTTTTATATTCACTTTATATACACTGGAAAGGGGTTATCTCACTGTATATACCCCTGAGAGGTGTGTATCTCATTTATATACAATGGAGAGGTGTATATCTCACTTAAAATACCTAGGGTGGATATCTCACTATATATACACTTGGGGGTGTATATTCGTTGTATATTTAAATGAGAGGTGGATATTTAATTTTATATAAATGAAGGGGTATATCTCATTTATTTACACTGGAGGGGTATATTCATGTATATACACTGAGGGGTTTATTTTCATGTATATACCCCTGGGAGGTGTATATCTCATATTAAAACAATGAGAGGTGTATTTTTCCCTTTTATATACACTGAGAGGTGTATTTTTTTATTATATACATGAGAGGTTTTATATCTCATGTATATTACACTTTGGAAGGGGTTTTCCCCTTAATCAGGAATTTTTATATTTGTTTTACTGGGGTGTAAATTCACATCAGGAAAAATGAATTTTCGGGTTTTTGTAATAGATTTAAACCCCAACCCAAAAACCCCCGGGGGTGCTTAAATCCAAAATCCGAGGGGTGTAACAGGCAGGGAGGGAACTATGGGTTAACCCTGAATGTTTAGGTTTTAAACACTAAGGGGAAACCCATTAAAATAACAGGGTTTTTATATCAATTACTGTTTTTCACGAATTGGGAAATTTAGGTAAAACCTAATTTAAACCCCAAATAAAACACAAATTTTAATTTTAAAAACTAATTTTTGTTTTTATAACCCGAGGGTTATTTCTCCTTTTAAATATATATAATTATATTAAAATATATAATTTTAAAATTAGTTATTAATAATTATATTATTTATCTAAATAATTAAACCACAAACACTAATTATATTATAGGTTTATAAAATTTTTATATTTATATAATAATTATATTATATAAAAATAATTTTATGTATTATATTAATGTTATATTCAAAAACACCAAATTTATTATTATATAAGGTATTTAATTTTAAAAATTTTTAAGTAATTTTTTTTATTTTAAATAATGCAAAGGGGGGGTCCGGAGAGAAAAGGCGAAATAAAACCCCAAACCCCCTCTGAAAAGACTTTAAAACCCAACCTTGGGGGAAAAAGGAGGGGAGGGCTTTTAAAACCCTCTCCCCCAAATGGCCTACCGTGGAACCAGCCGGGGAAAAGATTAAAAGCTGTAAGCCTTCTCCCTGAAAGCTGGCTGCCTTGGATCAAAGTCTAGCACAAGCTGGACTCCATCACTGTCTTGCCAGAAGGGTGCTTTACACTACAGTTTTTAAACTGCAACATTAACACCCCTCCTTCAGAGTGCAGGCACTGTACTTCCCATCTCCAGGACTCAAGTCCGGCCTGCCGGTTTTCCCTGAATCCCTTCATAAATGTTACTTTGCTCACACTCCAACAACACGTCAAGTATTAAAAACCATTTGTCTCCATTCACTCCTATCAAACGCGCTCACACATGCCCGCTGGAAGTCCAAGCCCCTCGCACACAAAACCTCCTTTACCCCCTCCCTCCAACCTTTCCTAGGCCGACCCCTACCCCGCCTTCCTTCCACTACAGACTGATACACTCTTGAAGTCATTCTGTTTCGCTCCATTCTCTCTACATATCCGAACCACCTCAACAACCCTTCCTCAGCCCTCTGGACAACAGTTTTGGTAATCCCGCACCTCCTCCTAACTTCCAAACTACGAATTCTCTGCATTATATTCACACCACACATTGCTCTCAGACATGACATCTCCACTGCCTCCAGCCTTCTCCTCGCTGCAACATTCATCACCCATGCTTCACACCCACATAAGAGCGTTGGTAAAACTATACTCTCATACATTCCCCTCTTTGCCTCCAAGGACAAAGTTCTTTGTCACCACAGACTCCTAAGTGCACCGCTCACCCTTTTCCCCTCATCAATTCTATGATTCACCTCATCTTTCATAGACCCATCTGCTGACACGTCCACTCCCAAATATCTGAATGCATTCACCTCCATACTCTCTCCCTCCAATCTGATATCCAATCTTTCATCACCTAATCTTTTTGTTATCCTCATAACCT
>NC_069413.1:25190888-25209603 GCF_026875155.1 Cherax quadricarinatus
ATCCTGGGTGTTAGTGGACTGGTGTGGGTCGCATCCTGGATGTTAGTGGACTGGTGTGGGTCGCATCCTGGATGTTAGTGGACTGGTGTGGGTCGCATCCTGGATGATAGTGGACTGGTGTGGGTCGCATCCTGGATGTTAGTGGACTGGTGTGGGTCGCATCCTGGGTGTTAATGAACTAGTGTGGGTCGCATCCTGGGTGTTAATGGACTGGTGTGGGTCGCATCCTGGATGTTAGTGGACTGGTGTGGGTCGCGTCCTGGGTGTTAATGGACTGGTGTTGGTGGCAGCCTGGGTGTTAGTGGACTAGTGTGGGTCTCATCCTGGATGTTAGTGGACTGGTGTGGGTCGCATCCTGGGTGTTAGTGGACTGGTGTGGGTCGCATCCTGTGTGTTAATGGACTGGTATGGGTCGCATCCTGGGTGTTAGTGGACTGGTGTGGGTCGCATCCTGGATGTTGGTGGACTGGTGTGGGTCGCATCCTGGGTGTTAATGGACTGGTGCGGGTCGCATCCTGGATGTTAGTGGACTAGTGTGGGTCACATCCTGGATGTTAGTGGACTAGTGTGGGTCGCATCCTGGATGTTAGTGGACTGGTGTGGGTGGCATCCTGGATGTTGGTGGACTGGTGTGGGTCGCATCCTGGATGTTAGTGGACTGGTGTGGGTGGCATCCTGGATGTTAGTGGACTGGTGTGGGTGGCATCCTGGATGTTAGTGGACTAGTGTGGGTCGCATCCTGGATGTTATTGGACTAGTGTGGGTCGCATCCTGGATGTTAGTGGACTGGTGTGGGTGGCATCCTGGATGTTAGTGGACTGGTGTGGTTCGCATCCTGGATGTTAGTGGACTGGTGTGGGTGGCATCCTGGATGTTAGTGGACTAGTGTGGGTCGCATCCTGGATGTTAGTGGACTAGTGTGGGTGGCATCCTGGATGTTATTGGACTGGTGTGGGTGGCATCCTGGGTGTTAGTGGACTGGTGTGGGTCACATCCTGGGTGTTAGTGGACTGGTGTGGGTCACATTCTGGGTGTTAGTGGACTGGTGTGGGTCACATCCTGGGTGTTAGTGGACTGGTGTGGGTCGCATCCTGGATGTTAGTGGACTGGTGTGGGTCACATCCTGGGTGTTAGTGGACTGGTGTGGGTCGCATCCTGGGTGTTAGTGGACTGGTGTGGGTCACATCCTGGATGTTAATGGACTGGTGTGGGTCACATCCTGGATGTTAGTGGACTGGTGTGGGTCACATCCTGGGTGTTAGTGGACTGGTATGGGTCACATCCTGGGTGTTAGTGGACTGGTGTGGGTCACATCCTGGGTGTTAGTGGACTGGTGGGGGTCACATCCTGGGACAAAACTGACCTAATTTACGGGAAATGCTCAGCATAACAAGGAACTTTCTATATAGTAGTATGTCACTGATGTCAGCTATGGTCTGTATACCTTGTACATGTACTGGTATACCTTGTACATGTACTGGTATACCTTGTACATGTACTGGTATACCTTGTACATGTACTGGTATACCTTGTACATGTGTGATGAATGGTTTGAAAAACCGACAAGTTGAAGATTGAGACACTTATGCAGCATATGGGAATCTTTATTCAGGAAACGTTTCGCCACACAGTGGCTTCATCAGTCCAATACAAAGAGGAGGGCGTAAGGAGAGGAGGAGAATGAGGTAATCAGTCCCTCAACCTGGAGTCGATGTGTTCAGTCCATCAGTCTTGTAGAATGTACAGCATAGGGCCGTAGACGTGGCTTATATACTGTAGTGAGGTGACGTGAAGCAGATGGAGGCGGGGTCATAGTGGTACCATCCACTAGTCGAAGTAGGTCTTCGTCCAAAGGTTGAACAAGTGTTGAAGAATTCTTTGTAACAAGATCCCATGATGCTGCAGTGTCTGACAGTTGTGATGAATGGTTTGAAAAACCGACAAGTTGAAGATTGAGACACTTATGCAGCATATGGGAATCTTTATTCAGGAAACGTTTCGCCACACAGTGGCTTCATCATCCAATACAAAGAGGAGGGCGTAAGGAGGAGGAGAATGAGGTAATCAGTCCCTCAACCTGGAGTCGATGTGTTCAGTCCATCAGTCTTGTAGAATGTACAGCATAGGGCCGTAGACGTGGCTTATATACTGTAGTGAGGTGACGTGAAGCAGATGGAGGCGGGGTCATAGTGGTACCAATCCACTAGTCGAAGTAGGTCTTCGTCCAAAGGTTGAACAAGTGTTGAAGAATTCTTTGTAACAAGATCCCATGATGCTGCAGTGTCTGACAGTTGTGATGAATGGTTTGAAAAACCGACAAGTTGAAGATTGAGACACTTATGCAGCATATGGGAATCTTTATTCAGGAAACGTTTCGCCACACAGTGGCTTCATCAGTCCAATACAAAGAGGAGGGCGTAAGGAGAGGAGGAGAATGAGGTAATCAGTCCCTCAACCTGGAGTCGATGTGTTCAGTCCATCAGTCTTGTAGAATGTACAATGTACACTTGTTCAACCTTTGGACGAAGACCTACTTCGACTAGTGGATGGTACCACTATGACCCCGCCTCCATCTGCTTCACGTCACCTCACTACAGTATATAAGCCACGTCTACGGCCCTATGCTGTACATTCTACAAGACTGATGGACTGAACACATCGACTCCAGGTTGAGGGACTGATTACCTCATTCTCCTCCTCTCCTTACGCCCTCCTCTTTGTATTGGACTGATGAAGCCACTGTGTGGCGAAACGTTTCCTGAATAAAGATTCCCATATGCTGCATAAGTGTCTCAATCTTCAACTTGTCGGTTTTTCAAACCATTCATCACAACTGTCAACACTGCAGCATCATGGGATCTTGTTACAAAGAATTCTTCAACACTTGTTCAACCTTTGGACGAAGACCTACTTCGACTAGTGGATGGTACCACTATGACCCCGCCTCCATCTGCTTCACGTCACCTCACTACAGTATATAAGCCACGTCTACGGCCCTATGCTGTACATTCTACAAGACTGATGGACTGAACACATCGACTCCAGGTTGAGGGACTGATTACCTCATTCTCCTCCTCTCCTTACGCCCTCCTCTTTGTATTGGACTGATGAAGCCACTGTGTGGCGAAACGTTTCCTGAATAAAGATTCCCATATGCTGCATAAGTGTCTCAATCTTCAACTTGTCGGTTTTTCAAACCATTCATCACAACTGTCAGACACTGCAGCATCATGGGATCTTGTTACAAAGAATTCTTCAACACTTGTTCAACCTTTGGACGAAGACCTACTTCGACTAGTGGATGGTACCACTATGACCCCGCCTCCATCTGCTTCACGTCACCTCACTACAGTATATAAGCCACGTCTACGGCCCTATGCTGTACATTCTACAAGACTGATGGACTGAACACATCGACTCCAGGTTGAGGGACTGATTACCTCATTCTCCTCCTCTCCTTACGCCCTCCTCTTTGTATTGGACTGATGAAGCCACTGTGTGGCGAAACGTTTCCTGAATAAAGATTCCCATATGCTGCATAAGTGTCTCAATCTTCACCTTGTACATGTACTGGTATACCTTGTACATGTACTGGTATACCTTGTACATGTACTGGTATACCTTGTACATGTACTGGTTTTAACCTTGGTACAGGTACTGGAATACCTTTTGAAACTGAAAGGAATACCTTTTCTTTGTACTGGTATACCTTTTTAATGTACGGTAAAATTTACATGTACTGGTATACCTTGTACATGAAACTGGTTCCCCTTGTCCTTTACGGGTTTTCCCTTTTGAAACAGGGTACGGGTAAAACCTTGTACAGAACGGGTATACCTTGTAAAATGTACTTTTATACCTTGTACTTGTACGGGTAGAAATATATATTTTTTTAAACCGTTTTACCTGTACATAAAAAAAAATTATTTTTAATAAATTATTGCTCGGTACAAGGTATACAGATCATTGTTGACATACAAATTTTATACAAAATTTTAAATTTTTATGCTATTTTTTCTGGAAGTTTTGGTCGTTTTTTTTCCCCAGGGGGGCACCCCCAAACAGGGCCACTAACACCCAGAATGGGAAACCCCCCCAGTCCACTAACCCCTCGGATTCGACCCACACCTCCACTAACACTCAGGATACCCCCCACCCTTTCCCCAAAAAAATCAGAATGGGGGAACCCCCCCCCAGTCCACTAACAAACCCCGGATTTCACCCCCCACCAGTCCCCTTAAAAACCAAAGGGTTCGACCCACACCAGTCCAATAAAACCCCGGATGCCCACCCACACCAAACCACTAACAATTCCCGGATGCAAACCCCCACCAATCCACCCAACACCCGGGGCGCCCCCACCAGTCCCAAATAAAACCCCCGGGTGCACCCACTACCAGTCCACCCAAACCCCGGGTTTCACCCACACCTTTCCCCAAACCCCCGGGTGCGACCCAACCAAATCCCCTAACACCCCGGATGCGACCCCCCACCAGTCCTCTAACTTCCAGGGTGGACCCACCCCCAGCCACTAAACCCCGGATGCGACCCACACCCAAACCCCTAAAACTCAGGATGCCCAAACCCCCCAGTCCCCTAACACCAGGATGCGACCCCACCCCAATTTCCCCTAACACTCAGGAGGACCCCCACCAGTCCCCCTAACACCCAGGATGGCCCACCCCCACCCGTCCCCTAAAAACCCAGGAAAGCCCCCCACACCAGTCCACTAACACCCCGGAGGGGAACCCCCACCCCGTCCACTAACACCCCCCGGGGCCCTTTTTTAAAATGATGAGTTTACCATGGACCGCAGGGGGGTCTTTTGGGAAACACGTCC
The DNA here is from genome assembly GCF_026875155.1 of Cherax quadricarinatus. Classification (NCBI taxonomy): domain Eukaryota; kingdom Metazoa; phylum Arthropoda; class Malacostraca; order Decapoda; family Parastacidae; genus Cherax; species Cherax quadricarinatus. Next base: position 25,195,729 of record NC_069413.1, read on the forward strand.
CTAATGTTTTCCCCCACCCCAACCCGGGGATTCGAACTCCGGACCCCAGTGTGTGGAGGTGGGGGCGCTACCGATCAAGCTTTTTTAAAAGTTAGTTTAGTTAGTTTAATATGTTTATTATGCACCCCATACCCATCCTGTGGGCGGTAGTCAAAAGATTACAGAGGTACAATAATTGGTCCGGGGACTGGACTCCAAAGTTTTGATAGCTGAGAAAAGTTACAGAGGTATGAACTCACAATTTACAAAGGTAATGAACTCACAATTTACAAAGGTAATGAACTCACAATTTACAAAGGTAATGAACCCAGGTAAGTCTGGTCACAATCATGACAAGTTACAAAGTATTTACAGATTACAGAGGTACGTAATGGGTCCAGGGACTGGGCCCCCAAAGTTTTGATAGCTGAACTAGGTACAAAGGTAATGAGTCACAATTTAAAAAGGGAAATGAATTCTGTAGAATGGTTACTTCGTTTATATTTTGGGCTAAAATCATGAAAAAAATTATAGAGTAATGAGCAATTCACACTTCCACACCAGGTCACAACTGTAATGAGTTATTGGTCCCAAATATTGATTGTTGAGTTCACACACACCCACACACACACACACACACACACACACACACACACACACACAACACACACACACACACAAAACACACACACACACACCCCACACAACACAACACACACACACACACACACACTTTAGTTTAATATCTTTATGCACCCCATACCCATCCTGTGGGCGGTAGTCAAAAGATTACAAAACATTATATTATTACATGCTTGGGGGAGTGCTAAACCCATATGGGGTTATAGGGCCTGAGAAAATGGGAGCCAGTCAGGTTTGATCCAATGGAAGGGGAAAGGTCAGGTTAGATTTCCTGAATCAAGAGCCCCTCACTAACACCAACGAACCTCGTAGATGAATGGTTCAGAGAACCGACATGTTGATAAATTAGACACATGTGCAACTCTTGGGTATCTTTATTGAGGAAACGTTTCGCCACACAGTGGCTTCATCAGTCCATACGTAGGAGAAACTTGAAGAACAGGAGGAGAATGAGGTAATCAGTCCCTCAACCTTGAGTCGATGTGGTCAGTCCATCAATCTTGAATAGATTGGACTGACCACATCGACTCAAGGTTGAGGGACTGATTACCTCATTCTCCTCCTGTTCTTCAAGTTTCTCCTACGTATGGACTGATGAAGCCACTGTGTGGCGAAACGTTTCCTCAATAAAGATACCCAAGAGTTGCACATGTGTCTAATTTATCACCAACGAACCTCGCTTGAGACACCAAAAAACATTATAGTTACTCATTTATTCGTTTTCTTTAAAACATTCACCAAAGAAAATCACATTTACCAGCACAAACTTAAATATATTTAATGGTTGGCATTTACTAATATATGTATATAATAGTGAATATTAATTTCGGCCTCAAAATTTAAAACTTTGATAATGGTTGCATATAGTGAATTATGAACAAATTAGCCTAGGATAACTTGGGTCGTTGTATTATTTACTTACACAGTTTTACAGTCAGGTATGTATGGCGTCTTTTCTACCTACAATAATATTAATAAATCTCGCTCAAAATAGGATGTAGCTATACAAAATGGTTATAATTATAACCATAATTTTTAAAGTGGTGGAGTGGTAAGCCAGTGGAAGGACTCGATCAGATAACCAAAAAAGCCCGGGTGGGGGGCCCATCTTATAACTAGCCCCAGCGTCGGAAAAATCTTGTAAGTTTCCTGAAAAACCTTTACCTAACCAAACCTGGTTGGAAAGGAAAACAAACATAGGAAACAGTTAGGCAACTTTATTCCAAAACCTTTTTTCCCCCTACATTTGGGCCTCTTAAAGTCGAATACAAAAAGTAGGCAGGAACAGTAAAAAGTGAAAAACGATGAAAATCAGCCTTCCCCCTTTAACATAAAACTTTGAACAAAGGGAAACCCTTGCAAAAGGGCCTACTGCCCATGCGGGGCAGGCCCCGGGTTCCTACCGGAAAAGCCAATCCCCTTCAACCTAGTCAGGTCAGGTCACATTGATTTAAGGGGGGGAACAGGGAAACCGGACCTGGTAGTTTAAAGCTATCGGTTCCAACTCACACCCCCCAATCCCCCTCATGTTTTTACCCAAAACCTTTTTTTTAAAACTACCAACGTTCGGGCCCTCTATAACGGTATTTTGGGGGGTTTTTTTCCCCTCATCCACAACTCTATTACCAAACCGGAGTATTTTCCCTAACCCTTTCCTGAACCCTGAATTTTTTCCAACTTAAAACCTTTGTCGGGGTCCGGGTCTAGGCTAGTATTTTCAGCAAAAAAAATTACACCCCCTTTTAAATTTTTTCCCTGTCTTCCTTTTATACACCTCAAAATACCCCCCCAAATTTCTACGTTTTTCCCTAGAAGTCCCAGTTTTCAGGGCCCTTAGTCTACCCCAAAAGGGGAAGGGTTTTCGGGAAAAAGGGGGATAAACTTTTTTCATCCTCCTTTGTACATTCTGAAATACTGCCCAAAAAACGGCCCAGGATAATCAAAATTTGGGGCCCTAACCAAGGTGTATGGGTTTGAAGAAAAACCTGGGTCCTATTATTTATCCCTTCTTGATATGAACCCCAAGGGATTCTATTAGTTTTAAATTCGAAAACTTATGCACTTTTTGTCTTGGTTTCAATTTCTGCTAAAACCAGAACCCTAAATCTTTTTCCCGCAACCCGTAATATTAAGATCTACATTATTTTTGTTTATAGTGGGAAAGGTTTATTGTCCCTTTCCCAAAATTTTGAACTTTGCATTTGTCTATATTAAAAATGCATCTGCCCCTTCTCCGAAACCCCTGCATCATCCTTTTTTAAATCTTTCCCGGGGTCTCGAAAGTCCTCGGCAGAATGAATTCGACGGCCTTTTTTTTGGTTTTCCGGGAAACTTTCCCTTTTCGCCTTTTTCCCCCCATCTATTTTCGTTTTTTTAGATTGTGAACAGCAGGGGGGCCCCAAAACGGGGGCCCCTGTGGGGAAAACCCTCGTGAAAGCTTCCCCAAATCTGATTTCTCCCCTTTTTTTGCAAAAATCTCTGTGCCCATTTTTTCAAAACCCTGCCCCTATTTCCCGGAAAAAAATTTTTCCTCCTATTCCATGTGCCTTAATTTTCCTCAATATCCCCTGTTGGGACCCTGTCAAAAAACCTTTTCTGAAGTCCAAAACCAATATTCCCCTTTTTCATTTCCCTGATCTACCTCCTCCCAAAAACCTTTTAAAGAAAAAATTTAAAAAAATTCGTAAGGGGGAAAAACCCCTTTGTAAAACCCAACGGTTTTTAAAAATTTTTAAAGGGGGAGGAAGCCTGGCTTTTGTTAAAATTTTTCCAAATATTTCTTTTTGGGTCATGTTAAACCCAAGGAAACCCCCTTTTTTAAAGGGGGGGGCCATTTGCCACCCACTTATTCGGGAACCTAGGGGGAATTTTGGGGGGTTTGCCTTGTTTCCCCTTTTTAAAATTTTTTAAACCCCTTCATATTCCCCCTTTTTGCTTTTTAATTTTTTTTATTTCCTCCTTCCTTTAAACTAATCTTAAAAAACATTTTTAAAGTCCCCCTTTCAAACTTTTTTTTTTGTATAATATCTTTATTTTGAAAAATGGGGGAATATTTTAAAAATTCAAAATTTTCCCATCCTTTTAGCGACATTTGGTTTTGAGGGGGCCTTTTTTTGGGAATTTTAAATTTTGTTACTGAAAAATTTTTTGGGAAAGATCTTCAAAACCCAATTTTAAACCCAAAACCTTTTTTGCCTTTTCTAATTTTTTTTTACCCCTTTTTAAATAATTTTTCGGTTTTTTTAAAATTGCCCCCTCCCTTTTTAAATTTCCCTTCAACCCCTTTTTGCCACGGGAAAATTCATTTTTCCCCTTTTTGGGTCAGGAACCCTATTTGGGGAAACGGGCTGAGCCAAAATCGCCCGGAGGAAAGGACAATGGCAAATAACCCCCTCGCCCAATTGCATATTTAGTTCCCCCCACTTAAATAAATTTTTCCCCCGGGCAATGAAATAAGGGGCCCCAAAACCAACCCCCAAATTTATTTACCCACCTGGGGGTACTTTTGAATGGGAAAATTCGGGAAAACAACGCCTCTTAAAATATTTGCCCTGTTTCCGGTTCTACTTGGTTTTCCCCACGGGGGGGAACCCTAAACTGCTTAAGGGGTTGGTTGGAACAACTGTCCCTTTTTTTTTTTGGTACTTTCATTGGTTAAAATACCATGTGGGGGAAACCCCCCCCTTTCAATTTCCAGGTCATTAACCCGGGGTTTTGATCCCTTGGGGGATGTTCTAAAAAAAAAAACCAAAAACCCGGCCCCAGCGTAAGGAAAATAACTTGTCTTGTTCCATGCCCCAAAAAGTCTCCGGCCCAGGAAACACTTTTTCTTTTCCCCTGAAAAAAGTCAAACCAGCGTCGGGAAAAACATTTGGTCATTTCCTGACAAAAGTCTCCCGCGCCCAGGAAACCTTGTCTTTTTTCCCTGACAAAAGTTCCCCAAGTGTCGGGGAAAACCACTTGTCATGTTCCTTGAAAAAAGTTTTACCAGCATCGGGAAAAACACTTGTATGTTCCCTGACAAAAGTTCCCAAAGGCCTGGAAACACTTTTTATTTTCCCCTGAAAAAAGTTTCCAGCGTCAGGAAAAACTTTGTGTGTTCCCTGACAAAGTCTACCGGCGTCGGAAAAACCTTGTAAATTGTTCCCTGACAAAAATTTTCTACCAGCTTTGGAAACACTTGTCTTTTCCCCTGCCCAAATTTCCCCCCAGGTCGGGAAAAACCACTTGTCTTTTTCCCAATGAAAAAACGTTTCCCCGGGTAAGGAAACCTTGTCATGTTCCCTGAAAAAAAAGGTCTCCCGCGTCGGGGAAACGTTGTCATTTTCCCCTGAAAAAAAGTTTCCAGCGTCAGGAAACGCATGTCTTTTTTCCCTGCAAAAGTGACCTAATAGGATGTACAAAAATTTAAAAAGTTATATTTTTTCTCAGCTATTTTTAAAAACTTTTAATCTAATCTAGTTTTTGGTATTACAAATTTTGGGGAACGGGGAAAAAGTTGTTAATGACCCTCATGTAATCATAAAAAACATAAGAAACGAAAGAAAGGGGGAATACTGCAGGAGGCTTTTGGGCCCATGCTAGGCAAGTCCTTAACAGCCCCTTCCCCCTAAAAAAAAATTTTTTCCCCAAAACCAATTTACAGGGGTCCCCAAGAATTTAAGTTTTAAAGGGACCTATTTACTAATTATGCAAAGTCTATAAAAACCCAACCCCTCTAACTCATGTTTTATCCCCCCTTTAAAATTTGAAACTCCCCAAAACTTTTGGGTTCCCAGAAACCCTTACTAGGCGGGACTGTTCCACTCATCAAATCCCCTTTTTCCCAAAAACCAAATTACTTTTTATGCCCCTTTCAAAATCTAAATTATTAATTTGAATCCATTTTTGGCGGGTTCTTTCTTAAAGGGTGATTTCTAAAAAAATTTTTTTTACCCCCTTTTTTAATCCCCATCTTCCACTTACGCACTTCGATCATGTTCCCCTAATTCTTCGTTTTTCAAGTGAATGTGGGTTTAAGAGTCTTCAAACGTTCTTTTTAAGGAAAGTTTTCTAATGCTATTTTTAAAAATTTTGGGCCCATTCTACGCTGGATATTTTTAGCAAAATTTTATATCCATTCGAAATTTGGGGGAGACGAACTGAGCTGCGTTAATTAGGTAAAGGTTACTAATGATGTTTTTAAAGCTCCAGTATGCCTTTGGACTTCTGTTGTTACACTTCTTGATATAAATCCCAGTAATCTATTTGCCTTATTACGTCCGCTTAGGCATTGTTTGTGGGGGTTTTAAAAGGTTTTGCTGCTCACCATAACCCCCCAAGTCCTTTTCGCAATTTGTTTGGCTAAGTTCTACATCTTTTAAACTTATAAAAACTAGGGTTTATGGGCATCCCAAGCTCAAACCTTGCATTTATCTCATTGAACTGATCTCCCCACTTTTTGCCCCAAAACCCTGATTTTGTCAAAATCTCCTAAAATTTCTGTGACATCTAATTTTTGAATAAATTTTTTAAACCTATCTTTGTGTCATGGGGAAAATTTGTTTCATATAAATTAGTAATTCCCTCTTAAAGGGTCATTAATAAATATAAACCCCAAGGGCCCCCAAAGACTGATCCCTGGGGAAAACGCCACTTTTTTACGGGTCCCCACTGGGAAATTTAACCCCTTTTTTTAAGCAAAATCTCTGCCTTCCTATAAGTGAGCCACGACACGACCCATTATAACCATTTTTTTGGTGTTTCGGGGAAAGCGGGGGGGTAAATGTTACGTCTTCGGAGGCTTCTTACTTTTTTTTTTGTAATGTCGGGGGTTGGGTACCGGGCTTGTGTGTTGTGCCAGGGCCCGGGAAAGGCCACCCCACGGGGAAAGGGCTATTTGTAACCCTTCTGTCTTGCCCCTTGGCTGCTGTGGGGAGTGAGAGGTGGGGGGACCGGGCCCCCAAAACGGGGACCTGGGAACGGGCCCCAGGGGGGCGCCCTTAGTGGGTGGGGAAAATATGAACTAAGCTGGGGACGCATGGGCTGTCTGTGCGGGACGAAACAGGTTTGTCAAACATGGGCTGGGCCCACCTGCCATATGGTCGCCCCCGCCATTTCGGGCCCGGTTTTAAAAAAAAAACTCGGTCTCTCTCTCCCCCTCGTAGGAACAGGGCACAGAAAACAAAAAAAAAAAAATATATATATACATAGGACATGGAAAAAAAACTTCCTCCGGGAAAGGGAAAGAAAAAAAGGGGGGTGTTTTTTAAAACTCGGGGGTCATGGGCAGTGAGCTTTAAAAAGGGGGAAATCACTGCCCGACTTCCTGCGTCTGGGAGTTACAGAAAACACAGGGGGATATCGCTGCGGTTTGAGCTGGATGAACGGGGTTAGGTTCCTCTGGAAAGGGTTTGAAACAGTCATCGTGGATTCATTGCAGGTTTAAAATAAACCCGGGGGGCCAAACTTGTTTGGTTTGCCCTCGAGTGAGGATCAAACAAAAACTCGGCAACTGGGGGATTTCTGGAAAGAAAACTCGGGGGAAACCACTTCTCGACTGGTTAAATGTCGCTGGGCTGTTTACCCGCCCGGCGAGTGTGGAGCGAGTTGTGGAGAGTCGTGGCAGAGCGACTAGGAAAAATCTTTGGGGGGTCGTAAAAATCATAAAACCCGGGCTGCAGTTTTGGGGAGCAGCAGTCAAAGTGACCTCTTCTTTGTGCAGGTTTCTCAAATGAAAACTTGTGGACCGAGGCTGACACGCCTTTCCGACCCGGGCAGCTTTCGGGTTGATGGGGTGTTCATTCTTCGGCAATTGGGTTTTTAAACAGGGGGTAAGTCTAAAAAGTCCCCCACTTATTTCTCCCACATAAAAAACCCGCATTTGAAAGGGCTGGGGGTGAAGTAAAAAAAAAAACTTTGATGGGAAAAGTAGCAGGGAACCTTTCTGCAGAACAAACCGGGGCGGTGAGCATAAGAGCTTTCTGTACAAGAGGGCTTGGGCTCAGAGCTGACTGATATTTAGCTGTCAAAAAGCATGGTCAAATCGGGTGACTTAAAAAACATTGGTGCTACCCCAGGTCTGGCCCCAGGGCAAAACTGGACACACAGAAACTTTCACCCCAACCCCTGGTACCAAAAAATGGCTTAAACCCAGCAAATGATGGGTTTTTTTGGCCCCCAAAACTGACACTAAGCCATCCTAACTTGAGAACCGAGAGGAAATTTTTAAAAACCCCGACATATATCTTCTCTCAATCTTTTTCACAATACGAAATTTTTTTTAGAAAAAACCCCAAGGGGGGAATGTGGGGGTGCAGGGTGACGTCGTGAGGGGGACGTCAGCCCGACAATCGAGGTGATGTCAGCAGACATTTGGGGACGTCATGGAAATCGGGCAGCATCGTCGGTGACGTCAATGTTTATTTTGGGCAGTGACCACAGCATTAGGGCCCGGGGCATTTTTGGCTTTGGTTTAACCCCCTGTGGTTGTAGATCCCCCATGACATCGCCCAAACCCCACCCTGGTGTCGGGATCCAAGTTTGGGGTTTGTGATCTATGTGGCTTTGGTGAACCCAAGGTTGCTGATCCTTTTGGGTTGGGATCCCCGTGGCTTGCTGATCCCGGGTTGCTGAAAAAACCCAAATTTTTTTTGGGGGTTGTGATCGCCCTGGCTTTTCGATCTACGTGGCTTGCTGATTTTATGTAGCTTCGAGTGGCCCCCCGGGGGCCCCTCGGGATACACAGCCCCCCCGGCAATGAATTAAACAAAAAACAGCAGGGAAAAAAAAGCCCGAGGGGAAAATGGGCAGTGGTTTAGTGTATGGTGACAGGGGAAACGTGAGAGGGCAAGAAAGGGCAAAAGGGGAGGAAAACGGCCCCTTTCCCCCCTCCTTTTCCCCAACCCCCAACCCAGGGGGACAAACCCCGGGTTTAGAAAAAAAACCCAAAAAAACCACCCCTTTGGGGTTGCTGAAAAAGCTGGGGCTGAGCTGAAAAAAAAAAACAGCCCGAAAAATACAAGTGGGGTTGAACACGTGGGTTTAGAAAACAGGTGGGACCAAAGTTTGAATGGGGGGCACTGGGGCGGGCCCCTTACAATTCTCAAAGAAAAATTTGGTTAAATTCGGCTGGATCCCGCTTTGTACCTGTGTTTGGATGCTTTAAAAAGTGCAGACACGGGCATCGGATAATCGTTGGGGGACGGAAGCTTCTTGATTTGGGGGGATGGGAAATGAAGATGGGCCCTTTATCCCCTTCCTCTCCAGGGGAAAACCAAACTGGGTGGGACCCCCGCTACCCACCATTTATAAAAAGGATTTATTTCGTACGTTTAAAGTGGGTGTGATTTTTAAAAAATCTTTTCCCCAGGCTTCTTTGCTTTTTTTTGTAATGTTTGTGGTTTGGGGACAAAGGCTTTTTTGTGTTGTGCCCCTGGCCCGGGGAAAGGGCCTTTCCCCCGAGAAAGGGGAAGGGGTTACTAGGGCCCTTTTTGTTTTTCCTGCTAGGCCCGCTGTGTGGGGTGTGGGGGTTTACTTCCCACAAAACTTGGACAGGCCGAGGGCCAAACCCTTAATTTGGTTTCAAAATATGAAATAAGTGGCAGAAGCAGGGGTGTCTGTGCAGGGCAGTACAGGCGTCCCACCAAATCTCTGGTGAGGTACTCTATCAAAAGCCTTTCTAAAATCTAAATAAAAAAAAATTTTTTTTTTTTCAAATTTTCTTTATCATGATCAACGGCCCCAAAAAACTTTATGAAAAAAGGTTAATTTTAAAATTTGTTAGGCAGGAAAAGGCCTCTGTGAATCCATGATAAAGTATATTAATCAAGCTAGCTTAATTTGAGATGGGTTCTTATAATTCAGCTATAATTGACTCTAGTAATTTGCCTACAATTGAGGTCAGGCTTATTGGGGGCCGGGGAATTTGGAAAGGTAAAACGACTTGTCCCCTGTTTTTTAAAAAAAGGAAATTTAAATTTGCCCTCTTCCACTTTTCAGACACAAATTTTTTTGGAAAAGGGAAAAATTAAAAAAATTTGTCAAAGGTTCACAAAAATTCTTAAAAGTATTTTTTCCAGCCAGCAAATTTACAAAATTGCTCTGGACAACCATTCATTTTTTAACTCCCCTCCCTTTGGGAAAATACCCACATGCAAAAATACAATTTTTTCCCTAAGATTATAAAAAGGGCACTGCAGCAGGGGCCCCACTGTATTGTAAAATAACCAACATACGTAACCCGAATTTAAAGGCCCTTAAATTTTGAGCGCAAACTTTGGGGATTAGTGGGCTGGTGTGGGTGGCATCCCGCACAAAATTTTACCTAATTGTGGAAATGCTCGATATTAAGTGAACCCTTTCAAAATAGTAATATGTCAGGATGTCCCGCTATGGTCTGTTTTTAGTGAAAATATTTTATTATTTTATTTTTAAAAAAAACGATGAAAGCCCCAAAACTGAATACATTTAAAAACAAAAAAAGGAGGAACACTGCAGCGGCCGACGGCCCCCTCTAGGGGAGGGGCCTTCACAAAAACCCTCCCCCTTTTAAAAAAAATATTTGCCCCCCCTCACTTTTCAGTGTCACCCCAAAAAAATTTAAGGGTTTTTGGGAAATTTTTTTTACTTTGTGCAAGTCCATGCAAAAGCAAAACCCCCCTAACCCTTTTATTTATCCAACCTTTTAATTTGAAAATACCCCCTGACACCCAATATATCCCGTGTTAGGTGGTACTTACACCCCCGTATATCCCCCGTTTTTTGGTGGTACTGGGGCACCCCCGTATTCCCCGTGTTAGGTGGTACTGCACCCCGTATATCCCGTGTTAGGTGGTCGCACCCAGTTATTCCCGGGGTTAGGGGATACGGGCCACCCCCGTATAAACCCGTGTTTGGGGGGTTTCTGACACCCACGTATATCCAGTGTTAGGTGGTACTGGGCCCCACGTATATCCAGTGGTTTGGTTTTATGACACCCACGTATATCCGTGTTAGGTGGGTACTGACACCCCCGTTATTCCCGTGTTAGGTGGTTTCTGACAAACCCCGATATCCGTGTTAGGTGGGGACTGAAAACCCCGTATATCCATTTTTAAATTTTTTACTGACACCCCACGGTTTTCCAAATGGTTTGGCGGTACTGAACCCCGTATATTCCCCGTGTTAGGTGGTACTGACAACCCCCGTATATCCCTTTTTTGGTAGGTCTGACACCCACGTTATCCCCGTGTTAGGTGGGGCCCGGGCCCACGTATTTCCCGTGTTTGGTGATACTTTAACCCCCCGTATATCCGTGTTAGGTGGTTTCTGACACCCACGATATCCAAATGTTTGGGGGTACTGACACCCACGTTATCCCGTGTTTGGTGGTAAAGACACCCACGTAATCCGTGTTTTGGTGATCTGGGCACCCACGTAATTTCCGTGTTAGGTGGTTTTGACACCCCCCGTTATCCAGTGTTAGGTGGGACTGACACCCCCGATATCCCGTGTTGGTGGTACTGACAAACCCCCGTATATTCCCGTTTTTAGGTCGGTTTCTGAAACCCACGTATACCAGTGTTAGGTTGGGGACCCGACACCCACGGATATCCAGTGTTAGGTGGGGACTGGGAAAACCCCCGTTTATCCGGGGTTAGGTGGTTTCTAAACCCCCGTATATCCGTTTTTAGGTGGATTTCAAACCCCGTTTTATCCAAATGTTAGGTGGTAATGACACCCACGTATTCCATGTTAGGGTGGTTAAAGAACCCCCCAGTAATTCCGTGTTAGGGGGGTAATGGGCCCCCGTAAAATCCAGTGTTAGGTGGTACTGACACCCAAAGTATATCCCGGGGTTAGGTTTGGGACTGACACCCACGTATATCCAGTGTTTGGTGGTATGCACCCCCGTATTTCCAGGGGGTTTTTTGGGCTACAAACCCCCGTTTATCCCGTGTTAGGTGGTACTGGGCACCCCCCGTTTATCAGGGGTTTTTTTTTTGGAAATGACCCCCCACGTATTTTTCCAGTGTTAGGGTGGTTTTGACCCCACGTATATCCCGTGTTAAAGGGGGTATGGCACCCCGTATTCCCGTGTTAGGTGGTACTGACACCCCCGTATATCCAGTGTTAGGGGGTACTGCACCCAGGGATATCCGGTTGGTTTTGGTGGTACTGGCACCCACGTTTTTCCCGTGTTAGGTTGGTACGGGCACCCACGTATATCCGTTTTTAGGTGGTACTGACACCCACGTATATCCCGGGGTTGGTTGGTACTGCACCCCCGTAAAACCCGTGTTAGGTTTGGTACTGAAAACCCAGTATTTTCCAGTGTTTTGGTGGTACTGACACCCCCGTATATCCAGTTTTTAGGTGGTTTGACACCCACGTTTTCCCGGGGTTAGGTGGTACTGACACCCACGTTTTTATCCAGGGGGTTAAGGGGGGTTCTGACACCCCCGTAAATTTCCCGTGTTAGGTGGTCTGACAAACCCACGTATTCCAGTGTTAGGTTGGGGACTGACCCCACGTATTTTTCCAGTGTTAGGTGGTACTGCACCCCCCGTATATCCAGTGTTAGGTGGGTACTGAAACCCACGTTATCCGTTGTTAGGTTTGGGACCCGACACCCCGTTTTTATCCAAATATTGAAAACGGATTTCTCACACTATTTTAAAAAAAAAATCATTATTTTTTAAAAGCTGAAGAATAACCCAAAATTATTATCCTCGGAGGTTAATAACCCATAATTATAAATCCCGGTGGGGCCATTAACCCAGAACACCTCAATATTAATAACCTCAGAAGTTACTAACGCAGACAGATATACACTGATAGATATGCATCTCTCTACGTAGATAGGCTGATAGCCATCATACACCTCTCAGTGCATATATATATATTATAAATATATATATATATTTATATATATATATATATATATATATATATATATATATATATATATATATATATATATATATATATATATATATATATCGTGAGGCAGTAGGTAAAATGAAAGGGGTAAGGCAGCCGGGATTGATGGGTAAAGATAGAAATGTTAAAAGCAGGTGGGGATATAGTTTTGGAGTGGTTGGTGCAATTATTTAATAAATGTATGGAAGAGGGTAAGGTACCTAGGGATTGGCAGAGAGCAATGCATAGTTCCTTTGTATAAAGGCAAAGGGGATAAAAGAGAGTGCAAAAATTATAGGGGGATAAGTCTGTTGAGTATACCTGGTAAAGTGTATGGTAGAGTTATTATTGAAAGAATTAAGAGTAAGACGGAGAATAGGATAGCAGATGAACAAGGAGGCTTTAGGAAAGGTAGGGGGTGTGTGGACCAGGTGTTTACAGTGAAACATATAAGTGAACAGTATTTAGATAAGGCTAAAGAGGTCTTTGTGGCATTTATGGATTTGGAAAAGGCGTATGACAGGGTGGATAGGGGGGCAATGTGGCAGATGTTGCAGGTGTATGGTGTAGGAGGTAGGTTACTGAAAGCAGTGAAGAGTTTTTACGAGGATAGTGAGGCTCAAGTTAGAGTATGTAGGAAAGAGGGAAAATTATTTCCCAGTAAAAGTAGGCCTTAGACAAGGATGTGTGATGTCACCGTGGTTGTTTAATATATTTATAGATGGGGTTGTAAGAGAAGTAAATGCTAGGGTCTTGGCAGAGGCGTGGAGTTAAAAGATAAAGAATCACACATAAGTGGGGGTTGTCACAGTTGCTCTTTGCTGATGACACTGTGCTCTTGGGAGATTCTGAAGAGAAGTTGCAGAGATTGGTGGATGAATTTGGTAGGGTGTGCAAAAGAAGAAAATTAAAAGTGAATACAGGAAAGAGTAAGGTTATGAGGATAACAAAAAGATTAGGTGATGAAAGATTGGATATCAGATTGGAGGGAGAGAGTATGGAGGAGGTGAATGTATTCAGATATTTGGGAGTGGACGTGTCAGCGGATGGGTCTATGAAAGATGAGGTGAATCATAGAATTGATGAGGGGAAAAGGGTGAGCGGTGCACTTAGGAGTCTGTGGAGACAAAGAACTTTGTCCTTGGAGGCAAAGAGGGGAATGTATGAGAGTATAGTTTTACCAACGCTCTTATATGATGTGTGAAGCATGGGTGATGAATGTTGCAGCGAGGAGAAGGCTGGAGGCAGTGGAGATGTCATGTCTGAGGGCAATGTGTGGTGTGAATATAATGCAGAGAATTCGTTAGTTTGGAAGTTAGGAGGAGGTGCGGGGGTTGCCAAAACTGTTGTCCCGAGGGCGAGGAGGGTTGTGAG
>NC_069413.1:25210103-25429024 GCF_026875155.1 Cherax quadricarinatus
CTCAAGCTATCTGGCTTTCTCTCGAATAGAAGCCCAGTCATCGACACTGTTTATGTAACTGTCAGGCTGGGCAATGAGAGAAAACGTATTAATGCCGTAATTGTGGATAGGCTCCCAGAGAAAATATCTACAATAGGGCTTGGTAACGCTACTGAAAGGCTTTCAAGTAAGGTAAATTTGGCACCTTCTGGTATAAATAATGATTCTGTGGGGCCAATAGATATTTTGATAGGTAGTGACCATTATGCCACCTTTGTAAAGGGATGACAAAGAAATGCGGAGTCACCCTTCTAAGGACCGCAGGAGATCACGTGATGTATGGCAGGCTTCCTCGTACTGATAATGAATGACTGGAGGAAGCCATAAATACAGTTACGGTGTGTCTTACTCATGAAGTATCACCCCAGTATAAATATACTTCAATAGAGGATGAAGTTGAACCTGTGTATAAATTATGGGAATTGGACAGCATAGGGATCAATGTAAATGAAGAAAGTCCAGATGATTCCTTTACTCAAGAACAATACCAGAAGGATGTTAAATTTGAATCTGGACAATACTGGGTGAGACTTCCGTGGAAGCTGAACCATCCAGACCTACCAACTAATTACCGGATGGCGTATGGACAATTAAAGGCTCAGCTCCACGAACTGAGCAAGACACCAGAACTGTTGACTGCTTACGATGATATAATTAATGAGCAGTTAAATAATAAATTCATAGAGGAGGTACCTCCCGAGCAAGCCCAGATTTATGGTCACTATTTGCCACACCACGGAGTGAAGAAGGATTCTAAGACCACTCCTCTGAGGATTGTGTTTAATTGTAGTGCCAGGAGTAATAAAAATGTACCTAGTTTGAATGACTGTTTGATGACAGGTCCGTCGTTGACGGAAAAAACTGGGAGACATATTATTAAACTTCAGGGTTAAGAATTATGCCTTTACGGCGGACATAAGTAAAGCTTTCCTGAGAGTGGGTCTGCAGGAGGCTGACCGGGATTGCACTAGGTTCTTATGGCCCGAGAATCCTAGTGACCCACTTAGTCCCCTGAAGACTTTTCGCTTCAGGAGTGTATTGTTTGGTGCTACCTCCAGTCCGTTCCTACTCCAGGCAACGATAAATGCACACCTTAAGCGTACGGGTGGTCCACTGAGTGGAGTAATGGGTAAACAATTTTATGTGGACAATTTCCTGGGGGTGACGTCTACTGAAGAGGAACTAATGATGCATATAGCAGGGCTAATGAAATAATGCAAGGTGCAAATATGCCCCTGAGGGAATGGAACAGTAATTCGTCCAGTTTAAGGGTTCAAATAAATAAAGACAACCCTGGAGTTGAAGTGTCCAAATATAGTAATGTGCTGGGACTGACTTGGGACACAGAGGGAGACTTGTTATCGTTAAAGTCTAATAACTACAGCATGCCCATAAATTTACCCAAGAGAGTCCTTACCTTGCGGAAGTTTCAAAATGCTTCGATCCACTAGCTTAGTGTAACCACTTACCATAAAGGAAAATTGTTGATACAGAAGCATGGAGCCTTAAGTGGAGCTTGGGATGAAACCCTACCTGATGAATTTGTTGAAAGGTGGGGAAGAACTAATAGGTGAATATGTAAATTACCAACTGTTGGGAGTTCCCACGATAATGTGGCCAGCCAAGATGGAGAAAATGTCCTCCACATTTTTTGGGGGCGATGCTTTCGAAATTAGCATAATGGAGCAGTCGCTTACCTTCAATGTAATAGTGCCATTTCCCTGTTATGTCTAAGCTAGGGTGGCTCCAATCAAATCACGTACCTTACCTCAGTTTGGAATTAACGCCATTTATGTAGGGTGTCAATTAGCCAATTATATAAGAAATAAATTGCAGAATAAATTATTAGCGACACCGTAATTTGGTCTGAAAACGGAGGTATCCTACAATGGAAGATACCGTAATGGTACCAGTAAGATGTGTATGTACAAAACAGATCGTGAAATCAATCAAATGCAGGAGAAATATAACAGTTTGGGTCCAAATATTTAAACCTTAAATCACATTCCTGGTACGAAATCCACTGACTTCTTGTCTTGAGGCAGACATATGAAAAAATTTGTGAGTGCCTTTATCGTCAGGTTTAAAGGGCCAAGTTTGGCTGGGGGACAAAATTAACTGGCCGTCAAAAGGCACATATGCTCCTGTCGAAATTACGGTGAGACCGCTCCAGTCATAGTCCCATCCTTAGGCCATTGATATGAATAGGAATCTTCCTTACCTAAGCTGATTAGTGTGACAAGGTTAGTGTTTAAATTTATAAGTAAGATGAATATCTCTATAATTTCCCCATCCCCTGAAATACTGGCTACAGAGGGTACAAGAAGAAACCTACAGGGATGAGATTAAATTAAAGATGGACGGAAAAATTGGTGAAAGGCTCATAATAAAAAGCTGGGCAGTATTTAAGAAGGATGATGTATAGGTGCAGAGGCAGGTTACAAAATGCTGAATGGGGGGAATATGCTAATCAACCTATCTTGCTGCCCAAAACTCCTCACGACAACCTAGATTGTCTTTAAATGCCCATAATAAAACGAGATCACGTGGGGGTACAGGATACCTTAAACTTTATTCGGTAAACCTTCTTGGATTCCCACAAGAACGGCAAAAATGGGTTTAAAAAGGGATATCAAGTCGTGTGAAATATTCGCCGGGTGGATGCCAGAACCTACTGAACCCAGGTCCTCCACCATTGCCAAGGACGCGTGCAGTTGGTAAAACCATTTATGTGACCGGAGTGGACTATAGGGGGCCCAATCATTTTACAGGTACTTCAGATTGTGTTCCCTTGAAGTGTAATTATGTACTATTTACTTGTACAGCTACTCGGGCGTTTTCATCTAGAAGTGGCACAAGGACTTGATCCTGATAAAGGATCACTAGGACCAATGATATATGGATCCCAGTTACAACCTATAACAGATGAGACAGAGTGAACAGGCCAAAGGGTGGGTTTGGACCTGTACATTCAGTAGTCACTTGTTTGCACAAACAGCTTAATGCCTCAAAAGACGTATGGGAAGATTTAGCATAAAGGTCGAGAACCAAAACCTAGTCATTGTGGTAGTCTACAAAAGCCTCCGATGCAACATCCCAGCATATCCAGGACATCTTAAAAATTGACCACTGTCCTGAAATCTTCCAGCTCCTTGCCCCCAACCCAACAACTGCTCCTGGGGGATTTCAACTATAAGGCACCAAAAGGAGGAATATAGCAAATAATATTGTATGCAGGTAATAACACCAGGAGGCAGCTCTGATGAACACTCACACTCACACGAGCATTTAAATCTCTGTGCACAAAATTCAATTTAAACCAGCAAATAATAGAGCCTACTATAACCTGAGAATAAACTAACCCATATTCACTAACAATGATGATCTGATAAGAAATGTCACCATTTCAAAAACAATATACTCCAGATCACACCAATTGAGGTTCAGACATGTATGCTAGGAGCCCCAGACCGACAAAATGAGACTAGTCCACAGGGACATTCCCCAAATTCAACTTCAAAAACAAAACATAAAGTGGACCTAAGTAAACCCAAGTCCAAACCGATAAAAGCTGGGAAGAAATACTAACTCAACACAGACCCAAACTTAGGCCTCAAACCGATTCACACGGTGTCACACGAAGTATTTACAAACAAGGCTTATTCCACAAAAGAAAAAGTAGGAGTAGATGTAAAATAAACAGAGACAGCCTCCTTTACAAGGCGACGGAAAAGAATAACAGAGCGGCTAAAGAGGTCAATATATCTGAAATGCGTAAGGAGACACTGGTCGGGAGAATAGCAAGCATCGACTTAACTAAAAGAAAACCTTTAGGAGTCAGGAATCGGGCGGGGGGGAAGAACTAAAAAGCTAAAAATGAAATCGAAGAAAACCAAGTATTTTCATCTCCGAGATGCAAATCACAATCGAGACACAACGCCCAGTATTGGCCCCTAGCTTAAACAAATTGGGTCCCAACACGAGATGACAGCAAGGAAATGATGAGCTACTCAAGTCCCAATATGACTCAGTTTTTTAGCAAGCCCGCTAACCAGACTGAGAGTCGAAGATCAAAATGAATTTTTTTATAAAGCCACAAAAATTGATATAACACAAGCCTATCCATTTTAACCCTGACGAGCCAAATGACTTCGAACAGGCGAAAATGACATGCCCATGCACTCCTGCCCCAGGCCAACTCATGGAACTCTGTGTTCATCAAGAAACTGCAATAAAGCCCCTATCACGAGCCTTTTCCATCCAATGGAGAGGGAGCATGGAACACGGGTCCGTCCCTCAGTTACTAAAAAACAACAGAACCATAGCCCCACTCCACAAAGGGGCAGATAAAGCACAGCAAAGAACTACAAGGACCAATAGCACTAACACCCATATATCATAAAAATCTTTGAAAGGGGACCTAAGAAGCAATATCACCAACTAACCCATCTATAACCCATCAGTTACACAACCCAGGGCAACATGGGTTTAGAAACAGTCGCTCCTGTCGTGTCCTCAGCTACAGATCACACGACAAGGGTCCTAAATGCACTAAGATGACAAAACAGAATGTCAGATGTAATATATCAGACTTTGCCAAAAGCCTTCGACAAAGTGTGACCATTGCCGTAATAAGTCGCACAAATGCGTGCTAAAGGAATAAACAGGAAAAGTCGGTCGAATGGAACCTATAATATCCAGACACTAACAGAACACAGAGAGAGTAGTCGTCAACAGAGTAAAGTCCGAGGCAGCTACGGAGAAAAGTCTCCTGTTCCACAAGGCACAGTACTAGCTCCCATCCTTTGTTCCCTCATCCTCATATCCCCCCCGACCTAGACAAGGATGTCAAGCCCACAGCACCGTGTCTTCCTTTGCAGATGACACCCGAATCTGCATGTGACAGTGTCTTCCGTGCAGACACTGCAAGGCCCAGCGGACATCAGCCAAATCTTTCAGTGCTGCAGAAAACAACATGAATTCACGATGAAAATATCAATTACACAGATATGGTAAACATGAGTTGAAATTAAAGTCTTCATCAGAGAACCAAAACAAATTCTGCCCGAAATAGAGCGAAACAACACCGTCAAAGACCTGGGATGATTAGTCGGAGGATCTCACCTTCAAGGACCTAACATTGTATCAATCGCATCTGCTAAAAAAAATGACAGGATGGATAATGAGAACCTTCAAAACTCGGGAGGCCAAGCCCATGATCACTCTTCAGGTCCACTTGTTCTATCTAGGCTGGAATAAAATGCTGCACCTAACACACCATTATCAAAGGCAGGTGGAAATTGCCGACCTAGAAAATGTACAGAGAACTTTCACTGCGCGCATAACGGAGATAAAAACAACCTCAATTACTGGAGCGTTGACTTGAGGTTTTCTAAACCTGTAATCCCAGGAACGCAGGATGGGAGAGATACATGATATATATATACCTGGAAAATCCTATAGGGAACTAGAACCCCGAACTGCAACACGGAAAATCACTCCACTACTGAAAGCAAAAGACTTGGCAGACATGCACCAACCCCCAATGAAAAGCAGGGTGTCACTAGCACGTTAAGAGGACCATACATAAGTGCCAGGGGCCCGAGACTGTTCAACGAGCCTTCCCGCCCACATAAGGGGGATTACCAATCAGACCCCTGGCAGTCTCAAGCTGGCACATGGACAAGCACCTAAAGTCAGTTCCTGATCAGCCGTCTGTGCTGTACGTTGTTTGCGTGCAGCCAGCAGCAACGAGCCAGGTTGATCAGCGCTGATCCACCAGGAGGCCTGGTCCAGACCGGGCCGCGGGGGCGTTACCCCCGAAACTCTACACCAGGTAAAAACTCCATAACAGTTTCATACAGCTGTTCCGAAATTTGCAGCTAGGCTGATCCTCCAAGATTGAATGATCACAGATAATGCCACCAATTTTGTAGCGGTCTCAACACTTGATGGAAATTAAATAAGAGTGAAGATGTATCATCTTTGGTTGACCCAGCGAGGGTGTGTCTGGAAATTTATTACGCCCAGAGCCCCTTGGCAGGGAGGACTGTACTAAAGAATGAAGGTACAGATGAAAAGATGCTTCGTAAGGTGCATACACGGAAGAGTAATTACTTTGGAGGAATCCTTGCATGTTTGGGTGGAGCAGAGAATCCGTAAACATTCGCCCTCCATGTCATACATGAGCGCACTCCACGAGGAGATACTGACTTCCCTCTCACCTAATTATGTGACAAAGGTTAGAAGCTGCACCATATCGATAGAGCATAATCCAGAGGGAAGTGATGCTGGGGGATTTACAATAACGGACCGAGTTTGAGTGATAAGTTCCAAGACTGTTAAATAAGGTAATTACTCATATGGTCTGATGTGTGGCGTAAAGAATACATCTTCACACAACGTGAACCACTTTTAAGTGTGCGCCATAGGCCTGGTAAACCGACAGAACCATTCAACCTAGGTGACATTGTTTTAATTGATACTGAACAACATCGAACATTGTTGGGCCTCAGGGCAAGTGTAGTTACATTATACCCAATGCACAAGGGTTGTCAGAAACGGTCAAAGTGTTGTGTTCGTGGTCAGGAAAGTTTGCATACCATAATAAATTAATTCCCCTTAGAATTAAATGGTGTTCATATCCAGTGGCAGTGGAAATCTAAGGGAAATGACACGAGTGATATTGAAGAACACGACCAGGTAATGCAAGAAAAATTGTAGTAAACTCACTAGGAAAACAGCAGCGCCATCTAGAAGAGGGCGTGGAATCGTCCTCCTGAGGAAGACGCAATTTAAGTCCGTCGAACAACGACTTTCCCGCCCCGGGTCCGCAGTAGTGGAAATTATTTAATTTCTGAAGCTATAGAGTGCTAATAAAGTGTTTAA
The DNA here is from genome assembly GCF_026875155.1 of Cherax quadricarinatus. Classification (NCBI taxonomy): domain Eukaryota; kingdom Metazoa; phylum Arthropoda; class Malacostraca; order Decapoda; family Parastacidae; genus Cherax; species Cherax quadricarinatus. The sequence goes on from NC_069413.1 coordinate 25,217,031, forward strand.
TTGTGTTGATTTGGGTCAAAATGTATTTGTATTTTGAATGGGAACCAACTGGGTTCCCATGCTCGCCTGCGCAGATTGCGGGTGGGTAATGTCGAGCTGGGGCACGAGGTGGCGGCAGTGTTTAGAATGGGTGAGGAGGCTGTGAAAACCGGGGATGAGGAAACGGGCGTTCACGGCGGCCTAAGGATTAATATAGGCCTCAATTCATAATAGGAAGTGTCGTGACTGTCCCTAGTGAAGAGTGAGGGAACGTGATTTGCGGGACCACCGTAATAAAATGGTAAAATTAGTGAATAATGATAGGACCGGTGCTGACTGGTGCGACGCCATGGTGTGTGTCCAGGGTGTGGAAATTTATTTGGTCCCTTAAATTCCACGGGTCAGTTCCTGCATGGCCGTACAGACGGCTGAGCTGGATGGCCCTTATAACCCTCCCAAACAAAGTATTCTCTGGTTGGCGGTTGTTGGTAAGCTTATTTAATTTATAGATTTACTCTTCAGGGAAGGAGTAGGTAGTTTTACTGATAGTATATTAATATTAGGATTATTGAGGCATCTGTAGATAATAATAGTGTAGACCTAAGACCTTAACATAGGTAGTAATAGGCCGATAATGTAGGCAAACACTAGGATAAGTTAGCTAGGGAGAACTGGCAGCCCTAGCTTGAATGGCGAGGCGCGGGTCACAAAGACAGAATAGCGTCCTTCTTACGACAGACACCATCAAGACAAAATGTGCCGTGAACAACAAACGGCGCCCCACGTGTCTTCACATTTGAGACCTGGGGAAATCTGGTAGAGGCACCTCGATGTACCGTAGATGACCTCCATCAGCCCATACAGTAAGACAAAACCTCCACCTTTTTCCTCGTAGATTCTGGCCAGTGTCTTGGGAGATAGTGGGTTGAGTTTAACTGTGGGTCCAGTGTGCAACAGAGAGAGCATGCCCAGTAAGTACCAGTGTCTCAGAGCCGTCTGAAGCTAGTGTCTGAGTCTGCATAGTTATACTAGGGGATACATACCCTCTTGGATATAGGAATTTCTGAGGTGCAGGCAGGACACTAATTACGATTGAATATTGCAGGAATTAATGCTCCCGGTTGCATGTAGTTTCTGAGGGGGAGTCCAAAGGGGCTAATGCTAGCTTAGTGAAGTGAAGATCAGGATATATGCTGCAACACCAAGTAAGTTAGTCCTTTATACGTGCATGCAGGCGAGGTTTCTTGCAATACCAATCATTTGTGAAAATCTGTCCTATAAGCCACTTGTGAGGCTGAGGTACCCACCTCAGAGCTCGGTGTCAACAGAGTTTGCCAGGGTAGGTGACTCACTTGGAAGCAGTCCACACAAATTTTCACACAGGGGAAATACCCATGAGTTAATCCTTACTCATCGGCCTCAGATCTTAATGGAGTGACCTCTAATGTGTATAATGATTATGAGACGTTAAATCGTCTTGTGAATGGTGATGTAATCAGTGATAATAACATTAAGTTAAGAGAATGCGGGATGTGAAATAGATCGCCCTGCTCCGAGTGAACGCGTGATTATCGTATCGAGGATAGTGAAGTTTTATGGTATCACGACTTCTAAACCGGGACAAACCAACGGATACCTCGTCCTGCTGGAATAAGAACTGTGTCAGTGTGGCGGGACGTCAAAATGAGAATGGTGAATGGGGGAAAATAAGGAGCATCAATCATCCCCAATTAAGAAACCCCTTTGGGTTATAACAGACTGATACTGGGCCAGTTAGGTATGTTTTAATTGGATAGGTTAAGGGTGATCCAGCCACATCAAGTGCCACCAGGAATATCTGGTAAGTGTGGGTTATGTACAAATGTTTTTCCTTGATGGATGTATCCATGTGTATCCTACCCCCCCCCTTCATTCAGTTAAACTAATATAATCTATACAGTCCACAATTAATTAATAGCGCCGTGCTTGAGGGTGCTACCCAATTTATGCTGGTCTCAGATAGATGTGGACAAGATTGTGAGGGTCGAGGGGCCACCTGTAGTGACCAGAGGTGGTTAAGTTTTCTCACATGTCTACACGGGGTGACTACGGTAAACAATATGGTTGTCTCCCAATGAGATTACTTGTATGTATATAATGTTGAGGTACATACAGGTAAGCACCCTATAAAATTTTCCACGGTACTTAGTGGAGTGGAGTGACTTTCATTAGTTTCATTTTTCTTGAAATACCAGACGTATACTGTGAATTTCATATAACCTGTAGTTACCAGCGGTCGCAATATACACAACGAGAAGCAATTATTACTACAGAAAAAGCGTCCTTCCTCCAAAATTTCCACCAGTCAACTATAGTGATAATATAGCATTTATTGTGGTGGAGACGGAAAAAAACTAGAAAAGCTAGATACAGCGATTGATAAACAAGGGTTGAGGTCGACCGTTGGTCATTGTAGGAGCTGCAAGAAATCACCGGTTCTTCAACACGCAAGTTATACTTTTGTATCAATCAAATCACATATTACTCGGGTAGATAATTTCAAGTAGATCTTCATGTGTTAGCCCAAATCACCGACTAGTATGTTTTAAATAAGTGACCCACTGATCAGATCAGATCGACTGGTCCGAACCCTCGACTGGTCCAAACCCTTGATGGTCCGAACCCCTGACTGGTTTCAAACGGTTTCGTTGGACAATAAAGCAGACTGTAAACGGATGGGGTTGTAGGCGCCCTTATCAAACACAAACAATAAATATAAATCAGGAAAAGTACACGGTAAAGCTGTCCAATTAGTTAGAAATAGAAATACAAATAGCTAGAGCTTCATTTAAGGAGGTTATTAATAGAGTATTCAAGAGGTTGCTAGTAGAATTACAGTAAATCAACCATTTAAATCATTATGAGCTGTGTGTAGTCTGCAGTCAATCAAAACAAACGGGCTTCCACATGGATAAATTGTAATTTTTGTGGAAATTGGTTTTCACGCCCCCTTTTGCAGATATCCAAGAAACTAGCACAAGCAGTGTTAAAACAGGGAAGTGTTTTTGGGGATGCCCAATGAGGAAAATCTGTGGACTAAAATCACAAGGGTATTAAAAGAGGACAACATCAAAGCTGCTTTCATAACAACCTGGAAGCTTTCTACAACAGATGGGAACATAAAAATTTCGGGGCTGAAGGGTACTGCCCTTGATACTGGCCATGTAGTCAGAAACTGTAAGGCTGGAGATGATTTTCCTGGTATCAAAAAATTTTGGGGGCTAAATAGTGCTGCCCCGGGAAAACAGAAAAGGTGAAGCTGGAGGTGTTTGCCCCGGGGAGACAGTAAGGGTGAATTTGGGGGTCCCGTCCGGGGAGACAGTAATGGTAAAGTGGAGGTGCTGCCCCTGGGAGACAGTAAGGTGAAGCTGGGGGTGCTTTTCCTGGGAGACAGTAATGGGGAAGCTGGGGGTGTTTCCCCGGGGAGACAGTAAGGTGAAGCTGGAGGGGGCGGCCCCCTGGGAACAGTAAAGGGTAACAAAAAGGTGCTGTCCGGGAAAGACAGTAAGGGTGAAGCGGGGAGGGCTGTCCGGGAAACATTTTAATGGTAAAGCTGGGGTGCTACCCCGGGGGACAGAAAATGGAAAGCGGGGAAAAGGTTTTTCCCCCGGGGTTCCTGGGAACAGAAAATGGTAAAGCTGGGGGTGCTGTCCTGGGGACAGTGGGGGTGAAGCTGGAGGTGCTGCCCTTTGGAGACAGTAATGGTGAAGCGGAGGTGCTGTCCGGGGAGACAGTAATGGTAAAAGCTGGGGTGTTTCCCCGGGGAGACAGAAAATGGTAAGCTGGAGGTGCTTCCTGGAAGACAGTAAATGAACGCATGAAGGAATGCATATAAATGGCCTCGACGGAGACAGGAGCTGAAAGTGAGGAAACAAGTGTAACCCAAAGGGAAAAGAAAAAACAAATTTAAAAAACTAGTAATAACACAGAAGATAGCAAAAAAGGAGACCCCACTACTTAAGTGAGGATACTTTTCCCCAAAAACCCAACGGGTGAGACTCCATTTTTAGTACTAGGGGGGGATAGGAAAGACACAGGAAAACCCATGCACCAACGGGGAAAATACAATCACAAAACCCAAGGCAAAGGGAAACCCAAAAGCCTTGCCCCATCCCTATGCATTTGGGTTACCGCAGACAGGGGAAAATTTTGGAAAAACAGATGGGACGTGCAACTATGACCACCCTAGAAAATCCAAACCCCATATGACAACAGGAAAATGCAAACCCCCTTTTCCTGTAAGCTTTTAAAAACCCTAAAAAGTGTCCCTTTTTTCATAAAAGGAAAAAGACTGTGCTAAAAACTTAAATTCCAGGCAAAACCTCAAAAAGGGGACAAAAGGTAAAAAAAACATCCAGGCCATGGGAAAACCGGGGTACCCACAGCCACTAAAAGAGGGAGAGGTTTTTTTATTTCCAGAAAAAAAAAAAAAACTGGCAGGAAAGGCAGAAATCGTACCCAAATCCAGCATTTCGGGAGGGGGGAACCACAGTTAAATGGCCTCCACTCCAAACAAAACAGAAACAGATACTATGCCAAAAAAAAGCCCTCCCCATACCCCCAAATCCCAAACCATTTGGGGATGACATTTTTTCCTTTGCAAAATATACAGGTCTAAAAACCAGCAACGAACAACAAAATTTCCTTTCATCCGTGGCTGCTTGGGAGAGGGAAAAGGGAATGTTCGCGGCTTTTCCCCAGAACCCCATAAAGGTAAATTGGGGCAAAAGAAATATGGATCCCAGGTTAAACCTATACAGATCGACAGAGTAAACAGGCAAAAGGGGGGGGGGGGGGGGTGTATAATCAGAGTCACTTATTTGCAACAACTGCTTAATCCTCAAATGACGTAGTGGAAGTTTTTTGCAGTAAAGGATCGAGGGAAACCCAAAAACCCTTTATTGGGAAATCTAAAGAGCCTCCGGGTGCAACGTCCCGCAATTCCCGGAACAGGCACCTTAAATGGAGGGAAAATAGCAAATAATGTTGTTGCAGTGATAACACCGGGGGGCAGCTCTTAAAGAAATTCACAAAACACACACACCCACACTTCGTTTCCCAAAATTTGGGGCAAATGGGTTTAAGAATTCTTTGTAAAAAAAAACCCATGAGCTGCGTAGGTCTTCGTCAACCCCTTTTGGGTGAAGACCACTTCCCACTAGTGGGTTGGGACCACTAAAGACCCCACCTCCTCCCGCTTTGCCTCAACCCCAAAACAGTTTTTTAAGCCACGTCTACGGCCCTATCTGTTCATTCTACAAGATTGAAGGACTGAACACATTGACTCCCCGGCTGAGGGACTGATTTTCCATCAAACTCCTCTCCCCTTTCCCTTCTATTTTGGGGAGTGGAAATTGAAGCCAAAATGTGTGGCAAAACGTTTCCCCGAATAAAATTCCCATATGTTTTTTTAAGTGTCTCCAAATTTTAACCTGTCGGTTTTTCCCAAAACCCTTTATCACACATGAGGGGCCCACCAGCCTTTTTACCCCTAAATTTGACGCTTTCAAATTTGGCGTGACTAAAGGTTTGGCCCCTTTAACATAAAGCCGTAGGGGTTTGGCACGGACCCCCGAAAGGGTTAAGTTTGGAGTAATAATTTAAAAAGTTGAGCAATCATCAAGCACAATTTACAATAATGAAATTGAAAAAAAATTTTTTTTTGTAGTAAATGATCCCAAATTTGTTTTAGCAGTTTATAAATTTTTTAAGAGTTTTTTTTGTAATTGGGAGGGGGTTTTAAATATAGTGTTTTTCGTAATATGGTGTTAAAATATAGTTTTGCAGTATATATGGTGTTAAGTATAGGTTTTTCAGTATATAAAGGTTAAGTATACTGTTTGCAGTATAGTAAAGGTGGTTTAAATATAGTGGTTTTTTCAGTATAGTATGGTGTTAAGTATAGTGTTTTTCAGTAAAAGTATGGGGTTAAGTATATGTTTGCAGTAAGTATGGTGTTTTTAAAAATGTTTTTCAGTATAAATATGGGGTTTTAAATATTTTTGTTTGCATTTTATGGGTTTTTAAATTATTTCATGAGTCATGTTATTGGTCAGCCATGGGCTATTTAGTCTTTTTTTATTGTGATCTGCATAATCTCTTCTGTATGTACTTAGTGTATAAACTTGTGTATTACTTATGTTTTATGTACCTAAGATGCTCTTCCTACCACAGATTAAGCCATGAGTGAACGTACAACTCAGGATTTAAAGTCTTGTGACAGTAATGGTTCTCTGAATACAACAACAAAAGTGTTCTTCACTCCACCTTTGGACTGTGACATACAGAGAAGAGCTATACTTGAGAGGGTCCATCAGTGCCTAGCTGAAGGTTTGTTAAAAATGTCTTGCTTGTTTATTAACCCCTAAACGGTCCAAACATATATATACGTTCTTATGCGTAGCGCCCCAAACGTATATATACGTTTTAATTTTCCTGCCTCCAAATTTGGCACGATTGGCCTGATATGCCTGGTCAGCATAGAATTGGTCTTAACACTTGGTGTGTGCAGTATTAAAAAAATCTGGGACCACTTAGTACCCTGTGGGAGCGCCAGTTAAATTGAGCGCCAGCTAGAGCAAACAGTGCAGCAGACACCAAGGATTCACTGATGTAATGTCATATTAACACTCCTGTTAAGAGGAAAGTCATGTTAACCGCAAGTTTAGAGTCTGATGATCTCTGTCTATCTGTCTCTGTCTCTATCTGTCTCTATCTCTTTCAATTTGTCTTTGTCTATCTCTGTCTCACAGTACACATAAATACAAGTATACGTAGTATAAATAACCTAGGATAACCCAAAACTCCAAACAAAGTGCTATACTCTGCTTGAAGATGTGAGTAAAGGTGATGACGCAGTCTTGTGGCTCTCTCTGAGACAGAGAGCTAGATGGATAGACAGATAGACAGAGAGCTTGACAGACAGACAAATAGACAGACAGAAATGTTTGTATACCAGAAAAAACAAAGCGAGGGGAATGGTCATCTAATCTTATCAGCTGTACCCTCCCCCAACACTTAAAAAAAATGTGCTCTTTTTTTTCTGTGGGAAAAAACGAGTATATATATGTTTGGACGTTTAAGGGTTAAACAATATCTTAGTATTCTTATGGACCCCAATGAAAACAAGTCAAATTTTTTTACATTACATATTAGGTTATCTTGGGTTAAATTTTATGTAATTTACTATATAAAGCCATTGTAAAAGTTAGAGTTTTTTAAGACTGGCCATCTTCCACTGAGGTAGGTAGGGTGACTTTAAAATAGGGGAAACTCAGTGTTATTCACTCAATTACTGTCCTGCCAGAAGTGTCTGACACATTTTTGTTATTTGGAGCTTATAAGTTTTGCTTAAAAACATTGTCTTGATGGAAGTTTGTTTTGTTTATCATATTATTGTATGTAACAATAATGAATTTTAAGTAGTATAAGTGTATCCTAACATAAGATGTATATGGTTCCTTATTTTTATCAGGAAATGAGAATGTGTCATGTGAGGTGATTTACTTGGGTCAAGTTGAATGGGAATCAGTAGGCCAAGTTTCAAGTCTGACCTACCATGTCATGTCCTTGTGCCGGAAGTTTCACCTCCTGCCATCTGCACGATCCATCCTTCTCTCCTTACATGACCAGTACCAGGCCATTCAGCTATGTTTGGCAAGAACAAACAAAAAAGTAAGGCATATTCGTATTGTATAATTATTAATGTATTCTAATCATAGGGATGCTTCTTACTTTGTTCTATTTTTCACTTCATTCTAGATACATAAGTGCCCTGGAAATAATCTTATCCTATTGATTGCCTTTTTGGCCAGCCTGTTGCCGTTGATCGCCTGCTGGCTCATATATCCATTAAAGCCTAGTTGATCAGGCTCTTGACAGAGGTAGTTATTCAGTTTTCTCTTGAAAAAATTAGCATTTGTTCTATCAGTACCTCTTTTTATCTGCTGGTAGCAGGTTCAAGTGTCTTGGACCACTGATATTGGCAGTGTTCTTGAAGAACATGGTGACACAAATAAAACCAGGAAAATGATGGGGTGGAGAGTGAAAACTTTCAACACAAGGGAACTACCACTAATGGTGACACTTTTCAAATCACTTGTGCTCTTTCACTTACAGGGCAGGAAAGATCAGAGCAGGAACAAATACAGAGATCTTTAACAACCCACATAGAACCAATAAAGCATTTAAATTACTGGGAATACCTTAGAATCCTAAATATGTATTTGCTGGAATGGAGGAGAGAGATACAATAATACTGGAGTGAGAGAGATGGGAGAATGTGCAAATAAACCCAGTGAAAAACAGTTGTTGTGGGCACAATAATTGAACATTGTTTCATCATCCACAGGCCCAAACTATTAAGCACTGTATCAAAACATATCATGACTACCATAATTATCACTGTTGCTGTTAGATGGTTGTGAAGTGTGTGGTAACTGCATTCTGAGTATTGCTTATAGCACACTTCCTGACCTGCTACATCACCCTGCATATTTCAGTTTCACTGGCAAATATTGTGCCACTGTCAGTAGAATCATCACTTGCCTCACCAACACAGAAGTTCTCATCGCTGTACTCATTATCTGTGCTTAGATTTTAGGCAAAACAATGAGAAAACTTCAATTTCTTCTTGCATTGTTGTTGGTTGATTGCTGGTTAGGAGACCCCAGTGTTAGAAGGCAGATGATCGTCAGCATTTGGGCTGTTATTAGGTACATTCCTGGTGTTACTGTCATCCATATGAATACTAATCTCATAGAACTCCAAGTCCACTAGCATACACAATACCCCACACACCCCAGAGTTTTTTCTATACTACACACACCCACTGTGCAGACCTGTTTTCTCTAATGTAGGCCTATCCAGGATGAAGATGAATTTTGGATGTGCTAGAATTTAAGTGTAAATTTACATCAGAAGTTTAAACCTTTCAGTGGTTATGCTGTAGTAGCTTGGCTTTAAGCTCACTGTCCATCACTTAGTACTATGTGATGAACCCAGCTCACTCAAATCAAATCAAATCAAATCAAAGTTTATTCTCTATAAGGATTACAATGTGGGGTTTACAGATTTTGGTTATTATGTGGTTTACATGTAATAAAATACTAATTACAGAGGGGGCCACTAGAATACCTAGCATGGCTAGGCATTTCGGGCAAACTTAGATTAATTCTTAACCCTAAATTATTACAAATTGTGGAGTAAGTTGACTAAATACTAAGTGACTAAATACTAAATGACTAAATACTATTTTGTGAGTTTAGCAATGTGAATGCTTTTGTTTTGGCATAATACATAGTTTCTATATTGGATTATCACAAGTAAACTTGTGACTAGTTAGGAATCATTATTTTAAGATTAAGACATGTATTTTTGTGCTTATAGTCAAATGGGTGAGTGAGTGTAAGTGTGAACCACCAGGTGGTTTTTATGTAGTTAGTTGACGGGGTGTATCAGGGAGATAAGATGTTTTCTAACAGTAGTTTTGAAGGTGATGAATGTGTCTGCAGTTCTAGAGTTTTCAGGTAGGGTGTTCCAGATTTTAGGGCCTTTGACATACATTGAATTTTTGTAAAGGTTTAGTTGGACACGGGGAATGTAGTAGAGATGTTTGTGTCTGGTGTTATGCTTGTGGGTCCTGTCACAACTATCAAGAAAGCATTTTAGGTCAAGGTTAATATTGGATTTTAAGGTCCTGTATATGTAGATTGCACAGTAGTAAGTGTGGATGTTCTGAACAGAGAGTAAGTTTAGATCTATGAAGAGTGGGGGGTGTGTTGCCAGGGATGGGATTTAGTGATTATTCTTACTGTGGCTTTTTGTTGAGTTATTATTGGCTTTAGGTGTATTTTAGCAGTTGATCCCCAAGCACAAATAGCATAGGTGAGGTATGGATAAGTGAGTGAATGGTATAGTGCGAGAAAGGCATTTTTGAGAAGGGCATTTTACTATGAGCAGCAAATTTTAGCCTAGGTATGACAATTTTTTTTTTGGTGAGTGTGCACCATATAAAAATAAAAAAAATCCTGCCCCACACAGTGTATGATGGAAGAAACAAAACTGTGACTCTGTATGTGGTTTAACCCTTTCACTGTTGGTGACGTATAGGTATGGCTTACAAGCCAGTGTTGTTGACGTATTAATATGCCAAAATTCTAGCAGCTTCAAATCTAGTAGGAGAAAGCTGGTAGACCTACATGTGAGAGAATGGGTCTGCGTGGTCAGTGTGTACAGTATAAAAAAAATTCTGCAGCAAGCAGTGCATAATGAGAAAAAAAACTCGATCGTGTTTTGGTTTAAAACGCCGACTTTGAGGTGTGTTTTCATATGGTATTTATGGTTGTATTCTCATTTTCTTGGTCTCATTTGATAGAATGGAAGATATAAAAATAGAGATGATTTTGATTGGTTTTACGATGAAAAGTACCTTGAAATGTTCGATTTTTGCCAGTGTTCAGGAGTAAACAAATGACGTCACTGTCCAATACACGCCCAACTGACCAGTCTGATATGCAGTCATGAATGGGTTGACATTATTTATACAATTATTACAATAATGCAATAGTCTGCATAACAGTTTAACTTCTATTTTTTGTGTGAATAAAAATTCGAAAAGGAAAGCAAGAGTAATATATGAGGGGCCAGGGGACGTGACTAATGACCAGAGAAAATGTTATTTTAGTGCTAGAATGTCTGCATTGTTTATTCTGGACCCTATTTTGAAATTGATATCTTTTGAAATTTGTGTGAAATTGGTCAAATTGCCAATTTTTGACCACTTTATAGGGTAGTTGAAATCGGTAAATGGGTGGTTTCTTGTACTCAATCGATAAAACAAATGGAGTGGAGTTCTAGAGAAATAACTATGAGTTTGGTCGACGGGAACAATGGAATTGGCTGAAAATGGGGCTCAAAGTGGGCGAAAACACCTATGTGTATATATCGCCGAGACCACTAACTTCCTGAGAGCATAATTCTGTAAGTTTTCCCATCAAGTTTTGTACTTTTAGTGTCATTACCATTGGGAGAAGATTCTCTATCATTTCATAAGAAAAGAAATAATTTTTTTTTTTTTAATTTTAAGACACTGAGAGGAAATTTGTGAGCAGGGGGTCTCGACAGTGAAAGAGTTAAAATATGACTTTGCAGCATATTTTTGGATGGTTTTTATTGTTTTATTCTCAGTTACTTGGTATCATTTGATAGAATGGAAGACATATTACTGAAATAGAGATGGATTTTGATTGGATTCAGGACTGGAAGTAGCTTGAAATTGAGCTCAAAGTAGCGGAAATACATAAAGGGCCCCTGCCTACAAATCAATTTAAGGCCCTACTTAGAAATTGCCTCATCACTCAAAATTAACCAGACAAACATTATACTTAACACCTACCAGTTACTCAAAAAACTCCTAAATAATTTATGATTGCTCAACTATTTGATCAGTTACTTCAAACTTAAAATTGTTTCAATTTCATTATTGTAAATTGTACCAAGTCATTCCCAGGATTCAGCCAACATTCATCCTCACCCACTCCTCGCCTCCTAGTTGACAGCATCCCATCAACCATGGCAAACACACAAGACCTCTTCACCCCAACCGACAGCACTGACTACAGCTTATCAACATCCCCAGGTACGGCACCGGTGTACAGTCCTCTTCAACAACACACCATGCAGAAGATTTTACAAGAAAATTATATCCTCAAACTACAAAATGAAACCTATGAAAAAAGGATTACAGATTTAGAACGTTCTCCAGTAACAAACAAACAAGCAAACAAACAGACAAAATTTATTTCTTTGCAAGATTACATTGAGATTATGAAATTACAATGAGTTGCAGTGCAAAAAGAGCTACTACCATGCCTAGGCATTATGGGCAGACTTAATTTAATGGCTTAGAGATTACTTAATACTAAAGAAATTGATCATAGTTTGTTTAAGTTGCCTATCTTTTTTATGGTTATAGTTGACAGTAATTTTACTCTAATTACAATAGTTTCAAAAATAAATATTGAAATTATATTATGGGAATATAACATTGTGAGTTGTTGAAAGTAGTTTACAGTATGAGAATGCTACAAGGATCATTGAACTGGAGACAAAACTAACAAACTTGACAGCAAAGACCAAACAACGCACAGACATGCAAACAAATCTCATTAGCCACACTGAACAAGTAGCTTCCCTAACAACTAAGTTATCAGAGGCTGAATGAGACTGGTGGACAAACATGGACTCTTATCATGTGGGGTTCGAACACGTGGATAGGGTAAAGTAATACTCACGTAGGCTGGTAGTACGTATATTACGGATAATGTGGGTAGCGCCAAACAGCCGGCCTGCCTCCTTGCTCACTCTCGTATAACTGACTGCCCACAGTACCCATATGTGAGGGGGTCTTTGAATACTGCTGTGGTCAGCACAATATGAATACAGACAGTGACTCAGGCAGAGACGGTTGGTAGTGAGTCATCTACTGGTACACTGGTTACTGGTAACTGGTTACTACTACTGAGAGCTCGGCGACGCTAACGTATGTCGTCCCGACATACAACTAATACAAACTAGAGATGGCAGGTATACGGCTTGGGCTGATTCTATACAATGTCAAAGTACACAACAATTAAACATTATAACATACATAAGTAGAACATTGGAATGGAAGCTTACATAACTGAAACTGTAATGCAATACAAGGTATAATATAGCACAACTCATCGAATGAAACTCAACGTTAAGATTACACAATAGAAGTGATAAAAAAAAAATTTGATCGATCGATCTGTATTCATGTGATCTACGGATTCTGAGGAAGGAATATATACAAAGAAAGAAGTGTTTAACAGAAAGGCAGATTCAGTGCACTCAAATCTAGACTGTTAACTCTCAGAATTCGGAGAGAACGTGAACACAAAAAAAAAAATTCTTGAATACTGATAAGTTGATACTGTAATTATTCATCTATACAGGTTATTTACATTTAACCCCAACTCTGCTAGGGTAAGATTGACATATGCAGAATGGGTGTCATCTCTGGGAGGATCAAACTCTGTTGCACTGGCTAACTCATGCTGTATTTGAGGCAAATCTGAATTGGTAGTTACAAATGATACTTGAGGATTTTCTCAATACCTGTCGTGTACGTAGGAATAACGACATTCAGGTTGATCGTCTGACTGAGTATCAGAGGAAGAGAGTACAGGATCAGGAGGATTGTCAGAGTCTGTCACATTAGTCTGGATTGGAACTTCATTATCATCACATACTAACTTCATATGATCTAAATGCGATTCTTTATACTGACCAGTACTAATCTCTCTAACCTTATACTTATTACCAGTGATATGTTCAACTACTCGATAAGGACCAACAAACTTTTGATCAAGCTTTGGCATTGCAGACGTTTTGTTAAAGTTAGTCAGCATAACTCCCGAACCTACTTTGATTTTGGATGGCTTTGCTCGAGTGTTTGCGACTCTTGTAAATTCTGCTGTTGATTTATGAAGTGTTTCACGGATTCTTCTAAAAACACTTTGAGCTAAGCTGGTACGAGTTGCTTTGAAATCATCAGGGTTGTAATTTGGTTTCGGATTAGAATATAACAACTCATAAGGCAAACGTTTATCTACACCATACAATGCATAATGTGGAGTGTCACCTATAGAAACATTGTAAGCAGAATTTATAGCACACTGCACATCAGGTATAACTTCATCCCAAGTTTCACTGTTGGGATTGATAGTGGCTCTCAAGACATCAAGTACTTTCTTATTGGTTCGTTCCGCTAACCCATTGCTGGCAGGATGATGAGGAACAATGGTGGATTTAGAGATCTTGTACAAGGTGCACAACTTTTCAAGAATTTCATTACAGAATTCACCTCCATTATCTGTTACTAGGGACTTAGGGGTGGTATGCCTGCAGATAATGCGTTCTTTAAACGACTTAGCTACTGTCTCGGCAGTTTTATCTACAATAGGAACTAACTCACAATATCTGGTGAAATGGTCTACCATAACACACAGATGTTTGTTGCCTTGGAGGGAACATTGGAATTAGTTAACAAATCTAGCGCAACTCTTTTCCCCCGGTTCGCTAGTAGTTGGATACACTTGGATTGGATTAGGGCCATTAGCATTACCTTTATGTTGCATGCAGACACTACATTTCTTAACATACTCAGAAATATCAGTTGCCATACGAGGCCAAAAGTATTTCAATCTGGCTTGTTTTACTGAACGATCCATACCAGGGTGTGCAACACCTGGTACATCGTGAACTAGCTGTAAGGCTACATTCACTAGTGACTGTGGAATTACTAACTGGTATACTCTTCTGCTAGGAGTACCCAACTCGGCTGTTCGATACAGTAATTCTTGGTTCATGACAAAGTCACTGATGGGTGCTGGTGGCTTCACAGTCAGAATAAGATCTTCCTGGAGCAGGAATCAAATCACCAGAACACAAGGGATTGGTTCTTTCTTACTGGAGGAATGAACAAACTCGGTGGAGTGGATGACTCCCTCCGGTTGAAAAAAAAAATTAACGCTATAACACGCAATATGAGCAAGGGAGAACGAATCTACTATCTCAAACTGCAAGCACAGGAGAAAAGAAATGAACACGGTGAACAATGCTGATATTCAATTTGAGTCGCACACAGTGACACGAGGTATCAGCTATAAACTTCACTTACAAACGTTAACAACGTGGAAGTTACTCGAGAAATAACTTCTTACAATGCACTGATTACTGTCAACTAGGATGGGATCACAATCTGAAACACGGACAACAACAACACTCAAGTGAGCACACTAGCCACAGAAACGTCTTTCTGCAACGGCTTGTGGCATCAGCAAGAGATGGCATAACTTGTTGCAAGTAAAGTTCTTCTCAAAGCGTCCCCTGGGAAGGAACGAATACTTGAACAAGTTGCCATCGCAAGGATAGTAGGCGCACTATCCTGCGTGCATGATATTGTGGCTGGAGTCCAGACAGGAGTGACAGTATTACTAGTGCCTGACCGCTCGGCTACGTTAATAAGTAATTCACGGATCTATAGGAACTTAATCTGAACTTCACATTTCGCAGCACTTTAACAAATCTCAGATACAAGCTGTGAGAACAAACACATTGCTCAAGGCTAGTATTGTCTTTCATAAGTAAGGGAATGTTGGTACTGTGGACTGATTCATATTGACTTTGACTGGCATGATACACTAAGTGAACAGTCAAAAGTGACTGGGACATGATCTCAGGTTAAATAATAAAATAAAAATATGAAGAAAAAAAACTGATTGAACACTTTAACTCTTAATTGTAAATTAGACAAAACAATTTACTCAAACAGAGTAAAGAAAACACTTTACGTTAAAAGTAATTGAAATTACATCAAGAGTGAATTTGTTCAAAGAAATATGAACAATATGAATAAAAATAAAACAAAGGAACAAAACAAAAGTTTAACACTTACAAGTGGCAGGGCACACAACACTTACAAGTGGCGGGGCACACAACACTTAATCACGTATTCATTATTTTAGTATATTCTTACAACAAAATCTTGCTGTAACTGATACGACAAAAATTGCTGGCAAAAATAATGTACACAAGATCTGCGAAAAATTAAGAATGAGACACTGCTGGCATACGAAAAAAAGGTACACATAGAAATAAATGGATAATTTGGTATACTGGGGTGAATATCACTGCATGAACTACAATGACAATTACTGGAGAATACAATGCTGAAAGAATACAATAAAAAAAATGAATCACTTCACACGGAGTGACTGACTGGTACACTACACAATAATACTTACTACAGACAGAGAGTAGCATAAAAAAAAACACAGATAAAAAAATATGAGATGAGTGAATAACACTGAAAAATATTGCAAAAAAAAATGAGTCAAAGAAACACTGAGTCTACACTGAAAACACAAGGTTTAGAGTACACAAGAAATTCACTATAAATGTCTCACACACGCAAATGTCTTTAAATGCAAGAAAAATGTCTCTAAACAGAAAATTATCACAGAAGTCTGTAGTAGTCAACGGTGATGACTGGTGATGAGGAAAGTTGTCCTGCGCGGTGATACGCCGACACTCACACTGTCGTCGTGAAGAAATGCGCTTTCTCGGTGAACTCACATAACTGGCTTTATCGGTGGCGCTCAGCTACAATCTCTTGACCAATTACGTGAGCCAAAACAGTTCTAGGACCCGGTACAAGGGTGCAAACAACCACAGGTAGATGAGGTGGGTGGCTGGTGGTGGGGTGGTGTGAGTAGAGTGGTGGTGGTGGGTGTGACTCTCGCTGGCGCTCACTGGCGCGCACTCCACTCACTACCCACGAAGGTGGCTTGATAAGCCACTCTATGCCACAGGAATGGTGAAATTCACTCTTAGCATCCAAGCACAAAGCGATATAGACAATACTTCAGAGGAACTTGGGTTACTTTTTACTGCGTGGCTTACTTCTCTCTCTCAGCTGGGTTGGCTGACTGGCTTAACCCACGAGAATGGCTGACTGGAAGACGGGTAACGATGCACACAGCACGGAGGAGCAGGTGGATGACAGAAGACAGGCTGGATGACAGGCTGACTGGCGTTCACTTCCACAGTCTGGCTTACTGACTGGCTTAATTGCAAAATCCGGGTCAACCCCTCGGAGATTGAAGCAATTAGCACACGAACTAAGCCAGGAAGCTTGAAACGGCTGCAACAGGCTTGCAGGCTGGAGGTGGAGGTTGTGAGGGGAGCGAGTAGCTTGAGATGGGTGAGACGGTTCACCTTTGACCCGCCGGCTACTCACAAACAGTCTTCTAACCTCTTGAAATACCCTTAAAAAGTTTAATTTCCACGCTCCACACCGGTGCCACCATTTATCATGTGGGGTTCGAACACGTGGATAGGGTAAAGTAATACTCACGTAGGCTGGTAGTACGTATATTACGGATAATGTGGGTAGCGCCAAACAGCCGGCCTGCCTCCTTGCTCACTCTCGTATAACTGACTGCCCACAGTACCCATATGTGAGGGGGTCTTTGAATACTGCTGTGGTCAGCACAATATGAATACAGACAGTGACTCAGGCAGAGACGGTTGGTAGTGAGTCATCTACTGGTACACTGGTTACTGGTAACTGGTTACTACTACTGAGACTCTCAGTGGAGTGCATGATGCCTGTAGTATCAAAGGGACTTACTGGAACAAGATAAAGTGCAAGATACTGTTATTGTAAACAGTCCCAGCTTACCAACAAACACAAACCAGGACAGTTGCACACAAAATGATCTTCAGCAAATTAAAGACAAGATGCAGATTAACATTAAAGCGGCCCATATCAAGGAGGCCCGACTGCTAGGCAGACTGGGTCAAAAACAAAGTGTGATGCTAAGATTTCACTTGGCATGATAAAAGGACCTTATAAATTCTTCCATCCAGGTGAATTGTGGAGTGTTTGTTAATGAATGTTTAACAAGAAAGCAACAAAACCTACTATACAGACTTCGTTAACTCAAACGTGATAATAGTGATAGAATTAAAATATGTTTCACTCATGATGGCACAATCATAGTGAAATGGTCAGACACGGGTCAAGGGTACAAAATAACAAATGAACATGACCTATTGAGGTTTCTTCAGATTGCTGACCTGACTGAGTCTGGGTAATCCAACAATCTCATCGATATCAACCATGTATAGTGCATCATGTATAGTGTTAATTGCCTCACTTTTATTATTTTTATTATTGAATATATAGTGCCTTACTTCAATTTCTTGTTCTTTTTTTATCTACTGCCATGATAACAATATTATCAATAAAAGATTATATTGAAAAGTATTGCGCATTCATTTGTGTAACAAAAAATGGTATACGTACATATATTTTTTTATAGTCAACTCCAAATGCCCTATTTTACTTACTGATATCTACTACTCTAATGAACTAAAATGTATTAAATCTACCTGCACCAGGGATGACTGTGGTGAATATATATTTGCCAAATTCACATCCAAAAACCTAAAAAAAAACATAGCAGTTTGAAGTAGTCTACAGACTACCTCACACTAATACTACTTACACATTTACTGACAACTAAAGAAACCTGATTCAGAGATGAATAAATACCACCTGCTACTTGCTGGTGACTTTAGTATAAACCTCATTCAAGCAGCTGACCCCCAAGTAGCTGATTTCACAAACACTGTGAACAGCTGCTTGCTACTACCATCTACAGCGGAACCCTGGTTTTTGTCCAGTCTGGATATCGTACAATTCAGTTTTCAATCACTTTTTCGGCGAATTTTTACCCCGGGTTTCATACATCCGCTTGGAAATCGTCCATATCAGATGCGTCCGCCTGGGCCGCTCATATGTTTGTGATACTAATAGGTAATAATAATCACTCTTGGGCACATTAAATTTCATATTTTAGGTTAATATAACATTTTCATTAATCCATCTATGATATTTTCTTCAAAAATTATATAAGAAACACATTACATAGCATATAAACATGCCTTTGTTACTCGTTCACTAAGAGTGTCCCTCTACTCTTAACGCCATAGTAATAATACAGATCTCCCTCAACATTCGCGAGGGTCAGGAGATCAAGAACATCGTGAATGTTGAAAAATTGCAAATGTTTTGTGCCCCAATGTGTTGTAGGAAAATATAATACAATACTGCTTCCTTATTAACCTATTGGACCATGAACAATCATAAAACACATGAAAACATTGTAAAATATTGTACTCTATAGTACTACATACATGTTATAGTTTAATAACAAATAATGCACAAACAAAACACTCACCACTTATTAGGCCGACAAACTGATGACTTGTGATGATGACAATGACAATGATGATAGTGATGATAGCCATGCAGCTACTGATGACAGTTGAATGGAGTGATTATATGGAGTGTAACTGCTCAAATTACCTGACCTACACTTGTCTAGCAGTTTCACCTTCTGCTCCAGATTCATAACTTTTTTGAATGCTTAGGGGTTGGCTCATCAATAGCAGTTGCTGCTTGCTTGGGGGCCATACTTGGGGGCCAGATGTTGCACATGTGTCTTAACTTTCATACTGTCGGTATTTTATACCTTTCTTGCACATCTCACACTATGCAAAAATGCAATGCACATAAGAATAAGATTAAGAAGTTTATTTTGACATGATACGTAGTTGTACAGATGAATATAATAGTTGGGTGCACATGCCAAAAAGCCCTCTGTATGCAGAGAATTTCATGCAAACTTAAAAATTAACTTAACCCTTAAACTGTCCAAACGTAGATCTGTCTTCACTGCCAGTGCTCCAAATATTTTGAGGGCAATTTTCTGTGTTTAATACATAAGACCAAAAAAAAAAAAAAAAAATTTAGGATCAGTACTTACTGAGATATAAGACCGCGAAGTTGGCACTGGATGCTCACCTGATGGCAACATCAAGTCTTGCTGCTTGCAGAAGTGTTGCCGATATACTTTTTTTCTCGTTTTTATTTTAATTTACAGTACAGTGGATCCTTGGTTTTCTTGTTCAATATATTCCAATGCAATCAGTGAAAACGGAAACCATTGTCCCCATAAGAAATAATGTAAATTCAATTAATCCGTTCCAGACACCCAGAAGTATTAACCCTTTGACTGTTTCAGGCCCCTCTCTGAAACTGTCATTCTATGTCGCTCAATTTTTGAAAAAAAAAAAATAATTTTTTCTTATGAAATGATAGAGAATCTTTTCCCGATGGTAATGACACCAAAAGTTCGAAATTTGGTTGAAAACTCATGGAATTATGCTCCCGCGAAGTTAGCGGTCTCGGCGACATATGCGTAAAGGCGATTTCGCCGACTTTGAGCCCTATTTTCAGCAAATTCCATTGTTCCAGTTGACCAAACTCATAGCTATTTCTTTAGAACTCCATTTTATCTATCAGCTGAGTACAAGAAACCTCCCATTTACTAATTTGGACTACCCAATATGGTGGTCAGAAATTGGCAATTTAGCCAATTTCACGCAAACTAAAAAAGATGTCAATTTCAAAATAGGGTCCAGAATAAACAAGGTAGACATTCGTGGCACTAAAATAACATATGCTCTGTTCATTAGTCACATCTCTAGGCCCCTCTTATATTATTATTGCTTTCTATTTTGATTTTTTATTCATACAAAAAAATACAAAATTTACTGTTATGCAGACTACTGCATTATTGTAAAAATGGTATAAATAATATCAGTGCGCTAGTGAAAGAATATTAGACTCCTCAGTTGACGTGTATTGGACGTGTGGTGTGATTTATTTACTCCTGAACATTGGTAAAAATCGAACATTTCCGCTACTTTGAGCTCAGTTTCAAAGCCATTTTCATCGTCAAAGTAATGACAATCATCTCTATTTCTGTAATATGTTTTCCATTTTATCACCTAAGACTATGAAAACGCGAATACAATGATAAATACCATATGAAAATACACCTCAAAGTCGGCGTTTTATTCCAAAAAAACGATCAGTTTTTTTTTTCTCATTACGCAATGTGTGCTGCAGGATTTTTTTTATGTGGTGCACACTGACCACACAGACCCATTCTCTCACATGTGGGCCTACCAGCTTTCTCCCGCTTGATTTGAAGCCGCTAGAATTATTGAGTATATATACCTCAGAAACATTGGCTCGTAAGACATATTTATACGTCAAAAACAGTCAAAGGGTTAACAAAAATTATTTTTTACCTTAAAGATAGATTTACATGTACAAAAGAATGAACATTCAAGATTACACTTACCTTTATTGAAGGCTGTTGTTGATGGATGGAAGACAGGGAGGAGGGGAGAGAGAAGAGAGGCTATTGTTTGGAAGGGGAATCCCCCTCCATAAGGACTCTAGGTACCAAGTCCTTATCAAGGGTCACTTCCCTTGCCACATCCCTAGATTCAATATAGAGTTACATGCAGAAAAAAATGGCCAATAAATATAAAGCACTAATAAAATGTATAAATGAACATTTAAGATCACACTTACCTTTATTGAAGACTTGTTGGTGTATGGCAGACAGGGTGGAGGGGAGAGGGAGGAGAATTTATTGTTGGAGACAGGACAATATGCTTCAATATGACACTAATATCAACTCTGCAGCTTATTTATCTATCACAATTCAACTAATATGACATAATAAACAATATTAATAACATAGAAACATGACATATACTCTAGAATGAATAAAATGTGCCATTATGCATGTCACAACTGGTGTTCTGTTGGTGTTGTTGGGTGTATATGGGCCACCGTGAGCATAAGCCATACATAGTGGTGGTGATGGCGGCAGTGTTGTCAGTAGCCCTGTATACCTCCAACAACATTGGAGGTGTTAGGTTCGTGCTGTCCTTTTTCTATCGATTAATCGCTTAACCTACTTGCCACACTGTTAATGCTACACTTTATCGCTGGCTGGTGCTATAGCCTTTATCAACTCCTGCTGCTTTAGTATCGTACATATTGTAGAATCACAGAATCACTGAAGAAGGCACTCTCTACCACCATCATTCCCACCCTTTACCACCATCACTACCACCGTCTACCACCACCACTTTCGTATTTTTCTACAAACTTTTCCTTGAATTCTATTGTGTTTCTCACATTCTTTCCCAAAAGGCTGGCACTAGAAGCTTATTTAGCAGCCACACACAATAAACAAGTGCCAAAAATAATGGATTATTATGAAATGTTTTGTATGACCTCACAGGATATGTTCACTCACCAAGAAATAACACAACACTGCCTGAGAATGGGTGTGGGAGGTGACTTTGTCTGCGTGCTGGGTACTGGACAGGTTCCGTACCATTGATGAAAATGGAGGAAATTAACGAAAACGAAACCAATATTTTGACAAAAAAAGTTGGCAAAAATGGATATTGGCGATAACAGAGATCACAAAAAGGGAGGGTCCACTGTATATAATTTTTATGTTCTGATAATTACAATTTATAGTAGTTCTTGTGATTTTGTAGCCAATGTTTATTCTGACACTAATAGTATTAGGTACTGAAATAGTACTCAGATAGCCACAAGCACACTGACAGGTGAACATTTTCACCTGCCTTGGTCATTTACTATTATCTAGAAACAGAGAGCATGCATAGTTCCTTTGTATAAAGGCAAAGGGGACAAAAGAGAGTGCAAAAATTATAGGGGGATAAGTCTGTTGAGTATACCTGGTAAAGTGTATGGTAGAGTTATTATTGAAAGAATTAAGAGTAGGACGGAGAATAGGATAGCAGATGAACAAGGAGGCTTTAGGAAAGGTAGGGGGTGTGTGGACCAGGTGTTTACAGTGAAACATGTAGGTGAACAGTATTTAGATGAGGCTAAAGAGGTTTTTGTGGCATTTATGGATTTGGAAAAGGCGTATGACAGGGTGGATAGGGGGACAATGTGGCAGATGTTGCAGGTGTATGGTGTAGGAGGTAGGTTACTGAAAGCAGCGAAGAGTTTTTACGAGGATAGTGAGGCTCAAGTTAGAGTATGTAGGAAAGAGGGAGATTATTTCCAGTAAAAGTAGGCCTTAGACAAGGATGTGTGATGTCACCGTGGTTGTTTAATATATTTATAGATGGGGTTGTAAGAGACATGGAGTTAAAAGATAAAGAATCACACATAAAGTGGGAGTTGTCACAGTTGCTCTTTGCTGATGACACTGTGCTCTTGGGAGATTCTGAAGAGAAGTTACAGAGGTTGGTGAATGAATTTGGTAGGGTATGCAAAAGAAGAAAATTAAAAGTGAATACAGGAAAGATTAAGATTATGAGGATAACAAAAAGATTAGGTGATGAAAGATTGGATATCAGATTGGAGGGAGAGAGTATGGAGGAGGTGAATGTATTCAGATATTTGGGAGTGGACGTGTCAGTGGATGGGTCTATGAAAGATGAGGTGAATCATTGAATTGATGAGGGGAAAAGGGTGAGCGGTGCACTTAGGAGTCTGTGGAGACAAAGAACTTTGTCCTTGGAGGCAAAGAGGGGAATGTATGAGAGTATAGTTTTACTAACGCTCTTATATGGGTGTGAAGCATGGGTGATGAATGTTGCAGTGAGGAGAAGGCTGGAGGCAGTGGAGATGTCATGTCTGAGGGCAATGTGTGGTGTGAATATAATGCAGAGAATTCGTAGTTTGGAAGTTAGGAGGAGGTGCGGGATTGCCGAAACTGTTGTCCGAAGGGCTGAGGAAGGGTTGTTGAGGTGGTTCGGACATGTAGAGAGAATGGAGCGAAACAGAATGACTTCAAGAGTGTATCAGTCTGTAGTGGAAGGAAGGCGGGGTAGGGGTCGGCCTAGGAAAGATTGGAGAGACGGGGTAAAGGAGGTTTTGTGTGCGAGGAGCTTGGACTTCCAGCGGGCATGCGTGAGCATGTTTGATAGGAGTGAATGGAGACAAATGGTTTTTAATACTTGACGTGCTGTTGGAGTGTGAGCAAAGTAACATTTATGAAGGGATTCAGGGAAACTGGCAGGCTGGACTTGAGTCCTGGAGATGGGAAGTACAGTGCCTGCACTCTGAAGAGGGGTGTTAATGTTGCAGTTTAAAAACTGTAGTGTAAAGCACCCTTCTGGCAAGACAGTGATGGAATGAATGATGGTGAAAGTTTTTCTTTTTTGGGCCACCCTACCTTGGTGGGAATCGGCCAGTGTGTTAATAATAAAATTAATAATAAAAAATATAGAAAGTATTTATAGGTCTCAACAATGTTTTAGACATGCTGGAGTATATATGAAACTCCTTGAAGCATGGAGTTAAGACGAGTGTCACTAAATTGCTGACAGTGCAGCAGTGGAATGACACATGATGAGTGTGCACTGCTCCAGGGAACCCTGGCTTTATTTGTTTTCACTGTTACACACAAACATATCTGTCTATCTAACTCTGCTTATCTGTCATTCTGTCTGCCTGTGTGTATCAGTCTCTATGCTTGTCTCTCTGTCTCAGAGAGTGGCTCGTAAACCAACAGGTATTACACACAATGCAAAGTCATCACGTCTCATTCCTGATCAAGTAAAAAATGCGTATTACTTGCCAGTCATGCTTATTATGCCTTATATCTACAAGCACTGTATACCACTTTGCCTGGAATTTTTAGGTTATCCTAGGTAATTTACACTATGTATAATTGTACTTATGTGTACCTGAGAGAGAGACAGAGATAGACAGAAACAGACAGATATATAAACAGACAGATATAGACTGGGAACCAAAGCAATCATAGTACAGTGGACCCCCGGTTAACGATATTTTTTCACTCCGTAAGTATGTTCAGGTGCCAGTACTGACCGAATTTATTCCCATAAGGAATATTGTGAAGTAGATTAGTCCATTTCAGACCCCCAAACATACACGTACAAACGCACTTACATAAATACACTTACATAATTGGTCGCATTCGGAGGTAATCGTTATGCGGGGGTCCACTGTACTAGGGGGAGAGAAGACAACTTTGTAGTACCCACAGTCAGTTGCCAGGCTTCAAACACCTTTTATTGTACAGCAATAAAGGAATGGAATAGACTGCCTGTACATGTCAGAGCCAGTCATAGTATGAGCCAGTTCAAGAAGAGAGCCGAAAGGTACCTAATAAATGTAGCGACAGAAAGGGAGGAAAATGATTTTTTTTTTAATTTTTAGCTAATGCACATATTAATGTAAATAACTCTCTCTACCTTATTCCTAGTATATATCCTTTTCTATTTTTTTATTAACACATCGGCCGAGTCCCACCAAGGCAGGGTGGCCCGAAAAAGAAAAACTTTCATCATTATTCACTCCATCACTGTCTTGCCAGAGGGGTGCTTTAACCACAGTTTATAAAACTGCAACATTAACACCCCTTCTTCAGAGTGCAGATGCTGTACTTCCCATCTGTACAGTGTCTTCACTCTGAAGGAGAGGTGTTAATGTTGCAGTTTTATAAACTGTAGTGTAAAGCACCCCTCTAGCAAGACAGTGATGGAATGAATGATGATGAAAGTTTTTCTTTTTCAGACCACCTTACCTTGGTGGGATGATAATAATACGATATTATTTCTTTCATAGTATAATAATAAGGTATTAAAAGAGTCCCAATGGAAATAAGTCACTTTGTCTGACTTTTTTGGGTTATCCTGCTCTACACTGATTGTCACACAAGAGACCTTTATCTGGTTTGAGCGTATTAAATTACTTTAATTTATTTATTCTCTACAGAAACATGGAGAGTTTATGGCAGCAGCAAGTGATGTGCTGGATGTTTGGAATGACATGTTTAGAAATTCTTTAATTTCTAATCCAGAGACAATAACTGAAGAAAATGAAGAAGTTATTCATCTTCCTAGTCTTTATCGTGAAAGGTTGGTTTGTATTGAATACTGTTTTTCCTCTGTGGTTCTGTCTATAGTACAGTAGTATTGTAGGTCATGTATATGTGGCTCTGTTTATAGTACAGTAATTTGTAGGTCATGTATATGTGGTTCTGTTTATAGTACAGTAATGTTGTAGGTCATGTATATGTGGCGCTGTTTATAGTACAGTAATGTTGTAGGTCATGTATTGTGTATGTGGCTGTGTAGTAGTGTTGGTGGTCATGTACGTATGTGACTAGTGGTGTTGTAGGTCATGTATATGTGACTATAGTGGTGTTGTAGGTCATGTATCTGTGACTGTGTAGTAGTGTTGGTGGTCATGTGTATATGGCTGTGTACTAGTGTTGGTGGTCATGTATATGTGGCTGTGTAGTAGTGTTGGTGGTCATGTATATGTGGCTGTGTAGTAGTATTGGTGGTCATGTATATGTGGCTGCATAGTAGTGTTGGTGGTCGTGTATATGTGGCTGCGTAGTAGTGTTGGTGGTCGTGTATATGTGGCTGTGTAGTACTGTTGGTGGTTGTGTATATGTGGCTGTGTGTTAGTGTTGGTGGTCATATATATGTGGCTGCATAGTAGTATTGTAGACGAGGCTCATCAGCAGTGTACTCTTATTTAATTTGACCTCCATTGTTGTATATCTTCCATAATTCTTTCAACACACCGGCCGTATCCCACCGAGGCGGGTGGCCCAAAAGGAAAAACGAAAGTTTCTCCTTTTACATTTAGTAATACATACAGGAGAAGGGGTTACTAGCCCCTTGCTCCCGGCATTTTAGTCGCCTCTTACAACACGCATGGCTTACGGAGGAAGAATTCTGTTCCACTTCCCCATCTTCCATAATTATTCCTTGAAAATCACTCACTGTTACTGGGTATAGCTTTTTCTTGTCTCTAATTAGTGTTTCATGTTTGCATATTTCTGATTCTGAGTAATTAAATTCTCTTCATCATTTCTCAAAATCCTTTGACATAAAGCCTTCCCAGAGTTATTGTATTAATAACATCGAAGTTTCCATTTCAAACGGATGACGTTTCATCTTTTTTATTGTTTTTTTCAGCAGTTTTTAAGTACAGATACTAGACTTGTGTTATATATTACAGCTATGACCCAGTTGCCAGAGAAATGGAAGAAATCATCAAAGATTACCATGAATTTATGGTGAACTCTAACTGTTTGGATCATTTTATTATCTACAGCTACTTACAGAAAAACTTAAAGCACAAGCAAGAGCTTCTTAAGGATATTTTCTCTAAGGTAATGTGAGGTTAAAACCTGAGGTTTAATTTATATACATATACAGTAGGGCCTCACTTATATGGCAGGTTAGGTTCCAGGCTACTGCCGGAAAGCAGACATCACCGGAAAGCACAACACCATTTGTTTCCAATTATAAATGTCAGATAATAAGTTTACACTAACATTTATTAAGTTAGCAATAGAACAAGGCATTAAAAAAATAAGTAAAATATACACACAGTACAGTACACTCAATACTTACCTCAAAATATTTGTAGTCTTAATGTAGGGTGAGAAGTGAATAGTGTTTATTGTAAGAAATTAGGTGTGGTAGGTATGGCAGCCACCCCACCAACATGTAATATACTTCGACATTTAAGGAGGCCTATAGCGATAAAATGCATATAGTGTACATTCATTACTTACCTTAACCCTTTCAGGTCCAGAGGCCAAATCTCTTGTTATTGGCATAATATACAGTGGACCCTCGCCTAACGATATTAATCCGTTCCTGAGAGCTCAACATTAAGCGAAATTATCGTTAGCCGAATTAATTTTCCCCATAAGAAATAATGGAAATCAAATTAATCCGTTCCTGACACCCCAAAGTATGAAAAAAAAAATTTTACCACATGAAATATTAATTTTAATACACACAAACTGAAGAAGACATGTACAATTACATGACACTTGCCTTTATTGAAGATCTGGTGATGATTGATGGGATGGGAGGAGGGGAGAGTGTGGATGGTGTTAATGTTTAGAAGGGGAATCCCCTTCCATTAGGACTTGAGGTGTCAAGTCTTTTTCCGGGGTTACTCCCCTTCTTCTTTTAATGCCACTAGGACCAGCTTGAGAGTCACTGGACCTCTGTCGCACAACATATCTGTCCATAGAGGCCTGTACCTCCTGTTCCTTTATGACATTCCTAAAGTGTTTCACAACATTGTCAGTGCAATAGTCACCAGCACGGCTTGCAATAGCTGTGTGAGGGTGATTTTCATCAAAAAAGGTTTGCACTTTAAGCCACATTGCACACATTTCCTTAATCTTTGAAGTAAGCAACTTCCTCAATTTCTCTATCCCCTCCTCCGGAGCAGTTTCCTCAGGTCTGGCCTCTTGCTGTTGAAGATGATCTTGCAGCTCATCAGTGGTTAGTTCTTCATTGACCTCCTCCACCAACTCTTCCACATCCTCCCCACTAACCTCCAACCCCAAGGACTTCCCCAATGCCACAGTTGATTCCACAACTGGCATAGACTTCTCAGGGTTAGCCTCAAATCCTTCAAAATCCTTTTTGTCTACACATTCTGGCCACAGTTTCTTCCAAGCAGAGTTCAAGGTCCTCTTTGTCACTTCCTCCCAAGCCTTACCTATAATGTTTACACAATTGAGGATGCTAAAGTGATCTCTCCAAAACTCTCTTAGAGTCAATTGAGTTTCTGAGGTCACTACAAAGCACCTTTCAAACATAGCTTTTGTGTAGAGTTTTTTGAAGTTTGCAATGACCTGCTGGTCCATGGGCTGCAGGAGAGGAGTGGTATTAGGAGGCAAAAACTTGACCTTAATGAAGCTCATGTCCCCAGAAAGCTGCTCTGCCACGTCTGAAGGATGACCAGGAGCATTGTCTAATACCAGGAGGCACTTAAAGTCCAATTTATTTTCCATGAGGTAATTTTTCACAGTGGGGGCAAATGCATGGTGTAACCAGTCATAGAAAAGGTCTCTAGTGACCCATGCCTTACTGTTTGCCCTCCACATCACACACAAATTAGCCTTGAGGACATTGTTTTTCCTGAACACTCTGGGAGTTTCAGAGTGATACACCAATAAAGGCTTCACTTTGCAATCACCACTAGCATTGACACACATCAAAAGAGTAAGCCTGTCTTTCATAGGCTTATGTCATGGGAGTGCCTTTTCCTCCTGAGTAATGTAGGTCCTGCTTGGCATTTTCTTCCAAAACAGGCCTGTTTTGTCACACTTAAACACTTGTTCAGGTTTCAATTCTTCACTGTCTATGTACTCCTTGAGTTCCTTCACATGTTTTTCAGCTGCTTTTTGGTCCGAACTGGCAGCCTCACCATGCCTTATCACACTATGTATGCCACTACGATTCTTAAATCTCTCAAACCAACCTTTGCTGGCCTTAAATTCACTCACATCACCACTAGTTGCAGGCATTTTTCTAATTAAATCATCATGCAACTTCCTAGCCTTTTCACATATGATCGCTTGAGAGATGCTGTCTCCTGCTATCTGTTTTTCGTTTATCCACACCAATAACAGTCTCTCAACATCTTCTATCACTTGCGATCTCTTATTCAAAAACAAAGTTGCACCTTTGGCAAGAACAGCTTCCTTGATTGCCGTTTTCTTGGCCACAATAGTAGCGATGGTTGATTGGGGTTTTGTGTACAACCTGGCCAGCTCGGAGACACGCACTCCACTTTCATACTTAGCAATGATCTCTTTCTTCATATCCATAGTAATTCTCACCCTATTTACTGTAGGGTTGACACTAGAAGTTTTCTTGGGGCCCATGGTTACTTATTTTGCAGGTGCAATCACTAAAAACGCTGTGATAATATGAAATGTTTGGATGCGACCGCGGTGGCTGGCTTGTAAACACTGGCACCCACGGGACAAGTGAGGCACGCTCAGGCCACACGTGGATGCGTCTCGAACGGAACGAATTGCGTTGGGCGAGTTTTTTAGCGCTAGCTGAGGCAAAATTTTTGTGTTAAAATGTATCACTAGGCGGATTTAACGTTATGCGATGCTTACGTCAGGCGAGGGTCCACTGTACAATGATGGGGTTGTATAAAATAATTTGAACACTGCTTAATACTAAAATATGTAATTTAAATACTGTTTAATACTAAAATACATACATAAATAGAAAAAAATTAGATGAAATAAATGCAGACTTAACCTTGCCTTGCTGAAAATAGTCGAGTGCCTACTAGGATAGTGCTGAGAAGGGAGGAGGAGGTAATGTTATTGTTTGGAAGGAGAGTCTCCTCTTTTCTGTCTCTTTTTTCCCTATTTGGACCTGGTTGAAGCTCACCAGGTTTGACTTTTACTGTTGTGTATTTATTTTACTTTTTAATATTTTTTTTTATATCTAGTTGTACTGAGCACTTAATGTATGATACTTTAAACATGCTCTCAGGCATTCTAGATGAATTCAGTAAGGAAAAAAAAAAGCTCCTTTTCACCTGCTGGCAATTTTTGCTTACTGTTAGGGGTTGTGAACCTTAATTAACCCTTTGAGGGTCGACAGGCCCTCTCCGAAACTCGTTCTCAGGGTCGGCCAAATTTAAAAAAAAAAAAAATTATTTTTTCTTATGAAAAGTTAGAGAATCTTTTCCCGATCATAAAGACACCAAAAGTTTGAAATTTGATAGAAAACTTACGGAATTATGCTCTCGCAAAGTTAGCGGTCTCGGCGATGTTTACGCATCGGCGATTTTGCCCACTTTGAGCCCCATTTTCGGCCAATTTCACTGTACTAGTCGACAAAAAACATGAATATTTCGCTAGAACTCCATTTTTTCTATCGAATGGGTGCAAGAAACCACTCATTTATGAAATTCAACTATCCAGTACAGTGGTCAGAATTTAGCAATTTTGCCAATTTCACACAAATTTCAAAAGATGCCA
The DNA here is from genome assembly GCF_026875155.1 of Cherax quadricarinatus. NCBI lineage: Eukaryota > Metazoa > Arthropoda > Malacostraca > Decapoda > Parastacidae > Cherax > Cherax quadricarinatus. Next base: position 25,247,366 of record NC_069413.1, read on the forward strand.
ATTTCCGAATAGGGTCCAGAATAAACAAGAAAGACATTCCTGGCACTAAAATGACATTTCCTCTAGTCATTATTCACGTCTCAAGGCCCCTCTTATATTCTTTTGCTTTCCACTTTGAATTTTTATTTTCACAAAAAATATAAGATTTACTGTTATGCAGACTACTGCATTAGTGTAAAAAATGGTATAAATATTATTGGTGCATTTGTAAAAGGGAATATTAGACTCACCAGTTGATGTGTATTGCACGCTTGGCACGATTTGTTTACTTTTGAAGTTTGGTAAAAATCGAACATTTCTGCTACTTTGAGCTCAATTTCAAGGCACCTTTCTTTGTAAAACCAGTCAAAATCATCTCTCTTTCTGTAATATGTCTTCCATTCTATAAAATGAGACCAAGAAAACTAGAATACAACAATAAATACCTTACGAAAATACACTGCAAAGTCGCTGATTTATTAAAAAAAAATGGTCAAAGTTTTTTTTTTCTCATTATGCACTGTGTGCTGCAGGATTTTTTTTAGACTGTGCACACTGACCACATAGACCCATTCTTTCATATGAAGGCCTACCAGCTTTCTCCCACTAGATTTGAGGCCGCTAGAATTTATGAGTACTAGTACGTCAAAAACCCCTACGCGTAAGACGTACTAGTACGACGAAAACCCTCAAAGGGTTAAGAGCCATACGATTGGAGCTCTGTTGTACTCAGTCTTTAATTACCTAGACATTGTTACCCTAATTGTCTTGCTTCTTTTTATGCTCACTTTTAGTTTTCTTATTTTACATAGCCTTCCAAATTCTTGCACCAACCTTGGCAGCTTCTCTTCACAATGTTCTAAAAGAAGTCAAACACCAGATAACAGATGATTTACTGCTCTTGTCTTTTTCCAGGCATACGTCGTTGAGGGTGTCAGTCAGATGCCAGCTATGGAAAGAGAGCTACTGAAACTACTACTGAATGGGTCACAAATATTTAAGCTATCTTCTGAGTTTCCTATAGCACTTAATTCTGTCATTTCAACTAATCTTGACATATCTGGCATATTTGAAAATGATGCAGTCTCATCAGTGCTGGAGAGTAATGAGTTCAAAGTAAATAATATAGAGAACCATTCATTTGATGACATTTCAAAGGTTGAAGTGAGGATTATAAATAGTGCCTTGAATGATTACGTTGATAGCCTCTGCAAAAGTCCGTGCAAGGTACACGTTGGCAGTGACTCGGAGTTTTACATTGAGCAACTGATATTAGCACATCTGCGACTTTTGATCAACACACGAGACGAGTTGGCTCTCACTCTGATGTGCTGTATGCCAGGAAGGGGAGTTTCTCAGCAGGGCTTTACTGATATAAGACTAGAAGCTCAGAAGAAGAGTATGCCAATGTATCAGGTAAGTCTTTACAGAGTTTAGTCATGAGCATTGCTATTTACTCCATGGAAGTACAGTGGTACCCCGAGTTACGAACTTAATTTGTTTGAGAAGGCTGTCTGAGTGCTGATACTGAACAAATTTGTTCCCGTAAGGAATAATGTAAATTAGATTAGTCCATTTCAAGCCTCCCAAAATACACTTACAAAAGCACTTACAAAAATATACTTGGAGTTGGGAGCTGTTCAAAACTTGAGGTACCACTGTATGTCCAGGATGGTCATTATAATGTAATTTCCTTCAAGTATTCATTCCTGATTATTAAAGCAACTTAAGGTTTATCAGGACAGAGACCAGTTGTATTATCCTGCACATAGTAACTACTTACAAATAAACTTGAGGTATTCACACTTGCCTAGGTTTGCCACTTGAGGGTAATAGGTAACTTAATTTTTCATTTGAATTTTATCAATATCCCATTTGATTATTAGAAGCTTTTTAACACATTATGTTTTAAATCATGTGCATCTTGGCCAGTCAACACCAGTGACACGTTTGTCACAGGCCAATCACTTGTCACTCCCTCTCACTGAAGTATCATAATACAGGATCTTAAATTTCACCCCATAAACACAACATTACAGTGTTGACAGACTTACATTGAATTTATAAGCCTTGGATCTGTTTTGTTTTCAACAATTTATTGAACCTGGCAACTGATGGAAGACAGATGGGCTAGTGAGAGTATAGGCAATAGGGTAGATGTATGGGGTAGGTTGAAGAATATAGTGTTCGAGTGTTCAGCAGAAGTTTACGGTTATAGGAAAGTGGGTATGAGAGGGAAGAAGAGTGATTGGTGGAATGATGATGTAAAGAGAGTAGTAAGAGAGAAAAAGTTAGCATATGAGAGGTTTTTACAAAGTAGAAGTGATGCAAGGAGGGAGGAGCATATGGAGAGAAAAAGAGAGGTTAAGAAAATGGTGAAGCAATGTAAAAAGAGAGCAAATGAGAGGGTGGTTGAGATGTTATCAACAAATTTTGTTGAAAATAAGAAAATGTTTTGGAATGAGATTTAAAAGTTGAGAAAGCCTAGGGAAAGAATGGATTTGTTAGTTAAAAGCAGGAGAGGAGAGTTGTTAAATGGAGAGTTAGAGGTATCGGGAAGATGGAGGGAATATTTTGAGGAATTGTTAATGATGATGTCGATAGGGGAGCTGCGATTTCTTGTATAGGGCAAGGAGGAATAACATCTTATAGGAGTGAGGAAGAACCAGTTGTGAGTGTAGGGGAGGTGCATGGGGCAGTGAGTAAAATGAAAGGGGGTAAAGCAGCTGGGATTGGTGGGATAAAGATAGAAATGTTAAAGACAGGTGGGGATCTGGTTTTGGAGTGGTTAGTGTTTTTATTTAATAAATATATGGAAGAGGGTAAGGTACCTAGGGATTGGCAGAAAGAATGCATGGTTCCTTTGTATAAAGGCAAAGAGGACAAAAGAGAGTGTAAAAATTATAGAGGAATAAGTCTGTAAAGTGCATGGTAGAGTTATTATTGAAATAATTAAGAGTAAGACAGAAAGCAGGATAGCAGATGAACAAGGAGGCTTTTGGAAAGGTAGGGGGTGTGTAGACCAAGTGTTTACAATGAAACATATAGGTGAACAGTATTTAGTTAAGGGTAAAGAGGTATTTGTGGCATTTATGGATTTGGAAAAGGCATATGATAGGGTTGATAAGGGGGCAATGTGGCAGGTATTGCAAATGTATGGAATAGGAAGTAGATTATTGGAAGTAGTGAAAAGTTTTTACGAGGACAGTGAGGCTCAGGTTAGAGTATGTAGGCAAGAGGGAGCTTATTTTCGATTAAAAGTTTGTGTAAACAAGTTTTGTAAACAATATAATGATACTAATGTTTGTCTGATTATTGTGTTACATACAACTAGTGTATATATGTACATTGCACCTTACTTTGGTCTCACAGGCCACATAAGTTATGTGAAAAAATAAAATAATGAAAAAAGAAACCTTCGAATGGCAGTAAACCAAAGTTTACCGGGTGAGTAGCATTCGTGGCTCATTTTCTGCCAATTTTACTCCTCTATATCTTGGTAAGTACTGATCACAAAAATTTTTGGGGGCCTTAAAACAATCCAAAAATTAATCTTAACATTTTGATAAGAAAATTTTTTTTTTTTTTTTTTGCGAATATTTTTCGACACCAGGAGACACTTCAGATTTGGGGTTGCGACAGTCAAAGGGTTAATAGAGATGTATTGCTGCATGTTTGTTAGGTAGGATTTGAAATATGTAAGTGTGTGACCTCTTATGCCACAATGCTCAAGTTTATGGAGTGGGAAACTGCTGATATATACTTTACCTTTGAAGAGTTTCGAGGGTTCATCTACTCTCTGAGCCTGGCCATGGGTCAGGCTCGTCTGGTGCTTGCCTGGTCAACCAGGCTGTTGCTGCTGGAGGCCTGCTACCCCACATATCCATCATAGCTAGGTTGATCTGGCACCTGGTGAAGATACTTGTCCAGTTTCCTCTTGATGTGTTAATAAAAAACAAAGTAATGAGAGTAGCAGTATTGATTAGCTTGGTAACTTGTGTAGTCAGAGGAGGGCAAGGAGTGAGGCATAGTGTAAGAAAACCATAACAAAAAATAAACTTACCAAGAGAAGACTATACTGTATTATAAAATGTTTAATCAAGAGATGTGTATGTACATGTTTTTGCTCTAACACGGTTGCAAAATTGTGGCATATTTTTGGTAAACATGCCATAAAAATTGGTTTACACAATGGAGTGCATATAGGGGAAAATGTGGCACATTCTATGTTCTTTCCCTTCAGTCTCATAGTGAGCCTTGACGAGTCTATTGTCTTACAGGGGATCCCTTTCCCAGTGCCTCATTCCTGTGTCTAATACCATATTTAGCCTGTGTTAGTGAATTGACTTTAGATATTTCTATCGTCCCACCTTTTCTCTGCATAGTAACAATGGCACCCAAGAAGAATGTGATCCTGAAACTCACTTCTACCCCACGGTCACACTCCTACACCTACAACATTCCCTAACATACACATTCCTATATCTACACCATATCTGGAATTTATTTGCATTTATAAGTGGAAAAAATGGCGTTCTGCTCTCTGGCAATGTCCACTTTCCGGCAGTAGCCTGGAACCTAACCTGCCATATAAGTGAGGCCCTACTGCAATAATGTCTTTATTTCTACTAGTACATGTACAAGATATGTACAACCATTCATCTACTGGTCTAGCAGACATCAGTGACATACTACATAGAAAGCTGCTTAGTTATGCAGAGCATATCAGGCAGATTAGATCAGTTTTGTCCCAGGGTGCGACCCACACCAGTCAACTAACACCCAGGTACCCATTTTACTGATGGGGAACAGACAACCGGTGTAAGGAAACATGCCCAATGTTTCAACCCTTGCTGGGAATCAAACCTAGAACCTTGCCATGTAAAACGAGAGCTTTAGCAACCAGGCCATGAGGCACCGCTCTGATGTCGGTGCACTTCTCACAAGACAGTGAGTGAATGAGAAGCAGTGAATGTGTTTTATTGCTTATCAAGTAATTCTACCTCAGTGGGAGACAACTGAAGTGTTAAAAAATACACAAATTGAGGGGTAGAACTCGTGAATTATATCAATGCTGTAATTAATGGAAACTTTAAAACTTTTATGTTCAGCATAATGACAAGACACTACGAGCTTAGTTCTGCTCTTTCAATTGCAAATGGGTAATTAAACTGTAAACATTATATAAATCTGTTCATAATACTGTTCTATTTATCTTAATTTTATATATTTTTTTATCTGGCAGACAATATTGTCATTCATCATGCGTCAGAGGCTTGGAGGAAAGGGTTATCAAGCAGACCCAAATAACCCTGTTTTACTTCATATTAAACCTCTTGGAGAAGTTGTTGATTCCATAATGAAACTTCAGAACATTGTTGAAGAAGAACCAGATTTAAGGTAAGAATCCATTACATATACATGTGACCATCACTTTATGTGATCGATGCACATCAGGCCCTTACCACAACAAAGTCACATAAAGAGAACACAGATTAACATGTAAAACATATAAATATGTCCTGAGACTTTCCAATAACACACTTCTTAACAGGTGAATTTGATCAAAAGAAATGTGGTAATGGTTGAATGAGAGTAGAACCTATATAACATTGCCCAATGAGCCTACTGTAATGCTCATCTGCTCTCTTCTAGGAAAATGGTTTAGCAAAAAGAATGTATATAAATGTCTAAGAGTAATGCCTGCATAGCATAGGCCAGTAAGCCTATGGCAGTGCACCTTTTGTAATACAGGAACAAAGGCTTTGTTCTTATTTTGGAAAGCAATGGCTTAGCAATAGACTTGTGTATAGTTGGCTGAGAGTATGACCTGCATAGTATAGACCAATATGTTTACTGTAATATTCTTTCTAATTTGGGAAAATATTGTTTAGCAATAGAGTTGTTTATGAATGGGAATGGTTGAGAAGAGGTAGACTTACCCAGTACTGCCCAGTAAGCCTACTGCAATGGTTTCAGTAAAAACCAGTTCAGAGCTACATTTAATGAAATATGGTTATAAACTGAGAGGTGGTGGGCTTGGTTGATTGATCTCAAATGAGCAAATTTATATTTTATCTATCAAATTACTGTTAGCAATAGTGTCACCGTGTACAGGTCAATTCCCATAGATTCCATGTTATACATTTCTACGAACCAGTTTCAGATACTGATCATAAATACGAGAGGAGGGGAGAGTGCAAGGTGGGGATTGTCCACACTTAACTCTTTGAGGGTCCAGACCCCCATTCTGAAACTTGTCCACAGAGTCCAAGAATTTGAAAAAAAAAAAAAAAGGATTATTTCTTATGAAATGGTAGAGAATCTTTTTTCTGAAGGTAATAAAACAAAAAGTACGAAATATGATGGAAAATTGACGAAATTACACTTTGACCAATTCTGCTATATCAGTGATATTTACACCAGTGATTTTGCCCACTTTGAGTCCTATTTTAAGTCAATTATATTGTTGCAGTTGACCAAATTCTTAGCTATTTTGTTAGCATTACTTCTATTTTATCAGTTGAGCACAAGAAACCACCCAGTCAGCTATTTCAACTACTGGCACTAAATAACATTTGCTCTGCTTATTAGTTATGTTTCCAGGCTTTACACGTAAGAATCTTTATTCACACCAAAAAAACAGAAGATTTACTGTTATGCAAACCATACCCCGGCCGGGATTGAACCCGCGGTCAGAGAATCTCAAAACTCCAGACCGTCGCGTTAGCGATTTCGTGAGTACTGTTATGCAATATTGTAATAATTGTATAAATAACATCAGGATATTCATGAATGCATATTAAATTCACCAGTTGATGTGTATTGGAAGTGTGATGTGATTTGTTTATTCTTGAATATCGGCAAAAATTGAACATTTCCACTACTTTGAGCTCAATATCACTCTATTTTCATCTCATTTTCCATAATATATCTTCCATTCTATCAGTTGAGACCAAGAAATTGAGAATACAGCCTTGAAAACCTCATGAAAATACTCCACAGAATTGCTGTTTTAAGCCATAAATGTGGGGGCAGTTTTTTTTCTCATTATGCACTGCATGCTGCAGAATTTTTTTATTTTTATTATCACACTGGCCGATTCCCACCAAGGCAGGATGGCCCGAAAAAGAAAAACTTTCACCATCATTCACTCCATCACTGTCTTGCCAGAAGGGTGCTTTACACTACAGTTTTTAAACTGCAACATTAACACCCCTCCTTCAGAGTGCAGGCACTGTACTTCCCATCTCCAGGACTCAAGTCCGGCCTGCCGGTTTCCCTGAACCCCTTCATAAATGTTACTTTGCTCACACTCCAACAGCACGTCAAGTATTAAAAACCATTCGTCTCCATTCACTCCTATCAAACACGCTCATGCACGCCTGCTGGAAGTCCAAGCCCCTCACACACAAAACCTCCTTTACCCCCCTCCCTCCAACCTTTCCTAGGCCGACCCCTACCCCGCCTTCCTTCCACTACAGACTGATACATTCTTGAAGTCATTCTGTTTCGCTCCATTCTCTCTACATGTCCGAACCACCTCAACAACCCTTCCTCAGCCTTCTGGACAACAGTTTTGGTAATCCCGCACCTCCTCCTAACTTCCAAACTACGAATTCTCTGCATTATATTCACACCACACATTGCCCTCGGACATGACATCTCCACTGCCTCCAGCCTTCTCCTCGCTGCAACATTCATCACCCATGCTTCACACCCATATAAGAGTGTTGGTAAAACTATACTCTCATACATTCCCCTCTTTGCCTCCAAGGACAAAGTTCTTTGTCTCCACAGACTCCTAGTGCCCACTCACCCTTTCCCCTCATCAATTCTATGATTCACCTCATCCTTCATAGACCCATCTGCTGACACATCCAGTCCCAGATATCTGAATACATTCACCTCCTCCATACTCTCTCCCTCCAATCTGATATCCAATCTTTCATCACCTAATATTTTTGTTATCCTCATAACCTTACTCTTTCCTGTATTCACTTTTAATTTTCTTCTTTTGCACACCCTACCAAATTCATCCACCAATCTCTGCAACTTCTCTTCAGAATCTCCCAAGAGCACAGTGTCATCAGCAAAGAGCAACTGTGACAACTCCCACTTTATGTGTGATTCTTTATCTTTTAACTCCACGCCTCTTGCCAAGACCCTCGCATTTACTTCTCTTATAATAATATACGTAAATTATATATTTCCTAGGTAGTAGGTTGGTAAACAGCAACCGCCCAGGGAGGTACTACCATCCTGCCAAGTGAGTGTACAACGAAAACTTGTAATTGTTTTACATGATGGTAGGATTGATGGTGTCTTTTGTCTGTCTCATAAACATGCAAGATTTCAGGTATGTCTTGTTACTTCTACTTACACTTAGGTCACACTACACATACATTTACAAGCATATATATACACACACCCCTCTGGGTTTTCTTCTGTTTTCTTTCTAGTTCTTGTTCTTGTTTATTTCCTCTTACCTCCATGGTAAGTGGAACAGAATTCTTCCTCCATAAGCCATGCGTGTTGTTAGAGGCGACTAAAATGCCGGGAGCAAGGGGCTAGTAACCCCTTCTCCTGTATATATTACTAAATGTAAAAGGAGAAACTTTCGTTTTTCCTTTTGGGCCACCCTGCCTCAGGTGGGATACGGCCGGTGTGTTGAAAGAAGAAAGAAGAATAATTATATATTTACTATCCATGAGGAAGTGGAATAAGAATCTTACCTCCGTAAGCCATGCGTGTTGTAAAAGTCGACTAAAATGCCTGGAACAGTGGGCTAGTAACCCCTTTTCATGTATAGCCTACTAAAAAGAAAAAGAAGAAAACCGTCAAAGTGGGATGTTTGAATGTGCGTGGATGTTGTGCGAATGATAAGAAAGAGAGAATTGTGGACGTTATGAATGAGAAGTTTGATGTCCTGGCTTTAAGTGAAACAAAGCTGAAGGGGGTGAGAGAGTTTCAGTGGGGAGAAAAAAATGGGATTAGATCAGGGGTTTCAAATAGAGTTAGAGCTAAAGAAGGAGTAGCAATAATGTTGAAGGTTAATTGAAACAAATATGCATGGATAATGAGGGAGGCCCAGTGGCAATATGAGAATGACATAGCATCGAAAGCCAACTCTGACTCACAGCTTTTGTACAGCCACATTAGGAGGAAAACAACAGTCACAGACCAGGTAATCAGGCTGAGGAAGGAAGCACTGGAGATCACAAGAAATGACCAAAAAGTATGAGAAAAGCTTAACACATGATTGAAGAAAATATGTTCAGTGGAGACAGAACGCATTCCAGCAAACTGGGATGAACACAGTACAAACAACCAAGGAAGAGGCGAAGAGGCTGCTGACTGAACTAGGTACCTCAAAGGCTGTGGGGCCGGACAACATCTCTTCATAGGTCCTGAGAGAGGGAGCACAGATGCTGTGTGTGCCAGTAACAACAATCTTTAACACATCTGTCGAAACAGGGCGACTACCTGAGGTGTGGAAGACAGCAAACACAGTCCCAATTTAAAAAAAAATATGATATAGATAGGTAACATTAAACTACATAGCAGTGTTACTGACATGTATAGCATTCAAAGTCATGGGACACTGTATACAAAATTCAAGAAGATTACCAAATGGAACAAAAGGAGCACGTAAATGACTTTGGAATAATTATGTCAGCTGACTTTTCTTTCAAAGAACCTAATACAAAGATGTGCAAGACAGGTATACAATACCGACAAGATGAAAGTTAAGACACTTGTGCAACATCTGGTTATCTTTATTGTAGACGTTTTGCCATCCAGTGGCTTTATCAATACAAATTCCAGGACATAATTAGAAAACAGAAAAACTATATACAAAAGATGAGGTAATCAGTCCCTCAGCCTTGGAGGTGGTGTTTACAGCACCATGGTTGTGCTTCAGAATCACTACAACCACGGTGCTGTAAACACCACCTCCAAGGCTGAGGGACTGATTACCTCACCTTTTGTATATAGTTCTTCTGTTTTCTAATTATGTCCAAGAATCTGTATTGATAAAGCCACTGGATGGCGAAATGTCTGCAATAAAGATAACCAGATGTTGCACAAGTGTCTTAATGTTCATCTAATACAAAGATCACGACAGCCAGGAGGATGATGGGGTGGATGTTGAGAACTTTCAAAACAAGGGAAATAATGCCAGTGGTGACACTCCTCAAATTGCTAGTGCTTCCTCACTTGGAATATTGCTCAGTGCTGATGGCCCTTTTCAAAGCAGGAGAAATATCAGAGCTGGATCAAATACAGAGTTTGTTTACACCACACATAAATGCCAGTAAAACACTTAAATTGCTGGGAATGCCTTAAAGTCGAACATGTACTCACTGGAACGGAGGACAGAGAGATACATGATAATATATACTTGGAAAGTACTCGAGGGCCTGGTCCCAAGTCTACACACTGCCATAACAATGTACTGGAGTGAAAGATATGGGTGGAAGTGCAAAATAAACCCAGTGAGGAGTAGGGGTGCAGTGGGCACAATAAGGGAACACTGTATCAACATTTGTGGCCCCAGACTATTCAACATCTTACCAGAAGATATCAGAAACATGGCTGAAACAAGTGTAGAAGCCTTCAGGGAGAAACTGGACAAGTATCTTCGCTAGGTGCCAGATCAACCAGGCTCTGATGGATGTGATGGGCAGTGGGCCTCCAGCAGCAACAGCCTGGTTGACCAGGCAAGCACGAGACGAGCCTGGCCCATGGCCAGGCTCCGAGAATAGTGAGACTTTCGAAACTCGTCAAAGGCATATCAAAGGCCAGGTATGGAGTAGCTATTCAGGAGAAGAGTTGTGGAGCACCTAGCTTACATACAGTAACCAGCACAGTTTAAAGGAAGGGAAATCATGTGTCACAAACCTACTGGAGTTTTATGACAAGGTGAGAGAAGTAAGACAGGAGAGAGAGGGATGGGTAGACTGCATTTTCTTGGACTGTAAGATGGCTTTTGAGACAGTTCTGCATAAGAGATTAGTGAAAAAGCTAGAGGAGCAGACAGGAATAACAAGAAAGGCATTGCAGTGGATCAAAGAATACCTGACAGGAAGGAAACAGTTATTGATGATATATGATGAGGTGTCAGAGTGGCACATGTGATAACCAGGGTTTTACAAGGGTCAGTCCTAGGGCCATGTGTCCTAGGGCCATGTGCTGCTTTCTGGTGTATGTGAGTGACATGATGGAAGGGATACATGCAGAGGTGTCCCTGTTCACAGACACTGTGAAAGTAATGTGAAAAATTCAAGTGGACAGGGATCAGGTAGGACTATAGAGGGATCTGGACAGGCTGCAAGCCTGGTCCAATAACTCCAAAGTCATGAAGATTGGGGGAAGTCAAAGAAGACCACAGAGTACAGGCTAGGAGGCCAAAGGCTGCAAACCTTACTCAAGGAAAAGACTCTTGGGGTGAGCATCATGCTGAACACATCTGAATGGCACATCAACCAAATAACTGCTGCAGCATGTGTGTGCCTAACAAACTTAGGAATAGTTTTTATGACATCTCTGTAAGAAGGCATTCCCTACACTGGATCAGGCCCATATTGGAGTATGCAGTACCATTATGGAACCCATACCTTGTCAAGCATGTCAAGAAATTAGATAAAGTACAAAAGTTTTGCAGCAAGACTAGTCCTGGAGCTAAGGAGTATGTCCTATTAGGAGAGGTTAAAGGAACTCAATTTGATGATACTGGTGGACAGGAGGGATAGTGGGTGCATGATAATGACTTATAAAATACTTAGATGAATTGACAAGGCGAACAGGGACAGAATGTTTCAGAGATGATGCTCAGAAATAAGGGGGCACAATTGGAAGTTGAAAACTCAGATTAGTCATAGGTATGTTAAGAAGTATTTCTTCAGTCTTAGGGTTGTCTGGAGGTGGAACAATCTGGTGAGTGAAGTATTAGAGGTGGGAGCCATTCATAGGCTTAACCTTTAACCCTTTCAGGGTCGCCAGGCCCTCTCCGAGACTTGTTTTCAGGGTCGCCAAATTTTCAAAAAAAAAAAAATTTCTTATGAAAATATAGAGAATCTTTTCCCGATCATAATGACACCAAAAGTATGAAATTTGATGGAAAACTTACGGAATTATGCTCTCGCGAAGTTAGTGGTCTTGACGATGTTTACGCATTGGTGATTTTGCCCACTTTGAGCCTTATTTTCGGCCAATTCCAGTGTACTAGTCGAAAAAATCATAACTATTTCGCTAGAACTCCATTTTTTCTATCGAATGAGTACAAGAAACCGCTAATTTACCGATTTCAACTATCCAATGCAGTGGTCAGAATTTAGCAACTTTGCCAATTTCACACAAATTTCAAAAGATGCCAATTTCCAAATAGGGTCCAGAATAAACAAGAAGGACATTCCTGGCCCTTCCTCTGTTCATTGGTCACGTCCTCACGCTCCTCTTACATTCTTTTGCTTTCCACTTTGAATTTTTATTCTCACAAAAAAATAGAAGATTTACTGTTATGCAGACTACTGCATTAGTATAGAAATGGTATAAATAATATGGGCCCACTTGCGAAAGAATATTAGACTCACCAGTTGACGTGTATTGGACGCTTAGCATGATTTGTTTACTTTTGAACTTTGGTAAAAATCGAACATTTCTGCTACTTTGAGCTCAATTTCAAGGTACTTTTCATTGTAAAACCAGTCAAAATCATCTCAATTTCTGTAATATGTCTTTCATTCTATAAAATGAGACCAGGAAAACTAGAATACAAGAATAAATACCATACGAAAATACAGTGGACCCCCGCTTAACGATCACTTCCCAATGCGACCAATTATGTAAGTGTATTTATGTAAGTGCGTTTGTACGTGTATGTTTGGGGGTCTGAAATGGACTAATCTACTTCACAATATTCTTTATGGGAACAAATTCGGTCAGTACTGGCACCTGAACATACTTCTGGAATGAAAAAAATATCGTTAACCGGGGGTCCACTGTACAGTGCAAAGTCGCTGTTTTAATCCAAAAACACGGTCAAAGTTTTTTTTTTCTCATTATGCACTGTGTGCTGCAGGATTTTTCTTATACTGCACACACTGACCACATAGACCCATTCTTTCATATGTAGGCCTACCAGCTTTCTCTCACTAGATTTGAGGGCGCTAGAATTTAGGCGTACTAGTACGTCAAAAACCCTGGTGCGTAAGCCGTACTAGTATGGCCGAAACCCTGAAAGGGTTCAACTGTCCAAACATAGGTTTAGGTTCGCTCGTGTAGCGCTCTGAACGTAGATCTACTTTTTTACATAAAGCATGTAAAATCGAATGTAGATTTACATTCGGAGTGCTATGCGAGCAAACGTAGATCTACGTTTGGAGAGTTTAAGGGTTAAGAAGAGGTACAATAAGGGTTTCTGAGCAGGGAGAAAGTGGATCTAGTAGTGACCAGTGAAGAGGCAGGACCAGAATCTGTGACTCAACCCCTACAGCCACATATAGGTGAGTACTTATAGGTGAGAGTTCACACACACATACAGACACATAATCACTCAAGAACATAAGAGCAGTGCTGTAGCAGGCCTACTGGCCTATGCTAGGCAGGTAGAAGTCACATACACTCAAGAAGGAAGGAACACACAAAAACATAAACATATGCACATACACATATAAAAAACATACACACTCATGCAAACAAACACATACATACAAAATATCAACCACACATAAACTAATACACACACAGTGGTAAAGAAAGCCAGAGTGGAAGTTGGTAACTGAAATGATGGAACATGTGGCCACAAAGTGCGTAGAAGTGAAGTTCGTATCCAGTGTCAGTAGAAACAATAGGAAGACCAGACTGAGCCCATGGTGTACCCAGATGTGTAGAGAGGCTAAAGTCAAGTGTACTAGTGGTCAGTGTGATGGACTGTCAAGTTCACAAGTTGATCTAGTGGTGTCAGTGTGATGGACTGTCAAGTTCACAAGTTGATCTAGTGGTGTCAGTGTGATGGACTGTCAAGTTCACAAGTTGATCTAGTGGTGTCAGTGTGATGGACTGTCAAGTTCACAAGTTGATCTAGTTGTGTCAGTGTGATGGACTGTCAAGTTCACAAGTTGATCTAGTGGTGTCAGTGTGATGGACTGTCAAGTTCACAAGTTGATCTAGTTGTGTCAGTGTGATGGACTGTCAAGTTCACTAGTTCATCTAGTGGTCATTGTGATATACTGTTAAGTTCACTAGTGAGGTGGCAGCAGTAATAGCAGTGAGGTGGCAGCAGTAATAGCAGTGAGGTGGCAGAAGTTACATCAAATAAAGATACCCATCATCACGATACTTGTGTGCAAGCACATGGAGGTCAAGTACAGTTACTATGTCAATGAATGACATATGTAGTTAAAGTTTTCAGTATTGTTTCTCTCTTGTCACCTTCATAGGATCCTTGTAATTTTTGCTTTAACAAAAACTTATTGTTTGAATTTACTTTTATGACATTTTTTTTTTTTGTGATAAATGTTAAAGCCTTCCATTTGGTTTTTCTTTGAAAATTGATATGGGCCTCCATTTCCTTAAGCTTTATTTACCTTAATTTTTATTTTGATATGTCTTATTTTTCAGGAAAGGGGCATTACAAGTCATGTCAGTGATTAAAACAAATTTATTACAAATGAAAGAGCGTGTTTTTAAACGTGCTTCTGTAGAGAAGGTGTGGAGTGGCCTAAACTCTGCTCTTATATCTTTACTAGAGAGAGTCAGTGATGGAAGAGAACCTGCACACAACATCCACACAACATGTTCTCTTCAACCCTGCTTGAAGGTTACTGTCTTCATACTTTATGTGACTTTTGTTTGACATAGTACATACTCTCCTCACTTAATGAAGGAGTTCTGTTTCTAAAACCACGTCAGTAAAAAAATTCATCGCTAAGTGAGGAGCATACTATAATGTTAGCAGGTTTGTGTCAACCATCTTTGATATTGTTTTAATGTCACCTCTGCACCATTTATAACATCTCAGGTATATTTTAAAATGTTTACACAATAGTGTACTATTGTAATAAACAGAATACAATAGACCGTCATTTAACACAGTTACGTTCCTGAAAAACGTCGTGTTAGGTAAAACCATGTAAGATGAACTGAAGAACTTATGGGAAAAATAGGGTTACGTTCCTAGGAGCTCCAAAAAAGCCAAACAACTTTTTTTTAGGCCTCCACATCTTACAAAAATAGAAGTGAATATGTAATTGTAGTTTATTGTCGTGATGTATTATGTTGTTTTTACTGCTTAAGATTACAGTTGGAACAGAAATACAGTGGACCCTCAGTTAACGATGCCTTCCGATAGCAATAAAATTGGATACCGATAAGTTTTTGTGTCAAAATATTGGCTCGGGTAACGATAAAAGACTCAGTTAAGAACATTCGTCCAGAACGTGTCCACGCGTCCTGAGCCGCCCAGCCACTCCAGTGTGGCTAGTGTGCCATTGTTTACAAGCCACTGTGGACGATTCCACGTGTACATGCAATACATTTTGTATTATTCCATTGTTTTTAGTGCTTGTAACTGCTAAATAAGCCACCATGGGCCCAAAGAAAGCTTCTAGTGCCAGTCAGCCCTTTGGTAAAGGGGTGAGGGAGAGGAGAGAATGTGCCTTTTTCAGTGATTCTGCAATATGTATATTAAAGCAGCAGGAGTCTATAGCAGCAGCCAGTGATAAAGTGTAGCATTAACCCTTTCAGGGTCGACAGGCCCTTTCCCAGACTTGTTCTCAGGGTCGACAAATTTAAAAAAAAAAGAAAATGATTTTTTCTTGTGAAAAGATAGAGAATCTTTTCCCGATCATAATGACACCAAAAGTATGAAATTTGATGGAAAACTTACGGAATTATGCTCTTGCGAAGTTAGTGGTCGCAATGATGTTTACGCATCGGCGATTTCGCCCACTTTGAGCCCTACTGTCGGCCAATTCCAGTGTACTAGTCGACAAAAATCATAACTATTTTACTAGAACTCCATTTATTCTATCGAATGAGTTCAAGAAACCACCCATTTACCGATTTCAACTATCCAGTAAAGTGGTCAGAATTTAGTAATTTTGCCAATTTCACACAAATTTCAAAAGATGCCAATTTCCAAATAGGGTCCAGAATAAACAAGAAAGGCATTCCTGGCACTAAAATAACATTTCCTTTGTTCATTAGTCATGATCCCATGCCCCTCTAACATTCTTTTGCTTTCCACTTTGAATTTTTTTCTCACAAAAAATAGAAGATTTACTGTTATGCAGACTACTGCATTAGTGTAGAAATGGTATAAATAATATCAGCACACTTTTGAAAGAATATTAGACTCACCAGTTGACGTGTATTGGATGCTTAGCATGATTTGTTTACTTTTGAACTTTGGCAAAAATCAAAGATTTCTGCTACTTTGAGCTCAATTTCAAGGTACTTTTCATTGTAAAACCAATCAAAATCATCTCAATTTCTGTAATATGTCTTCCATTCTATAAAATCAGACCAGGAAAACTAGAATACCATCATAAATACCATATGAAAATACAGTGCAAAGTCGCTGTTTTAAACCAAAAACACCGTCAAAGTTTTTTTTTTCTCATTACGCACTGTGTGCTGCAGGATTTTTTTTTATACTGCACACACTGACCACATAGACCCATTCTTTCATATGTAGGCCTACCGGCTTTCTCTCACTAGATTTGAGGGCGCTAGAATTTAGGCGTACTAGTACATCAAAAACCCTGGTGCATAAGCCATACTAGTACATCAGAAACCCTGAAACGGCTAACTGCAGCAAGTAAGTTAAGTGATTAATCGATAGAAAAAGGAAGCCATAAACCTAACTCCTCCAATGTTGTTGGAGTTATGTAGGGTGACTGACAACACCGCTGTCTCTACCGCCTCTGCTGCCACCTCCCTCCACCACTATGTACGGCTTATGCTCTCAGTGTCCCTTATACACCCAACAACAACACAGCAACACTTGTGACGTACTTGATGACGTATTTTATTCATTCTAGAGTATATGTCGTGTTTCCATGTTATTAATATTGTGTATTATGTCATATTAGGTAAATTGTGCTAGATAAATAAGCCGTAGAGCTGATAATAGTGTCCTATTGAAGGACTATCTTGTGTCTCCCAACACAGTTCCTAACTTACGCCAGAAACAGACCTCTCTGGAAAGCTTTTTTGAACGACAGGGGTCCAGTGGCTCTCAAGCTGGTCCTAGTGGCATTAAAAAACAAAGGAGGGAAGTAACCCAGGATAAGGACTTGGTATCTGAAGTCTTTATGGAGTGGGATTCTCCTTTCAAACAATTGTAAACTCCATCCTCTCCTCTCCTCCCATCTTCCATACATCACCATGTCTTCAATATAGGTAAGTGTGATGTTATTATTGTTTTATTATTCATGTATCATTGTTTTCTGTGTAGGGAAATGTATATTTCATGTTAAAAAATGATTTTGTTTAATACTTTTGGATGTCTGAAATGGATTAATTGGATTTCCATTATTTCTTATGGGGAAAATTAATTCGGAAAACGATAAAATTGGTTAAGGACAAGCTCTCTGGAACGGATTAATATTGTTAACTGAGGGTCCACTGTTCAGTGGAACCCCGAATATTGGCTGCTGGGTTTGTCGATCGAATCGTATTTAGGCTGATTTTTGGGCCAAAATTTTGCTTCGTTTTTCAGCAGGTGCCTTGCAAATCGGCTGTATTAGATTCGTCAGCCTGCCTTCTGCCAGGACGATGTACGTAGGTGAGTCAGTCTCCCTGTGTGTCTCAATGAATGAGCATATACTCAGCGCATTCTTCCAAAACATTTCCTTAAAATTCATTGTTTTTTGTGCTTGTTTATTAAGTGCGACTGTGAAATAAGCCACCTTGGGCCCAAAGAAAGTTCCTAGTAAAGTTCCTTTGGCACAGAAAATGAGAAACATGATGGAAATTAAGAAAGAAGTTACTGAAAAATATGAGAGTGGTGTGCATGTACTCCAGCCTGCCAGGATGTATGGCAAAAACAAATAAACAGTCACTTCTATCCTGGCAAAGAAAGAACAAATCAAGGAGTTGGTGGAGGACCACAGGGAAGAGCTAACCACTGAAGAGCTGCAATGCTTTCAACTGGAACAGCAACAGACCACAGCTGAGGAACTTGCTTCAGAGGAGGAGGAAGAGAGAGGGAAGGAGGTGCCTTCTTCAGAGATTAAGGAGATTTGTGCAATGTGGAGTAGGGTGCAAGCTTTTGCTGAGAAATATCACTCTGACCAAGCTGAAACAAGCCATATCTGCAACATGTTTAGTGACAAAACCTTGGCTCATTGTAGGCAAATCTTAACTCTTTGACTGTTTCAGTCATATATATACGTCTTACGAGCCACCGTGTTTGACGTATATATATACTCAAAAATTCTAGTGGCTTCAAATCAAGCAGGAGAAAGCTGGTAGGCCCACACATGTGAGAATGGGTTTGTGTGGTCAGTGTGCACCATATAAAAAAAATCCTGCAGCACGCAGTGCATAATGAGGAAAAAAAAAACTCCGACCGTGTTTTTGGATTAAAACGCCGACTTTGTGGTGTATTTTCCTGGTCACAGACCGGGCCGCGGGGGCGTTGACCCCCGAAACTCTCTCCAGGTAAACTCCAGTATTTATAGCTGTATTCTCATTTTCTTGGTCTCATTCGATAGAATGGAAAACATGTTATAAAAATAGACATGATTTTGATTGGTTTTACTATGAAAAGAACCTTGAAATGAGCTCAAAGTAGAGGAAATGTTTGATTTTTGCCGATGTTCAAAAGTAAACAAATTATGTCATTGTCCAATAAATGTCCAACTAGCCATTCTAATATGCAGTCATGAATGAGTTGACATTATTTATAGTTATTACAATATTGCAGTTGTCTGCATAACAGTAAATTTCTATTTTTTGTTTGAATAAAAATTCAAAATAGAAAGCAAGAGTAATATCAGAGGGGCCTGGAGACATTACTGATGAACAAAGAAAATTTTATTTTAGAGCCAGGAATGTCTGCATTGTTCATTCTGGACCCTATTTTGAAATTGCCATTTTTTTTAATTTGTGTGAAATTGGCCAAATTGCAAATTTCTGACCACATTATTGGGTAGTTGAAATCAGTAAATGGGCAGTTTCTTATGCTCAGTCGATAGAACAAATGGAGTTCTAAAAAAATAGTTATGAGTTTGGTCGACTGGAACAATGGAATTACCCGAAAATGGGGCTCAAGGTGAGCGAAATTGCCGATTCGTAAATATCGTTGAGGTTGCTAACTACAGGAGAGCATAATTCCGTAAGTTTTCCATCAAATTTTGTTTGTTTAGTGTCATTACCATCGGGAAAAGATTCTCTATCGTTTTATAAGAAAAAATTAGTTTTTTTTTTTTTTTTTTTTTTTTTTTTTTTTTTTTTTTTTTTTTTTTTTTTTTTTCAAAATTTTTCGACACCAGGAGACACCTCAGGATTTGGGGTTGCAACAGTCAAAGGGTTAAAGAGGTGCCAGAAACAAACCTCTTTGAACATTTTTTTTTTGTGTGACAGGGGTCCAGTGACTCAAGCTGGTCCTAGTGCCATTAAAAGACAAAGAAGGGAAGTAACCCGAAAGAAGGTAAGAAACTTGAAGTCATTGTGGAGGGGGATTCCCCTTCCAAACATAACCTCTCCTCCTCTCTCTCCCCTCCTTCCTGTCTTCCATATGCCAACAAGAGTCTTCAATATAGGTATGTAATAATGATTTAAATGTTCATTTATATGTAATTATCATTGTTTTGTGTATGTAAAACTATAGTTAAACTTTACAAAATGTATTATTTTTTATTATTTTTGGGTGTCTGGAATGGATTAATTGTATATTTACATTAATTCCTATGGGAAATATTGCTTCGAATTTAGGTCTTTTCGAATTTAGGCCGACCTCCTGGAACGGATTACAGCTGATATTTGGGGTTCCCTTGTAATATTATTTCTTACCTTAAATTGTGGGTGCTGGTGTTTGTTGATAATTGTGGAGACTGGAGAGTTATGCTGTGGCCATACTGGGCTGAGGTGGATGGTAGAGGTTCTGTTACTGAAGTCGATGGTTGTACTGGAGTGTGTATAAATTCTGTAATGGATTTCTGTCCTATTTTACCCTGCAGTACATTATATAACTGATGGTAAGGCATCAGATGCTCTAGACACTGTTTCAGGGTCCTCTTCAGTGAAAAAGTCTAATGTTAGGTCAGTCAAGTCAGTAAGTCAGTCAGCCAGTAAATCAGTCAAGTCAGTAAGTTGGTCAGTAAATCAGTCAAGTCAGTAAGTCAGACAGTGGGTCAGTCAAGTCAGTCAGTAAATCAGTTAGTCAGGCAGTAAATCATTCAAGTGAGTAAATCAGTTAGTCAGTAAATCAGTCATTAAGTCAGTAAGTCAGTCATTAAGTCAGTAAATCAGTCAGTAAGTCAATCATCACATAAACTCATATTTACCTCATTCTTATGTACACAAAGTGAGCTTCATTATGGCCACTGGCTATTTCTCTAACATCTCTATTTTCTTCATTAATTCTAAGACTAAATGCTTATACCTTTTCTTGCCACTTTCAGCAACACTTGTATGCCTACTGGGTGCCATGATTGCTTGGCAGATTTAAGATACGGCAATTAAAATACATATCTAAACAAACACAGCAAGCTCCCAAAGAATTGTCCTACACATGTAGGCTGGGAGGGTGGTGGGGGTTGCAGAAGGTGGTGGGGGATGGTGGTAGGTCTCCCCCTTTGACTCAGTGATGTAACCCACAGCCAATCCATCGGGTGACTGCTTGCTCAAAGCGACTCAAGAAATCGTAATGACACGATTGCAAATAAACCATACCCCCGGCCGGGATTGAACCCGCGGTCATAGAGT
Source organism: Cherax quadricarinatus (assembly GCF_026875155.1). Taxonomy (NCBI): domain Eukaryota; kingdom Metazoa; phylum Arthropoda; class Malacostraca; order Decapoda; family Parastacidae; genus Cherax; species Cherax quadricarinatus. Next base: position 25,268,285 of record NC_069413.1, read on the forward strand.
CTCAAAACTCCAGCCCGTCGCGTTAGCCACTAGACCAGCTAGCCACAATAAGATTCATCCAACTAGGTATATTTCTACACCATAGGAAAGTTAGCACAGGCACCTCTGTAACCACAAATGCAAGTTTTTACAGACGAATCTCCAGCTAGCGTGGCCGTGACGAACTCTAGCTCAAGTCCCTTCACTGCCGTCAACATGACTCAAGAAATCGTAATGACACGTTGACGTAATGAAACGTTGATGGCAGTGAAGGGACTTGAGCTAGAGTTCGTCACGGCCACGCTAGCTGGAGATTCGTCTGTAAAAACTTGCATTTGTGGTTACAGAGGTGCCTGTGCTAACTTTCCTATGGTGTAGAAATATACCTAGTTGGATGAATCTTATTGTGGCTAGCTGGTCTAGTGGCTAATGCGACGGGCTGGAGTTTTGAGACTCTATGACCGCGGGTTCAATCCCGGCCGGGGGTATGGTTTGGTTTGCTTGCTCAAAATTTTTTCCCCTCCCATTTTACGAAGTGTTGTATAAAATTGCGCCACAGTTCTTCAGTCGTGCTAAAACTGAATCGTGCCAGATAAACTTGTGCTAAATGATGGTCTACTGTAGAAGAAATCAGCTCTAATATGCATTATCTAGGTATGCATACTGGTCAGAGAGCCCGTCGTAAGTACAAGTCATCAGTAAACACTACTCTAACTCTGCTCTAAAACACAACGATGATCATCAAAGCTTGCAGAGTATTCTGAGTTAGCAGACTTTAATGTTCCACCCAAATACTTTAGTCCTATAATTGTTTTTTTTACTGTCCATGTTTATATACTGTGTTTCAAGGAGAAATGATCTCAGAGTGCTACATAATTGTTGGTTTTTGGTTGCATATAAACCTCTACACCCTTGAGCTATCACTTCCCACCCTGACCCATTAGACACCACAAACGTTGTTGTGCCATTATGAACTTGTATTCTTCTTTATGCTGACATTTGCACTTCAAGACAGCTCCACCATATGTTTTGTTAAAAAAAAAAAATCTTTATTTATTTAGTTGATACCTACTATATTAAGCTAAATTTTCAGCATTTAATTCGCTTGTGTGATGAGGCTAGTGGACACATACATGATGAAGGAATTGTTGATGCTCTCGGGGAGAATTTCCTAAGTCAGTACAATAGCGGACACAAGTTTACAACACCAGTCAGGATACCAACTGTCATTTCACTTTTCAGGTGAGTCATTATTAGAGAGTACTTTTATATTTAGAATTTTTTAAGTAGTGTAGACATACCTCTAGCAAGACAGTGATGGAGTGAGTGATGATGGAAGTGTTTCTTTTTTTCGGGTCACCTGCAGTGGTGGAAAATGGCCGATGTGTTAATAAAAAAAATGGGTTGAAGTGTTTTCAAACTTGGTACAAATACCATATTTTCCCTAACAATTAAGGAAGTGTTTTTGTGGAAAAATAATATTAGTTTCCAATATCATATATGTTATATATTGCTGCCACAAATTTGTTAGCCAAGAACTGGGCACAATAGAGAGTGAAAATGATACAGTGAAGGAAGGAGAGAGAAAATGGCAGTAAGATTGATTAAAACAGTGAACTTGTCAGTATTGCTGCATGTAAACACATTGTTCTTATAGGTAGTACGTGTGCGGAGAGTGTAATTATCAGAGAGTATTGTAGCATGTTGTAGCGGTTGTATAGTGTTGTAGCAAGTTGTAGTGCATGTATAGTGTTGTAGCATGTTGTAGTGGTTGTAAAGTGGTGTAGCATGTTGTAATTGTATAGTGTTGTAGCATGTTGTAGTGATTGTATAGTGTTGTAGCATGTTGTAGTGATTGTATAGTGTTGTAACATGTTGTAGTAGTTGTATAGTGTTGTAGCATGTTGTAGTATTTGTATAGTGTTGTAGCATATTTTTAGTGCATGTATAGTGTTGTAGCATGTTGTGTAGTTGTATAGTGTTTGTAGCATTTGTAGTGGTTGTATAGTGTTGTAGCATGTTGTTAGTGGTTGTATAGTGTTGTAGCATGTTGAAGTGGTTGATAGTGTTGTAGAAATGTTGTAGTGCTTGTATAGTGTTGTAGCATGTTGTAGGGTTGTATAGTGTTGTAGCATGTTGTAGTGGTTGTATAGTTTGTAGTGGCTGTATAGTGTTGTAGCATGTTGTAGTGGTTGTATAGTGGTTTTGTAGCATGTTGTAGTGGCTGTTTTAGTGTTGTAGCATGTTGTAGTGCTTGTATAGTGTTGTAGCATGTTGTAGTGGTTGAAATTAGTGTTGTAGAGGCTGTATAGTGTTGTAGCATGTTGAGTGCTTGAATAGTGTTGTGCATGTTGTAGTGGCTGTATAGTTTTTGTAGCATGTTGTAGGGGCTTGTATAGTGTGTACATGTTTAGTGGTTGTATAGTGTTGTAGTGGCTGTATAGTGTCGTAGCATGTTGTGGTTTTTATAGTGTTGCAGCATGTTGTATTTGGTTGTAAAAGTGTTGTAGCATGTTGTAGTGCTTGTGTAGTGTTATAGCATTTTTGTAGGGGTTGTATAGTGTTGTAGCATGTTGTATGGCTGTATAGTGTTGTAGCATGTTTAGTGCTTGTATAGTTTGTAGCATGTTGTAGTGGCTGTATAGTGTTGTAGCATGTTGTAGTGCTTGTTAGTGTTGTAGCATGTTTAGTGGCTGTATAGTGTTGTAGCATGTTGTAGTGGTTTATAGTGTTGTAGCATGTTGTATGGTTGTATAGTGTTGTAGCATGTTGAGTGCTTGTATAGTTTGTAGCTTTTGTAGTGCTTCTATAGTGTTGTAGCATGTTGTAGTGCTTGTGTAGTGTTGTAGTATGTTGTAGTGGTTGTATAGTGTTGTAGCATGTTGTAGTAGTTGTATAGTGTTGTAGCATGTTGTAGTAGTTGTATAGTGTTGTAGCATGTTGTAGTGCTTGTATAGTGTTGTAGCATGTTGTAGTGCTTGTATAGTGTTGTAGCATGTTGTAGTGGCTGTATAGTGTTTGAAGCATGTTAAAAGTGCTTGTATATGTTGTAGCATGTTGTAGTGCTTGTATAGTGTTGTAGCATGTTGTAGTGGTTGTATAGTGTTGTAGCATGTTGTAGTGCTTGTATAGTGTTGTAGCATGTTGTAGTGGTTGTATAGTGTTGTAGCATGTTGTAGTGGTTGTATAGTGTTGTAGCATGTTGTAGCGGCTGTATAGTGTTGTAGCATGTTGTAGTGCTTGTATAGTGTTGTAGCATGTTGTAGTGGTTGTATAGTGTTGTAGCATGTTGTAGTGGTTGTATAGTGTTGTAGCATGTTGTAGCAGCTGTATAATGTTGTAGCATGTTGTAGTGCTTGTATAGTGTTGTAGCATGTTGTAGTGGTCGTATAGTGTTGTAGCATGTTGTAGTGGTTGTATAGTGTTGTAGCATGTTGTAGTGGCTGTATAGTGTTGTAGCATGTTGTAGTGCTTGTATAGTGTTGTAGCATGTTTATTTGGTTGTATAGTGTTGTAGCATGTTGTAGTGGTTGTATAGTGTTGTATCATTTGAAGCGGCTGTATAGTGTTTGTAGCATGTTGTAGTGCTTGTATATGTGTGTAGCATTTTTGTAGTGGTTGTATATGTTGTTTAGCATGTTGTAGCGGCTGTATAGTGTTGTAGCATGTTGTAGTGGCTGTAAATGTTGTAGCATGTTGTAGTGGTTGTATATTTGTTGTAGCATGTTGTAGTGGCTGTATAGTGTTGTAGCATTTTTGTAGTTTTTTGATAGTGTTGTAGCATGTTGTAGTGCTGTATAGGTTGTAGCATGTTGTAGCGCTTATATAGTGTTGTAGCATGTTGTAGTGGTTGTATAGTGTTTTTAGCATGTTGTAGTAGTTGTATAGTGTTGAAGCATTTGTAGTAGTTGTATTGTGTTGTAGCATGTTGTAGTTGTATGTTTGTAGCATGTTGTAGTGCTTGTATAGTGTTGTAGCATGTTGTAGGGGGCTGTATAGTGTTGTAGCATGTTGTAGTGCTTGTACAGTGTTGTACCATGTTGTAGTGGTTGTATAGTGTTGTACCATGTTGTAGTAGTTGTATAGTGTTGAGCATGTTGTAGTGCATGTATAGATGTTGTAGCATGTTTTTAGTGGTTGTATAGTGTTGTAGCAATGTTGTAGTAGTTTTTATAGTGTTGTAGCATTTTGTAGGGGCTGTATAGTGTTGTAGCATTTTGTAGTGCTTGAATAGTTTTTGTAGCATGTTGTATGGTTGTATAGTGATGTAGCATGTTGTAGTGGTTGTATAGTGATGTAGCATGTTGTAGTGGTTGTATAGTGATGTAGCATGTTGTAGTGGTTGTATAGTGATGTAGCATGTTGTAGTGGTTGTATAGTGATGTAGCATGTTGTAGTGCTTGTATAGTGTTTGTAGCATGTTGTAGTGGCTGAAATAGTGTTGTAGCATGTTGTAGTGCTTGTATAGTGTTGTAGCATGTTTTAGTCTTGTATAGTGTTTATAGCATGTTGTATGTTTGTATATGTTGTAAAAGTTGTAGTGCATGTATATGTTGTAGCATGTTGTAGTGGTTGTAAAGTGGTGTAGAAATTTTGTTAATTGTATAGTGTTGTAGCATGTTGTAGTGTTTGGGTATAGTGTTGTAGCTGTTGTAGTGATTGTATAGTGTGTAACATTTTTGTAGTATTGTATAGTGTTGTAGCATGTTGTAGTTGTATAGTGTTGTAGCATATTATAGTGCATGTATAGTGTTGTAGCATGTTGTAGTAGTTGTATAGTGTTGTAGCATGTTGTAGTGGTTGTATAGTTTTTGTAGCATGTTGTAGTGGTTGTATGTGTTGTAGCATGTTGAAGTGGTTGTATAGTGTTGTAGCATGTTGTAGTGCTTGTATAGTTTGTAGCAATGTTGTAGGGGTTGTATAGTGTTGTAGCATGTTGTAGTGGTTGTATAGGTTGTAGTGGCTGTATAGTGTTGTAGCATTTTTGTAGTGCTTGTATAGTGTTGTAGCATGTTGTAGTGGTTTATAGTGTTGTAGCATGTTGTAGTGGCTGTTTTAGTGTTGTAGCATGTTGTAGTGCTTGTATAGTGTTTGTACCCATGTTGTAGTGGTTGTATAGTGTTGTAGAGGCTGATAGTGTTGTAGCATGTTGTAGTGCTTGTATGGGGTTTGAAAGCATGTTGTAGTGGCTGTATAGTGTTTGTAGCATGTTTTTGTGCTTTTTAAAAGTGTTGTAGCATGTTGTAGTGGTTGTATAGTGTTGTAGTGGCTGTATAGTGTCGTAGCATGTTGTGGTTGTATAGTGTTGCAGCATGTTGTAGTGGTTGTATAGTGTTGTAGCATGTTGTAGTGCTTGTGTAGTGTTGTAGCATGTTTGTAGGGGTTTGTATAGTTTTTGTAGCATGTTGTAGTGGCTGTATAGTGTTGTAGCATGTTGTAGTGGTTGTATAGTGTTGTAGCATGTTGTAGTGGCTGTATAGTGTTGTAGCATGTTGTAGTGCTTGTATAGTGTTGTAGCATGTTGTAGTGGCTGTATAGTGTTGTAGCATGTTGTAGTGGTTGTATAGTGTTGTAGCATGTTGTAGTGGTTGTATAGTGTTGTAGCATGTTGTAGTGCTTGTATAGTGTTGTAGCATGTTGTAGTGCTTCTATAGTTTTTGTAGCATTTTTTGTTAGTGCTTGTGGTAGTGTTGTAGTATGTTGTAGTGGTTGAAATAGTGTTGTAGCATGTTGTAGTAGTTGTATAGTGTTTGTAGCATGTTGTAGTAAGTTTATAGTGTTGTAGCATGTTGTAGTGCTTGTATAGTGTTGTAGCATGTTGTAGTGCTTGTATAGTGTTGTAGCATGTTTGTAGTGGTTTGTATAGGTTGTACCCATGTTGAATGCTTGTATAGTGTTGTAGCATGTTGTAGGGGCTTGTATAGTGTTGTAGCATGTTGAGTGGTTGTATAGTTTTGTAGCATGTTGTAGAGTGTTGTATAGTGTTGTAGCATGTTGTAGTGGTTGTATAGTGTTGTAGCATGTTGTAGTGGTTGTATAGTGTTGGTAGCATGTTGTAGCGGCTGTATAGTGTTGTTGCATGTTGTAGGCTTGTATAGTGTTGTAGCATGTTGTAGTGGTTGTATAGTGTTGTAGCATGTTGTAGTGGTTGTATAGTGTTGTAGCTTGTTGTAGCAGCTGTATAGTGTTGTAGCATGTTGTAAGTGCTTGTATAGTGTTGTAGCATGTTGTAGGGGTTGTATAGTGTTGTAGCATTTGTAGTGGTTGTATAGTTTTTGGGTAGCATGTTGTAGTGGCTGTATAGTGTTGTAGCATGTTGTAGTGCTTTTTATATGTTGTAGCATGTTGTAGTGGTTGTATAGTGTTGTAGCATGTTGTAGGGGTTTTGTATAGTGTTGTATCATGTTGTAGCGGCTGTATAGTGTTGTAGCATGTTGTAGTGCTGTATAGTGTTTGTAGCATGTTGTAGTGGTTGTATAGTTTGTAGCATGTTTGTAGCGGCTGAAATAGTGTTGTAGCATGTTTAGTGGCTGTTTTAGGTGTTTAAGCATGTTGTAGTGGTTGTATAGTGTTGTAGAATGTTGTAGTGGCTGTATAGTGTTGTAGCATGTTGTAGTGGTTGTATAGTGTTGTAGCATGTTGTAGTGCTGTATAGTGTTGTAGCATGTTGTAGTGCTTGTATAGTGTTGTAGCATTTTGGGTAGTGGTTGTATATGTTGTAGCATGTTGTAGTAGTTGTATAGTGTTGTAGCATGTTTTTAGTAGTTGTATTGTGTTGTAGCATGTTGTAGTAGTTGTATAGTGTTGTAGCATGTTGTAGTGCTTGTATAGTGTTGTAGCATGTTGTAGTGGCTGTATAGTGTTGTAGCATGTTGTAGTGCTTGTACAGTGTTGTAGCATGTTGTAGTGGTTGTATAGTGTTGTACCATGTTGTAGTAGTTGTATAGTGTTGTAGCATGTTGTAGTGCATGTATAGTGTTGTAGCATGTTGTAGTGGTTGTATAGTGTTGTAGCATGTTTAGAGTTGTATAGTGTTGTAGCATGTTGTAGTGCTGTATAGTGTTGTAGCATGTTGTAGTGCTTGTATAGTGTTGTAGCATGTTGTAGTGGTTGTATAGTGATGTAGCATTTTGTAGTGGTTGTATGTGATGTAGCATGTTTGTAGTGGTTGTATAGTGAGTAGCATGTTGTAGTGGTTGTATATTTGATTTTAGCATGTTGTAGTGGTTGTATAGTGATGTACATGTTGTATTTGCTTGTATAGTGTTGTACCCTGTTGTAGTGGCTGTATAGGTGTTGTAGCATGTTGTAGTGCTTGTATAGTGTTGAAAGCATGTTGTAGTGCTTTGTATAGTGTTATAGCATGTTGTAGTGCTTGTATAGTGTTGTAGCATTTTGTAGTGCTTGTATAGTGTTGTAGCATGTTGTAGTGCTTGTATAGTGTTGTAGCATGTGTAGTGCTTGTAGAGTGTTGTAGCATGTTGTAGTGCATTGTACAGTGTTGTAGCATGTTGTAGTGTTTTGCATAGTGTTGTTAGCAGGGTGTAGTGCTTGAAATAGTGTTGTAGCATGTTGTAGTGCTTGTATAGTGTTGTAGCATGTTGTAGTGGTTGCATAGTGTTTGTAGCATTTTGATTTGGTTGTATAGGGTTGTAGCATTTTTTTGTAGTGGTTGTATAGTGTTGTAGCATTTTGTAGTGGTTGTATAGTGTTGTAGCATGTTTAGTGCTTGTATAGTGTTGTAGCATGTTGTAGGGGCTTTTTATAGTGTTGTAGCATGTTGTAGTGCTTGTATAGTGTTTTTAGCATGTTGTAGTGCTTGCCTATTTTTGTAGCATGTTGTAGTGGTTGTATGGTGTTGTAGCATGTTGAAGTGCTTGTATATGTTGTACCATGTTGTAGTGCTTGTTAGTGTTTAGCAGTTGTATTGATTGTATAGTGTTGAGAATGTTGTAGTGGCTTGTACAGTGTTGTAGCATGTTGTAGGGCTTGCATAGTGTTGTAGCATGTTGTAGTGCTTGTATAGTGTTGTAGCATGTTGTAGTGCTTGTATAGTGTTGTAGCATGTTGTAGTGCTTGTATAGTGTTGTAGCATGTTGTAGTAGCTGTGTAGTGTTGTAGCATGTTGTAGTGCTTGTATAGTGTTGTAGCATGTTGTAGTGGTTGTATAGTGTTGTAGAGGCTGTATAGTGTTGTAGCATGTTGTAGTGCTTGTATAGTGTTGTAGCATGTTGTAGTGGCTGTATAGTGTTGTAGCATGTTGTAGTGCTTGTATAGTTTGTAGCATGTCGTAGTGGTTTTTAGGTGTTGTAGCATGTTGTAGTGGCTGTATAAGTGTCGTAGCGTGTTGTAGTGGTTTTTATAAGTGTTGTAGCATGTTGTAGTGGTTGTATAGTGTTGTAGCATGTTGTAGTGCTTGTGTAGTGTTGTAGCATGTTGTAGTGGTTGTATAGTGTTTGTAGCATGTTGTAGTGGCTGTATAAATGTTGTAGCATGTTGTAGTGCTTGTATAGTGTTTTAGCATGTTGTAGTGGCTGTATAGTGTTTTAGCATGTTGTATGCTTGTATGTGTTGTAGCATGTTGTAGTGGCTGTAAGTGTTGTAGCATGTTTTTAGTGGTTGTATAGTGTGTACATGTTGTAGTGGTTGTATAGTGTTGTAGCATTTTGTAGTGCTTGTATAGTGTTTTTAGCATGTTGTAGTGCTTGTATAGTGTTGTAGCATGTTGTAGTGCTTGTGTGTGTTGTAGTATTTTGTGGTTGTATAGTGTTGTGGGCTGTTGTAGTTTGTATAGTGTTGTAGCATGTTGAGTAGTTGTATAGTGTTGTAGCATGTTTGTAGTGCTTGTATAGTGTTGTAGCATGTTGTAGTGCTTGTATATGTTGTAGCATGTTGTAGTGGCTGTATAGTGTTTGTAGCATGTTAAGTGCTTGTATAAGTGTTGTAGCATGTTGTAGTGCTTGTATAGTGTTGTAGCATGTTGTAGTGGTTGTATAGTGTTGTAGCATGTTGTAGTGCTTGTATAGTGTTGTAGCATTTGTAGTGGTTGTATATTTGTTGTAGCATGTTGTAGTGGTTGTATAGTGTTGTAGCATGTGTAGCGGCTGTATAGTGTTGTAGCATGTTGTAGTGCTTGTATAGTGTTGTAGCATGTTGTATGGGGTTTGTATGTGTTGTAGCATGTTGTAGTGGTTGTATAGTGTTGTACATGTTGTAGCAGCTGTATAGTTTTTGTAGCATGTTGTAGTGCTTGTATAGTGTTGTAGCATTTTGTAGGGTTGTATAGTGTTGTAGCATGTTGTAGTGGTTATAGTGTTGTAGCATGTTGTAGTGGCTGTATAGGTTTGTACAATGTTGTAGTGCTTGTATAGTGTTGTAGCATGTTGTAGTGGTTGTATAGTGTTTTTAGCATGTTGTAGTGGTTGATAGTGTTGTATCATTTTGTAGCGGCTGTATAGTGTTGTAGCATGTTGTGGGTGCTTGTATATGTTGTAGCATGTTGTAGTGGTTGTATATGTTGTACATGTTGTAGCGGCTGTATAGTTTTTGTAGCATGTTGTAGGGGCAGTATAGTGTTGTATCATGTTGTAGTGGTTGTATAGTGTTGTAGCATGTTGTAGTGGCTGTATAGTGTTGTAGCATTTGTAGTGGTTGTATAGTGTTGTAGCATGTTGTAGTGCTGTATAGGTTGTAGCATTTTTGTAGTCCTTGTATAGTGTTGTAGCATGTTGTAGTGGTTGTATAGTGTTGTAGCATGTTGTAGTAGTTGTATAGTGTTGTAGCATGTTGTAGTAGTTGTATTGTGTTGTAGCATGTTGAAAGTAGTTGTATAGTGTTTGTAGCATGTTTAGTGCTTGTATAGTGTGTAGCATGTTGTAGTGGCTGTATAGTTTTTGTAGCATGTTGTAGTGCTTTTACAGTGTTTGTAGCATGTTGTAGTGGTTGTATAGTGTTGAAACCATGTTGTAGTATTGTATAGTGTTGTAGCTGTTGTAGTGCATGTATAGTGTTGTAGCATGTTGTAGTGGTTGTATAGTGTTGTAGCATGTTTGTAGTAGTTGTAGAGTGTTGTAGCATGTTTTTAGTGCTGTAAAGTGTTGTAGCAGGTTGTGTGCTTGTATAGTGTTTGTAGCATGTTGTAGGGGTTTGTATAGTGATGTAGCATGTAGTGGTTGTATAGTGATGTAGCATGTTGTAGTGGTTGAATAGTGATGTAGCATGTTTGTAGGGTTGTATAAGTGATGTGCATGTTAGTGGTTGTATAGTGATGTAGCATGTGTAGTGCTTGGTTTAGTGTTTTAGCATGTTGTAGTGGCTGTATAGTTTTGGGTAGCATGTTGTATTTGCTTGTATAGTGTTGTAGCATTTTGTAGTGCTTGTATAGTGTTATAGCATGATGTAGTGCTTGTATAGTGTTGTAGCATGTTGTAGTGCTTGTATAGTGTTGTAGCATGTTGTAGTGCTTGTATAGTGTTGTAGCATGTTGTAGTGCTTGTATAGTGTTGTAGCATGTTGTAGTGCTTGTACAGTGTTGTAGCATGTTGTAGTGCTTGCATAGTGTTGTAGCATGTTGTAGTGCTTGTATAGTGTTGTAGCATGTTGTAGTGCTTGTATAGTGTTGTAGTGGTTTTGCATAGTGTTTAGCATGTTGTAGTGGTTATAGTGTTGTGCATGTTGTAGTGGTTGTAAGTGTTGTAGCATTTTGTAGTGGTTGTATAGTGTTGTAGCATGTTGTAGTGCTTGTATAGTGTTGTAGCATGTTGTAGTGCTTGTATAGTGTTGTAGCATGTTGTAGTGCTTGTATAGTGTTGTAGCATGTTGTAGTGCTTGCATAGTGTTGTAGCATGTTGTAGTGGTTGTATGGTGTTGTAGCATGTTGTAGTGCTTGTATAGTGTTGTAGCATGTTGTAGTGCTTGTATAGTGTTGTAGCATGTTGTAGTGATTGTATAGTGTTGTAGCATGTTGTAGTGCTTGTACAGTGTTGTAGCATGTTGAAAGGCTTGCATAGTGTTGTAGCATGTTGTGTGCTTGTATAGTGTTTGTAGCATGTTGTAGTGCTTGTATAGTTTTTGTAGCATGTTGTAGTGCTTGTATAGTGTTGTAGCATGTTGTAGTGCTTGTATAGTGTTGTAGCATGTTGTAGTGCTTGTATAGTGTTGTAGCATGTTGTAGTGCTTGTATAGTGTTGTAGCATGTTGTAGTGGTTGTATAGTGTTGTAGCATGATGTAGTGCTTGTATAGTGCTGTAGCATGTTGTAGTGCTTGTACAGTGTTGTAGCATGTTGTAGTGCTTGTATAGTGTTGTAGCATGTTGTAGTCCTTTCATAGTTTTGTAGCATGGTGTAGTGCTTGTATAGTGTTGTAGCATGTTGTAGTGCTTGTATAGTGTTGTAGCATGTTGTGCTTGTATAGTGTTGTAGCATATTCTAGTGTTTGTATAATGTTGTAGCATGTTGTAGTGCTTGTATAGTGTTGTAGCATGTTGTAGTAGTTGTATAGTGTTGTAGTATGTTGTAGCAGCTGTATAGTGTTGTACCATGTTGTAGTGGTGTATAGTGTTGTAGCATGTTGTAGTGGCTGTATAGTGTTTGTACATGTTGTAGTGGCTGTATAGTGTTGTAGCATGTTGTAGTGCTTGTATAGTGTTGTAGCATGTTGTAGTGCTTGTATAGTGTTGTAGCGTGTTGTAGCGCTGTATAGTGTTGTAGCGTGTTGTAGTGGTTGTATAGTGTTGTAGCATGTTGTAGTGGCTGTATAAGTGTTGTAGCATGTTGAAAGTGCTTGTATAGTTTTTGTAGCATGTTTGTAGTGCTTTTTATAGTGTTGTAGCATGTTGTAGCGGCTGTAAGTGTTGTAGCATGTTGTAGTGCTTGTATAGTGTTGTATTCATGTTTGTAGTGGCTGTATAGTGTTGTAGCATGTTGTAGTGCTTGTATAGTGTTGTAGCATGTTGTAGCAGCTGTATAGTGTTGTAGCATGTTGTAGTGGCTGTATAGTGTTGTAGCATGTTGTAGTGCTTGTATAGTGTTGTATCATGTTGTAGTGGCTGTATAGTGTTTTGTAGCATGTTGTAGTGCTTGTATAGTGTTGTACATGTTGTAGCAGCTGTATAGTGTTGTAGCATGTTGTAGGGGCTGTATAGTTTGTAGCATGTTGTTAGTGGTTGTATATGTTGTAGCATGTTGTAGTGGCTGTATAGTGTTGTAGCATCTTGTAGTGGTTGTATAGTGTTGTAGCATGTTGTAGTCTTGTATAGTTTTTATAGCATGTTGGTAGTGCTTGTATAGTGTTGTAGCATGTTGTAGCGGCTGTATAGTTTTTGTAGCATGTTGTAGGGGTTTAAATATAGTGTTGTAGCATGTTGAGTGGCTGTATATGTTGTAGCATGTTGTAGCGGCTGTATAGTGTTGTAGCATTTTTGTAGTGGTTGTATAGTGTTGTAGCATTGTTTTAGTGGCTGTATATGTTGTAGCATCTTGGGGTTGTATAGTGTTGTAGCATGTTGTAGTGCTTGTATAGTGTTATAGCATGTTGTAGTGCTTGTATAGTGTTGTAGCATGTTGTAGCGGCTGTATAGTGTTGTAGCATGTTGTAGTGGTTATATAGTGTTGTAGCATGTTGTAGTGGCTGTATAGTTTTGTAGCATGTTGTAGTGCTTGTATAGTGTTGTAGCATGTTGTAGCGGCTTTATAGTGTTGTAGCATGTTGTAGTGGCTGTAGTGTTGTAGCATGTTGTAGTGGCTGTATAGTGTTGTAGCATGTTGTAGTGCTTGTATAGTGTTGTAGCTTGTTGTAGTGGCTGTATAGTGTTGTACATTTTGTTGTGGCTGTATAGTGTTGTAGCATTTTTGAGTGCTTGTATGGTGTTGTAGCATGTTGTAGTGGCGTATAGTTTTGTAGAATGTTGTAGTGGCTGTATAGTGTTGTAGCATTTTGTAGTGCTTGTATAGTTTTTGTAGCATGTTGTATTGCTTGTATAGTGTTGTAGCATGTTGTAGCGCTGTATGGGTTTTGTAGCATGTTTGTAGTGGCTGTATAGTGTTGTAGCATGTTTGTAGTGCTTGTATAGTTTTTGTAGCATGTTGTAGTGGTTGTATAGTGTTGTAGCATGTTGTAGTGGCTGTATAGTGTTGTAGCATGTTGTAGTGCTTGTATAGTGTTGTAGCATGTTGTAGTGCTTGTATAGTGTTGTAGCATGTTGTAGGCTGTATAGGTTGTAGCATTTTTGTAGTGGCGTATAGTTTTTGTAGCATGTTGTAGTGGCTGTATAGTGTTGTAGCATGTTGTAGTGGCTGTATAGTGTTGTAGCATGTTGTAGTGGCTGTATAGTGTTGTAGCATGTTGTAGTGGCTGTATAGTGTTGTAGCATGGCATACTATCTAAAGGGGACAAAAAGATACAAAACATCCAGGCCATGGGAAAACCTGGGTAGCCACAGCCACTCAAGAGGGAGAGGTTTTTTAGTGCCAGAAAGGAAGAAAAACTGGCAGGAAATGCCAGAAATCGTACACCAAATCCAGTCATTCCTGGAGTGTAACCACAGTCGATGTCCTCCACTCTAAACCACCAGATACAGATACTAATGCCGGAAAAAAATCCCCCCCCCCCCAGTACCAACAATACCACCAGTCCGATGACGTTCTTCTTTGCAAATATACAGGGTCTAAAGCCAGCAACAAACAACAAAATACCTTTTCATCCATGGACTGTTTTGGCAGAGAAAAAGGCAATGTTCGCGCTTTCACTGAGACCCACATAAAGGATCACTTGGACAACGAAATATGGATCCCAGTTACAACCTATAAAAGAGTGGCAGAGTGAACAGACAAAAGGGGGGGGGGTTGGCCTGTACATTGCAGAGTCACTTGTTTGCACAGAACTGCTTAATGCCTCAAATGATGTAGTTGGAAGTTTTGCAGTATAGATCGAGAACCGAAACCTAGTTATTGTGGTAGTCTACAAGCCTCCAGATGCAACATCCCAGCAAATTCCAGGAACAGCTGTTAAAAATTAACCACTGTCTGGAAAATCTTCCAGCTCCTGCACCCAACATCTTGCTCCTGGGGGATTTCAACTTAAGGGCCACCTAAAATGGAGGAATATAGAAAAATAATATTGTTGCAGTAAAAAACACCAGGAGGCAGCTCTGATAAAAAACTCACACTCTCACGAGCTTTTAAATCTCTGCAAAAAATTCAATTAAACCAGCAAATAATAAGCCTACTAGACTGGAGAATACACTGGACCTCATCTCACTAACAGATGATCTGATACGAAATGTCACCATATCAAAAACAAAAAACTTAGATCAAACATAATTGAGGTTTCAGACATGTTTGCGCGGAGCCCCAGACCGACATAATGAGATTAGTCACGAGGGAGCATTCACCAAAAATCAACTTAAATAAACAAAAACATAAAGTGGGAACCAAAGTTAACCAAGTCCTAACCGATATAAGCTGGGAAGATATACTAAGCAACACAGACCCAACTTATGCCTAGAACAGATTAACTTGGGGCACTCGATGTATGCACAAGGCTTATTCCTCTAAGAAAAAAGGAGGAGTAGATGTAAAATAAAAAAGGGGACAAGGCGCTCCCTTTACAGGCGACGGAAAAGAAAAACAGAGCGGCTAAAAGAGGTCAAAAATCTGAATGCGTAGGGAGAAAACGGTCAGAGAAATGCAAGCATCGAACTTAACCCAAAAAGGAATCTTATAGGAGTCAGGAATTGCAGGAAGAACTAAAAGTCATAAATAAAATCGAAAGAAACCCAAAGTATTTCTTCTCCTATGGCCAAATCAAGTGGAAGAACAACGTCCGTATTGGGCCCCTACTTAAACAAGATGGGTCCTACCAGATGACAGCAAGGAAATGAGTGAGCTACTCAAGTCCCAAATGACTCAGTTTTTTAGCAAGCCGCTAACCCAGACTGAGAGTCGAAGATCAAAATTAATTTTTTTTTGAGAGAGCCACAGAATTTGGTTAACACAACCTATATGATGTTATCCTGATGCCAAATGACTTTGAACAGGCGATAAATGACATGCCCATGCACTCTGCCACAGGGCCGACCCCCATGGAAACTCTGTGTTCATCAAGAACTGCAAGAAGCCCCTATCACCGAGCCTTTACCATCCTATGGAGAGGGAAGCATGGACACGGGGGGCGTCCCACAGTTACAAAAAACAACAGACATAGCCCCACTCCACACAAAGGGGGCAGTAAAACAAAAAGCAAAGAACTACAGACCAATAGCACTAACATCCATATCATAAAAATCTTTGAAAGGGTCCAAAGAAGCAAGATCACCACCCCTCTAGAAACCCATCATTTTCACAACCCAGGGGAACAGGGGTTTTGGGAACAGGTCGCTCCTGTCTGCCCTCAACTATTGGATCACTACGACAAGGTTCTAGATGCACTAGAAGAAAAAAAGAATGCAGATGTAGTATATACAGCCCTTTGCAAAAGCCTTCGCAAGTGTGACCATGGCGTAATACGCAAAAAATGCATGCTAAAGGAAAAACCCAGGAAAAGTCAGTCGATGGATCTATAATTTCCTCACTAACAGAACACAGAGAGTAGTCTCAACAGAGTAAAGTCCAGGCAGCTACGGTAAAAGCTCTGTTCCAAAAGGGCCCACATTTACTCGCTCCCATCTTGTTCCTCATCCTTATATCCGACATAGACAAGGATGTCAGCCACAGAAACCGTGTCTTCCTTTGCAGATGACACCCGAATCTGCAGGGACAGTGTCTTCCATTGCAGACACTGCAAAGCTCCAGGCAGACATCAACCAAAATCTTTCAGTGGGCTGCAGAAAACAATATGAAGTTCAACATGAGAAATTTAAATTTACTCAGATATGGTAAACATGAGGAAATTAAATCTTCATCAGAGTACAAAACAAATTCTGGCCACAAACTAGAGCGAAAAAAAAAAACGTCAAAGACCTGGGAGTGATCATGTCGGAGGATCTCACCTTCAAGGACCATAACATTGTATCAATCGCATCTGCTAGAAAATGACAGGATGGATAATGAGAACCTTCAAAACTGGGGAGGCCAAGCCCATGATGACACTCTTCGGGTCACTTGTTCTATCTGGGCTGGAAATTGCTGCACACTAAAAAGCACCTTTCAAGGCAGGTGAAATTGCCGACCTAGAAAAATGTACAGAGAACTTTCACGGCGCGCATAACGGAGATAAAACACCTCAATTTTTTGGAGCGCTTGAGGTTCCTAAACCTGTATTCCCTGGAACGCAGGGGGGAGAGATACATTTATTATATTTCACCTGGAAAATCCCAGAGGGACTAGTACCGAACTTGCACACGAAAATCACCCACTACGAAAGCAAAAGACTTGGCAGACGATGCACCATCCCCCAATGAAAAGCAGGGGTGTCACTAGCACGTTAAAAACCATACAATAATGTCAGGGCCCAAGACTGTTCAAATGCCTCCCAGCACACATAAGGGGGATTACCAACAGACCCCTTGGGAGTCTTCAGCTGGCAAATGGACAAGCACCTAAAGTCAGTTCCGGATCAGCCGGCTGTGGCTCCCTATGTTGGTTTGCGTGCAGCCAGCAGCAACAGCCTGGTTGATCAGGCTCTGAATCCACCAGGAGGCCTGGTCTCAGACCGGGCCGCGGGGGCGTTGACCCCCGGAACTCTCTCCAGGTAAACTCCAGGTAAACATTGTATCAATCGCATCTGCTAGAAAAATGACAGGATGGATAATGAAACCCTTTAAAACTAGGGATGCCAAGCCCATGAGACACTCTTCAGGTCACTTTGGAATGCAGGCAGGGGAAAATACCCTGATTATAAAACACCTGGGAAAATCCTAGAAAGGACTAGTACCGAACTTGCACACGAAAATCATCACTACGAAAGCAAAAGACTTGGCAGATGATGCAACATCCCTCCAATGAAAAGCAGGGGCGTCACTAGCACGTTAAGAGACCATACAATAAGTGTCAGGGGCCCGAGACTGTTCAACTGCCTCCCAGCATACATAAGGGGGATTACCAACAGACCCCTGGCAGTCTTCAAGCTGGCTCTGGACAAGCACCTAAAGTCGGTTCCTGACCAGCCGGGCTTTGGCTCATACGCTCGTTTGCGTGCAGCCAGCAGTAACAGCCTGGTTGATCAGGCTCTGATCCACCAGGAGGCCTGGTCACAGACCGGGCCGCGGAGGCGTTGGCCCCCGGAACTCTCTCCGGGTAAGTGGCTGTACGTATAGTGTCGTAGCATGTTGTAGTGGTTGTAACATGTTGTAGTGCTTGTATAGTGTTGTAGCATGTTGTAGTGCTTGTATAGTGTTGTAGCATGTTGTAGTGCTTGTATAGTGTTGTAGCATGTTGTTGTGCTTGTATAGTGTTGTAGCATGTTGTAGTGGCTGCATAGTGTTGTAGCATGTTGTAGTGCTTGTATAGTGTTGTAGCATGTTGTAGTGCTTGTATAGTGTTGTAGCATGTTGTAGTGCTTGTATGGTGTTGTAGCATGTTGTAGTGGCTGTATAATGTTGTAGCATGTTGTAGTGCTTGTATGGTGTTGTAGCATGTTGTAGTGGCTGTATAGTGTTGTAGCATGTTGTAGTGCTTGTATAGTGTTGTAGCATGTTGTAGTGCTTGTATAGTGTTGTCCCATGTTGTGTGCTTGTTTAGTGTTGTACCATGTTGTAGTGCTTGTATAGTGTTGTAGCATGTTGTAGTGCATGTATAGTGTTGTATGTTGTAGTTGTATAGTGTTGTAATGATTGTAGAGTGTTGTGACATGTTGAAATGATTGTAGTGTGTAGTGACATGTTGAAATGATTGTAGAGTATACCTGGAGAGAGTTTTGGGGGTCGACATCTCTGCGGCCTGGCCTGTGACTAGGCCCCATGGTGGATCAGGGCCTGATCTACCAGGCTGTTACTTTTGGTCGCATGTAAACCGACGTACAAACTACAGCCTGGCTGCTCGGGTACTGACTTTAAGTTCCTGCCCAATGCCTTCTTGAAGATAGCCAGGCGTCTATTGGTAATCTTCCTTATGTATGCTGGGAGGCAGTTGGATTGTCTTGACCCCCTGACACTTATTGTGTTGTTTCTTATCGTGCCAGTGGCAGCCCTGCTTTTCATATGGGGGATGTTGCAGCATCTTATGAGTCTTTTGCTTGCATAGGGAGTGATTTTCACATCCAAATTTGGTTTTACTGTCTGGGGCCAGTGGCCCTGGGGTTTTAAAGCTCCCGCTTCAAAACCGGGGGCCCCGGGTTCTTTTCCGGCGGGTGGAAACTTTTGACACTTTTCCCTTACACCTTTTTTCCTGTTCCCCCTAGCAGCAAATAGGTCCCTGGGTTTTAGTAATTTTCTTGGTTTTTCCAAGTGTATTAACGTGTATTTCTCCCACTGAATTCAGGGAGCACGGGTTTGAGGAATTCAGCTTTCCCAGAAATTTTAGGTTTTTATTGAACTTATGTGTGCCTTTTGAAGGTTTCTCTAAAAATTTTCTAGGTCAGCAGTTTCCCTCCCTTGAAAGGTGTGTTAGTGTGCGCAATTTCCCAGCTGATGAAACAATGACAAAGAGTTATCATGGGTTTGGCACCCCTAGTTTTTGCAGGTTTCTTATCATCCTGTCTTTTTTGTAGCAAGCATTGATAAATTTTGGGGTTTTTGAAGGTGAGATCCTCTAACATGTGCTCCCAGGTCTTTTACATTGTTTTTGCTCATCGTGTTTTTGGAATTGTTTTTACCCCAATATAGTTTAATTTCCCCGTTTTCCTATCCGGTAGTTGAAATTTTCACATTGAACTTTACATTTTTTTTCGCGGCCCATTTAATGATTTGGTTGTGTTTGCCTAAAATCTTGCAGTGTTTAAAGGGGGAAAAAAGACAGGGGGGTTTACTTTCCCTGTCTATGTCAGTATGAGGATGAGGAACAGGATGGAAGCAACTGCGCCTTGTGGAAAAAATCTTTTACAGTAGCCGCCCAGATTTTATACTATTTGTATTTTTTGTTAGGAAATATAGATCCATCTACCAATTTTCCTTTTATTTCCCTATCATGATTTGGTGCATATTACACCATGTCAATGTCAAAGGGTTTCGCAAGTTATGTATACTACTAATTTTGCATTTTTTTTGTTTTCTGAGATCAGGACCTTGTCAAAATGGCCCAATAGCTGGGACAGGGGCGACCTGCCTAAATCATGTTCCCCTGGGTTGTGAAATTTTGATGGGTTCTAGATGAGTGGTGATCTTGCTTCTTGAACTTTTCTAGTCTTTTGTTTTGGGATGTTAGTGCTATTGGTCTGTAGTTCTTTGCTGTCTTGTGTTGAGTATATTGGTTTTGATCGGCATTATTTCGTATCGTCATCTTTGTTGTAAAGATGAGGCCCAGGTATTCTCCTTTTTTTGGGGTTTAAGTTAAATTTTTGGTTTTGCGGGAAATTTTAAAAAGTTGGTTTTGTGTGGTTTTCATTGAGCTGCCCCCTGGGTTATCTCTGCACGCATTTTGCTAATTCCCCCTTTTTGGGGCTTGGGTTTAAAAATTTCCCCAGGAGCAAGATGTTTGGGGCAAAGAGCTGGAAGTTTTTCCAGACTTTTGGTTGTTTTCAAAAGCTGTTCCTGGAAGGGGGGGGAAAGTTGCACCGGGAGGCTTGTATCAGCCACATTGACCTTTTTGGGTTTCTCGATTTTACTCCCAAAAACATCAAATCTCATGTGGGGTTTGTACATGTTCTGAGTATTTTCAGGACTCTGTAATTTACAGGCCAACCCCCCCCCCTTTTGCCCGTTCACTCTGATGCATTGTATAGGGTTTTAACCGGGATCCCTATTTCATGTCAAAGTGTCCTTTTTGTGGGTCTCTCTGAAAAAATGTGAACTTGTGTTTGACTCTGTAGCAGTCCTGGATGGGAAAGGGATTTTGTTGTTCATTTTGGCTTCGCCTGTTTTTTTCAAAGGTGAATGTAAACGTATTGATGGGGATGTGGGCGTATTTTTTTCTTGGCAAATATCTGTTTTTTTGAAGTGAGGATGGACATGTGAAATGATTGTTGAGTGTAGTGACATGTGGAAATGTTTCAAGTGTAGTGAATGTTGAAATGATTGTGGAGTTAATGAAAAGTTATACGTTTACCCCCTTTAACAACATGGGGGGTTTGGGGGGACTATTTCAAAAAAAAATTTTTTTAAAGATGGTAGGTTTTTTCATTTTGTAATAAAGAGTTCAGGGAAATAAATACACCTTAAAATAAAAAATCTTTAATATTATATAAAAAACAATATCTTTGGTTGAGGTTTTAAAAATTACAGTGGCCCCCGCATAAAGATTACCACCGAATGTGACCAAATTTTGTAAGTGTATTTATGTAAGTGCGTTTGTACGGTTTTGTTGGGGGTTGAAAGGACTAATTACTTCACAAAATTTTTTATGGGGAAAAAATTCGGTCGTACTGGCACCCCGAACATATTCTGGAGTGAAAAAAATATCATTAAAAGGGAGTCCATGTATATCTTGTTACAAAAAATAAATTTTTGCATCTTAAAAAAAATAAAATTTTTAAATCTATGCTAAAATAATAAATTATAAATAACATTTGTATAATAAATTATGTCAATCCCGGGTTTACACGACATTATAAGCGCTCTGTGTCCCACCGACACTTTAATGACGCTCTGTGTCCCCCACGCCTTATTCGAGTTTTTGACGCTCCCTTTCCACCCTGTCCTCGACAACACCCCTTTTTGCCGTTGGATGACGCTCCTTCACAACCGTGTCCTTTACTCCTTTTCTCGTGTCACCAGACATCCCGCTTCCCCTGTCACCGACACCCTTTTTTCCCGCGTATCCAACCCTTTCTCGACCTTTTGGTACACTTGACACCCCTTTTCTTGCAACACACATCGAGTAGCGTCTTTCGAGAGGCCAAATAACCGATACTATTCTGTACACTACAACCGGCATCTTCATTTTCACACGACCCCTTTTTTTCTCAGTGTTCCACTACGTTCCTGTAGCATATTCAGGGTTCCACTCCCTCATACTTCCCTAAAGGGGCACACTACGGGTCCTAGCCCGTTCAGTGTAAAAACCCAACTTTTTTCATGTAATGCCCCACTAAAACGCATCAGTGACTCCGGCCCCCAGTTTACCGCTAGGGGCAAACCGCAGAATCACGGTAGTTTGTAAATCTCTCCAAAGCCGGGTGACACCCGCAAGGAGGTTCAGTTAATTGCTTGCGAACACCATGCTGCAAGCTCATGAAGGGGCCCGTAAAGTAACTGAGGAAAACAGCTCCGAGCGCGGTGAGCCCCCTTCCCTCTAACCCCATAGAATACTCTACTGCAGTAGATGTGTATGATTAGGTTTTCGGTAACTACTGCGGTTGCGTACCGTGGGTGTTGGGGTACTGCTGTTTAAGGCCGGCTCAGCAGTCCCCACATTGAGTTTGAGACTACCCAGGGTACTGCCGGCCGGCGGGTTTAAAACCTTTTTAACCCGCTAGTTTGGTGGGGCCCGAACAGGCACTGACCCCGCACAGATGAAAATCTCATATAACTTTCAACCCCCCACAGACTTTTTAATGGGTACTGTTGACCTAAATCCTTTTGATAAATAAACAGTCGATTTGCATGCATATGTATTAACCCCTTAAAACTGTCCAAATGTAATCACGTTTGGAGTGCTAAAACGTGAACGTAGACACGTTTGGACATTTTAAGGGTTTAAAATACTGTATTTTTAAAAAAAGAAAAGCTAAGAAAAGAAAATGTTATTAAAAAATCATAAGGAGGAAAAATTACATTACAGTACTGTATTGTATTTATTGTCCCTTAAATTTGCATGTCTTTTTTACAAAAAATTCTTCTGTCATCCTACATAAACATTGTCTTATATGTATAAAGCATGTACATGTTAAATGTATTTTTAAACACTAGACATAAAAAATGAAAAAGATAATGTGCAAAGAATTCATATTTATTTTGTTTTTAACCCTTAAAATGGTCAAAAACTTAAAAATAGTTTTTTTAAAATATGAAAGCATGTAAAAAAAATTAGATTTTTTTGTTTTACTTTGAAAATTGTTAAAAAATACTTTTATTATTTTTTTTTTTTTGTTTTATTTGAAAATGTAAAAAAATAGATCTCTTTTGTAGCAATACGAATTTGAACGTCGTTTGTTTGGCCCTTTTAAGGGTTTTAATAGGCATCTTTGCATTTTTTTCATTTCTTCACATGTGAATGAAATATGTACAGTTTGAAATTGTTATTTAAGTAGTTTTGAAAAAATTTTAACTTTTTATAAGAGAATGTGTATATTTTTGGTAGAAAAATAGACAAGTTTCTGCAAAAATTTTTGTGTAAACCCAAAAAAAAAATTTCAAAATAAAGTTATTGAAAAAAATCTGCGCATAAGTGGCCAGCGAACTTTAAACTTGTGTATTTTTTGAGTGTGTTGTAGCAGTTGTGGTTGTAGTGTGTTTGGCATGTTTAATGGTTGTATGTGTTGGGCATGTTGATGGTTTTTTAGTGTTTTGTGCAGTTGATGGTTTTTGTGTGTTGGGGCTGTTGAGGGTTGTTTGGGTAGCATGTTGATGGTTGAGTTTTGTAGTTTGAAATGGTTGTAGGGTGTTTGGGCATGTTTAATGGTTGTGGTTTTGTAGCATTTTGATGGCTGTAGGGTATAGTAGCATGGCAAGGGTTTGGGAGGGTTTTGTGGCATTTGTAGGGTTTGTGTGTTTGGCATGTTATAATGGTTGTAGTGTGTTGGGGCTGTTATAATGGTTTAGTGTGTTGGGCATGTTACAATGGTTGTAGGGTGTTGGGCATGTAATGATTGTAGGTGTTTTTACAGTTGAAATGGTTGAGGTGTTGTAGATGTTGTAATGGTTGGGGGGTGTTGTGGCATGTTGAAAGGTTGTAGTGTGTTGTGGATTTTTATAATGGTTGTGGGGTGTTGTGGCATGTTTAATGGTTGTGGGTGTTGTGGCAGTTATAATGGTTGTATTTGTTTTGGCATTTATAATGGTTTTAGTGTGTTGGCATGTTAAATGGTTGTAGTGTGTTGTAGCATTTGTAAGGGTTGTGGGTGTGTGGCTTTTTTAAAAAATGATTGTAGTGTGTTGTAGCATTTTGTAATGGTTGTAGGGTGTTGTGGATTTTGTAATGGGAGGGGTGTTGTGGCATTTTAAAATGGTTGTGGGTGTTTTGGCAGTTGTATGGTTGTAGGGTTTTGGGGAGTTGTAATGGTTGTAGGGTGTTGTGGCATTTTGTAATGGTTGTAGGGTGTTGTGGATGTGAAATGGTTGTATTGTGTTGGGGCATTTTGTAAGGGTTTTGTAGGGTGTGTGGCTGTTGTAAGGTTGTAGGGTTTGGGGCATGTTTAATGGTTGTAGTGTGTTGTGGATTTGAAATGGTTGTAGGGTGTTGTGGCTGTTAATGGTTGTAGGGTTTTTGGGCATGTTGTAAGGGTTTTTGTGTGTGTTGTGGCATTTTTGTAATGGTTTTGGGTGTTGTGGCATGTTGTAAGGGGTTGTAGTGTTTTTGTAGCATGTTGTAATGGTTGTAGGGTGTTTTGGCAGTTGTGAGTGTTGTAGCATGTTGAAATGGTTGTAGGGTTTTGTGGCATTTGGATGTTGTGCTTTTGTTTTTGTTGGGGGTTTTGTGCTTTTGTAATGGTTGTAGAGTTTTGGCTTTTGTAATGGTTTTTAATTTTTTGTTGTGGCAGTTGTAATGATTGTGTGTGTTGTACATTTTTGAAATGTTTTGTGTGTGTTGTAGATTTGAAATGATTGTAGTGGTTGTAATGTTGTTTGATTGTAGGTGTTGTAGAATGAATGATTGTGTGTGTTGTAGATTTGTAATGATTGAGTTGTTGTAGCATGTTGTAATGATTGTAGTGTGTTGTGGATGTTGTAAGGTTTTAGTGTGTAGTAGATGTTGTAAGGTTGTAGGGCTTTGTGGCATGTTGTAATAGCTGTGGGGGGGGGGTAGTGGCTGTTTAATGGTTGAGGGTTTTGTGGATGTTAATGGTTGTAGGGGTTGGCATGTTAAGGGTTTTGTAGGGTGTTGAAAATTTTTTGTAGGGTGTTGTGGCATGTAATGATTGTAGTGTGTAGTGGCATGTTGTAATGGTTGTAGGGGTTGTGGCTTTTGTTTTTTAGTGTAGGGATTTTGAAATGGTTGTGGGGTTGTGGCGTTGTTAATGGTTGTAGGGTGTTGTGGCATGTTGTGTGTTTGTAGTGTGAGGGGCATGTTGTAAGGGTTTGTAGGGTGTTGTGGCTTTGTTAGTGGTTTTTGGGTTTGTGCCATTTTGTAAGATTGTTTTGTTGTGGCTTTTGTAATGGTTGAAGTGTGTTGTCCCATGTTGTAATGGTTGTAGGGTGTTGTGGCATTTGTAAGGGTTGAAGTGTGTTGTCCCATGTGTAAGGGTTTGTGGGTGTTGTGGCATGTTGTAATGGTTGTAGGTGTTGTGGCTGTTGTAATGGTTGAGGGTTTTTGGGCATTTTTAAATGGTTGTAGGGTGTTGTGGAGTTGTAAGGTTTTTGGGTGTTTTTGGGCTGTTGTAATGGTTGTAGGGTTTTTGGGGCATTTTGTAATGGTTGAAGGTGTTTGCCATGTTGTAATGTTGTAGGGTGTTTGGCATTTTGTAATTTTTTGTAGGGTTTGTGGCATTTTTGTAATGGTTTTTGGGTGTTGTGGCTTTTTAAATGGTTGTAGTGGTTTGGCAGTTGGGTTGTAGGTGTTGTGGATTTGTGGTTTGTAGTGTGTTGTAGCATTTTGATGGTTGTAGGTGTTTTTGGCATGTTGAGGGTTGTATGTGTTGTAGCTGTTGAGGGTTGTAGTGTTTTGTGATTTTGTAATGGTTGTGGGGTGTTGTTGGATGTTGTAATGGTTGTGGTTGTTGACTGTTGGGCGTAGGGTTAGTAGCATGCTGCAATGGTTGGGGGGTGTTGGGCATGTTTAATGGTTGTAGTGTGGGTGGCATGTTATAAGGTTGTAGTGTGTTGTGGTTTTTATAATGGTTGTGTGTGTTGTGGCATTTAAAATGGTTGTAGGTGTTGGGGATTAATATTTAGGGGGTGTTGTAGCATTTTTGTAATGGTTGTTTGGGGTAGTTTTGTAAGGTTGAGGGTGTTGTGGCATGTTGAAAGGTTTGTAGTGTTTTTGTGGCATTTATAATGGTTTAGGGTGTTTGGCATGTTGTAATGGTTGTAGGGGTTGTGGATGTTATAATGGTTGTATTGTTTTTGTGGCATGTTATAAGGGTTTTTGTAGGTGTTGTGGATGTTTATGGTTTTTTTTTTTTAGTGTGTTGAGATGTTGTAATTTGTAGGGTTTGTGGCTGTTAAAATGATTGTATTTTGGGTTGAGCATGTTGTAAGGGTTGTGGGTGTTGTGGCATGTTGTAATGGTTGTAGAGGTTGGGGGCATTTTGTAAGGTTGTAGGGTGTTGTGGCATGTTGTAAGGGTTTGTGGGGTGTTGTGATTTGTTGTTTGTAGGGTGTTGTCTGTTGAAATGGTTGTGGGTGTTGGGCATGTTGTAATGGTTGTATTTTTGGGGCATGTTGAAATGGTTGTGGGGTGTTGTGGATGTTGTAAGGTTGTGGGGTTTTTTGGGAAATGTTTAAGGGTTGTGTGTTTTTGTGGATGTAATGGTTGTAGGGTTTTTGGGCTGTTGTATGGTTTAGGGTGTTGTGGATGTTGTAATGGTTTAAGTAGGGTGTTGTGGCATGTTGTAATGGTTGTAGGGTGTTGTGGCATGTTGTAATGGTTGTAGTGTGTTGTAGCATGTTGTAATGGTTGTAGGGTGTTGTGGCATGTTGTAGTGTGTTGTAGATGTTGTAATGTTGTAGGTGTTGTGGAAATGTTGTAGTTTGTTGTGTTTTTTTAATGGTTTGGGGTTTGGACATGTTTAATGGTTGTAGAGTGTTGGGGGCATGTTGTAATGGTTGTATGTTGGGGCATGTTGTAATGTTGTAGTGGTTGTAGCTGTTGTAAGATTGTAGTGTGTTGTGCATGTATGATTGTAGTGTGTTGTAGTGTTGTAATGTTTGTAGTGGTTGTGCTTTGTAATGATTGTAGTGTGTTGTAGCTTTTGTAATGATTGTGTGTGTTGTAGCATTTTTGTAAGATTGTGTGTTTTTTAATTTGTAATGATTGTAGGTGTTTTAGCTGTTGTAATGATTGTGTGTTTTGTAGCAGTTGTAATGATTGTAGTGTGTTGGGGTGTTGTAATGGTTTTAGTGGTAGTAGCATGTTGTAATTTTTGTGGGGCATTGTGGATGTTGTAAAGTGTAGGGTGTAGGGCATGTTGTAATGGTTGTAGGGTGTTGTGGATGAAATTGGTTGTAGGGTGTTGGGATGTTAATGGTTGTGGGTGTTGTAAGGGTTGTAGGGTGTTGTGGTGAATGTTTGTAGGTGTAGTGGATGTTGAAATGGTTGTGGGTGTTTGGCGTTGAAATGTGTATGGTTTGAAAATGGTTGTGGGGTGTTGTGGCATGTTGTAAGGGTTTGGGGTGTTCTGGCATGTTGTGATGATTGTAGTGTGTAGTGGATGTTGTAATTTTGAGGGTGTTGTGGCATGTTGGGGGTTTGTAGGTGTTGTGCCAGTTGTAAGTTGTAGTGTGTGTGGCATGTTGAAAAGGGTTGAAGTGTGTTGTGCCATGTTGTAATGGTTGTAGGGTGTTGGGGCAGTTGAAAGGGTTTTGAAGTGTGTTGTCCATTTTGAAATGGTTGTGGGGTGTTGGGCATGTTGTAATGGTTGTAGTGTGTTGTGCATGTTGTAATGGTTGAGGGTGTTGGGGCATTTTTGTAATGGTTGGGGGTGTTGTGGCATGTTGTAATGATTGTAGGGGTTGTGGCATGTTGTATGGTTTGTGGGGGTTTTGTGGGCATGTTGAAATGGTTAAAGTGTGTTGTGCATGTTGTAATGGTTGTGGGTGTTGGGCTGTTGAAATGGTTGTAGGGTGTTGTGGCATGTTGTAAGGTTGAGGTGTTGTGTGCCTGTTGTAAGGTTGTAGGGTGTTGTGGCATGTTGAAATGGTTAAAGTGTGTTGTGCCATTTGTAATGGTTGTGTGTGTTGTGGCATTTTGTAATGGTTGTGGGTGTTGTGGCATTTTGTAAGGGTTTTGTAGGGTGTGTGGCTTTTGAAAATGGTTTGGGGTGTTTGGCATGTTGTAAGGTGGTAGGGGGTTGTGCCATTTTGAATGGTTGTGGGTGTTGTGGCATGTTGCAGAGTGTTGTGGCATTTTAAAAAGTTGTAGGGTTTTGGGGCATTTTTGCAAGGGTTTTGTAGGGTGTTGTGGCTGTTGAATGGTTGTAGGGTGTTGGGCTGTTGTAATAAATTGTAGGGGTTGGGGGCATGTGAAAGGGGTTGGGAAAAGGTTTTTGTGGAAATTTTGTAAGGGTTTGGGTATGGTGTTGTGGCATGTTGTAATGATTGTGGGGTTTTTGCGCATGTTGTAAATGATTGTGGGTGTTGTGGAATGTTGTAAGTTTGTAGGGTGTTGCGCTGTTGTAATGTTGTAGGTGTTGTGGCATTTTGAAAATGGTTGTGGGTGTTCGCATGTTTAATGTTGTAGGGTGTTGTGGATGTTTTAATGATTGTGGGTGTTGCAGCATGTTTAATGATTGTAGGGTGTTGTGGATGTAATGTTTGTAGGTTTTGTGGATGTTTAATGATTGTAGGGTTTTGCGCTGTTGTAATGATTGTATGGTGTTGTGGCATGTTGAAATGATTGTGGGGTGTTGGGCATGTTGTAATGATTTTTTGGTGTTGTGGCATGTTGAATGATTGTAGGGGTTGTGGATGTTGTATGATAGTGGGGTGTTGTGGCGTTGAAATGATTGTAGGGTGTTGGGGCATTTTGTAATGATTGTGGGTGTTGTGGCTGTTGTAGTGTTTGTGGGTGTTGTGGCATGTTGTAGTGAGTAGGGTTTTGGCATGTAAAGGGATTTCTGATTGTTTTCATAGATTACAAAAGTTAATTTTCAAAAATTTTTGTTTTTTTTATTAGTTTGTAACCCCCAGGGGTTGTTGAATTAGTAATGACTCTGACTTTGGGAAATCTCAAAGAAACTAAATTATTGAAATTTAACCTCCTGGATTATTTAATACTTTTAGAAATAAAAATTTCCTTATCAGTGGACCCTTGACTAAGTCTGCATCGGCTAAACTCCAAAAATAGCTAAAGGCTCTCTTTGGGGCAAAATATTGGCTCGGCAACGCCAAAAAAACTCGGCTAAGGGTTTCGTCCCCAACGATCCACGGGCCTGAGTGGGGCCCGGCCACTTGAAAACTCTGTGTATAGCCCGTGTGCCCTTGTTTCAAGCCTTTTGGTCATTTTCCCCGCATACTGAGATACATTTTTATTATTTCCCTTGTTTTTTGTGCGTAACTCTAAATAAGCTACCAAACGCCCCAAGAAAGCTTCTAGTGCCCGCCCTTTGGTAAAAGGATGTGAGAAAAACGTAGATCTGAGAAAAAAATTTTAGAAAAAAAAAAGAAAGTGGTGGTAGTGTTGGTGGTAAAGATGGTGTGTTGTGTGGTGGTAGAGGGGGGTATTTTTGGGATAGGGGGTGGTGATGAGGTAGGGGTGGGGTGGAGTGATGGTGGTGAGGGTGGAGTGGATGTGAGGTGGTAGGGTGGTAGTGATGGTGGTAGAGGGTAGTAGTGATGGGGTTTTAGGGGGGTAGTGGGATGTGATGGGGGTAGAGGGGGTTGGGGTTTAGGGGGTAGAGGTGGTAGTGATGGTGGGAGGGTTTGGGAGTGATGGTGGTAGGGGGTGGGGTGGGTGTGATGGTGGTAGGGGGGTAGTGGTGTGATGGTGGTGAGGGTGGATTGATGGTGGTAGAGGGTGGTATGATGGTGGTAGAGGGTGGAAATGATGGGGTAGAGGTGGTGTGGATGTGATGGGGGTAGAGGGGGTGGGTGTGATGGGGGTAGAGGGTGGTAGTGATGGGGGTGAGGGGGTAGGGATGTGATGGGGGTAGGGGTGGTAGTAAAATTTATGGTGGTAGGGGTGGTATGATAGGGTATAAGGTGGTGGTGATGTGGTAGAGGGTGGGAGTGATGTGGATGGGTGGGGGTGATTTATGGTAGAGGGTGGTAGTGGAGTGTGGTGGTAGAGGGTGGTATGGATGTGAAGTGGTAGGGGTGGATGGGTGTGATGGTGGTAGAGGATGGTATGGATGTGGTGGTAAGGGTGGTAGGGGTTTTGATGGGGGTAAGGGGGTCCAGTGACTCTCAAGCTGGGGCTGTGGCATTAAAAAACCCAAAAAGGGAGGTAACCAAAGAAAAGGGCTTGTTCCGAAGTCTTCATGGAGGGGGTTCCCCTTCCCCAAAATTGAAACCCTCCTCCCCTGCCCTCCTCCCCTCTCATTACTCACTTAAATCCTCAGCAAGATAATGTCTTTAAAAAATTGTTTTTGTGCATGTATCATTGTTTTCTGTATAGGGGAAAAGTATTTTGCAGTTAAAGAAATTTTTTTGTTTAATCTTTTGGGGGTCGGAAAAGGATTAATTGGTTTCTTATTTCTTATGGGGAAAATTAATTCGGCTCAAGGCAAAAAATTTGGCTAAAGGTAGTTTTGGAAAAGGATTAAAGGGTTTGGAGGGGGCCACTGTATCTTGAACATAAATCTAGCTTTAAAAATCAAAAAAGAAAAACATCAGTTTTGTTCATTATTAGCCAAAATTTGGGGTTTTTGGTTACACTACAAAATTTTTGATCATCACTTCCACACTGGATATTCTTTATATTTTTTTTCTCCTAGATCTCTCTGAAGTGAAAATATAGTTAAAAAATAGGACGACAGTGGTGAAAAAGATTCCTTACGAATGGGCTTCTGAAGAAGCCGGTTGGGGCTGCACCTAATTTTACCCGGAGGTTTCTTAGTCTTTTTTTCTTGTTGCACCAATTTATTACCTGAGAGGTATTTAGTCTTTTATCTTGTTGCACCTAATTATTCCCAGAGGGGATCTTTTGTCTTATTTCTTGTTGCCCAAGTTCATTTTCCCGAGAGGGACTTAGTCTTATTATCTTGTTGCCCAAGTTCTTTTTCTGGGGTCTCTTAGTCCCTTTTTTTTGTTGCCCAAATTCATTACCTGAGAGGTATCTTAGTCTTATTATCTTGTTGCACCAAGTTCATTACCTGAGAGGTATCTTAGTCTTATTATCTTGTTTCACCAAGTTCATTACCCGAGAGGTTCTTATCTTTTTCTTTTTTGCACCAAGTTTTATTTCTGGAGGTTCTTAGTCTTATTTTTTGTTGCCCCAAGTTCATTACTTGAGAGGTATTTGTCTTATTATCTTGTTGCACCAAGTTATTACCTTGAGGTACTTTGTCTTATTATCTTGTTGCACCAAATTCTTTCTTGGAGGTATCTTTGTCTTTTATCTGTTGCACCAAGTTCATTATGAGAGTCTCTTGTTTAATCTTTTGCACCAAATTCTTATAAAAGGTATCTTAGTCGTTTTTCTTGTTGACCCGTTATTTCCTAAGGTTTTCTTTGTCTTATTGTGCCAAGTTCATTTTTGAGAGGATCTTGTCTTTTTATCTTTTTGCACCCAAATTCATTACCTAAGAGGTATTTTGTCTTTTTGTGCCAAGTTTATTACTTGAGAGGTATCTTTAATCTTTTTTTTTCAGGGGCTTATAGAAAGTGGCAATGTTTGGGTAATGGTTTTTAACCTTTTTTTTTTTGTGATGACTGCTTCCAAAAGTACTTAGTCATAATAATATAAAAATAAAAAAAAAAACAAATGCTAAAACACACAACCTGCTTATAAGCGG
Source organism: Cherax quadricarinatus (assembly GCF_026875155.1). Classification (NCBI taxonomy): domain Eukaryota; kingdom Metazoa; phylum Arthropoda; class Malacostraca; order Decapoda; family Parastacidae; genus Cherax; species Cherax quadricarinatus. The sequence continues at coordinate 25,299,063 of NC_069413.1, forward strand.
GCCCGGAATTAACCTGCTGTAAAGTGGGCCCCGGAAAATAAACCTGTGATAAGCGGGACCCGGAAATTAACCCGCTGTAAAAGTGGACCCGGAACTTAACCTTGTATAAGCGGGACCGCCTGTCCAAGATTTTGGTTTGAGATTTTGCAACTGATTTGCATGTGGTACTTATCTTGCTTTCCTTGGGAACGATTTCGAGTATAGAAAATCTTTCGTTGCCTTCTTAAATTTTCCCCTTATCAAAAAGTGCCGGGGAAGCCCTAAATCTTTGTGGCATGAATTATATAAACTTGGTTGAGGAGAGCTACAAAATTTTGTCATAATTGTCAATTAAAAGTGGGTGGCTAAAGGGCTGGAGTCTAGGGTCTTTGCCCTCTGGAATGGCATCTCCCTGGGACATCTCAATTGATCACTTTGAGCCCCCTGTACCCATAACCTCGGCCTAGTCAGCCCCCCCACCCGTCACTAGTCCAATCCCAACCCCCCATTTTTTTTTCCCCTCATCATCCCCAGCACCCTGACCTGTCAGAGCCTGGGTCAACATACGGGAAAGCCATAAAAGGGCCCTATGGCTTGAGTTACTAAAAAAAGGAGTACAAATACAAACTTAGCTTAAATCACAGCATCTTTTTTTTGTGATATGTGTTCGGAAAACCCGTTTTTTTGTAGAAGGCATGGAATACAGGTGCTTGGGAACCCAAAACCCTACAGAAAAAATCCTGCATTGTATATTAATGAACTTAAACCCTTTATCGACAAGAGGACACATAGGAAATATGGATAGAATAATACCACCAAAAGCACTTGCACGTCTCTGCTGTTTTGTCAGGAATGGATCCCCAGCTCGCAGTGCTTCAGAATTACAGTCATCACAAAAAGGTACGTCCCCCCGGGTTTTACGATATTATTTCTTTTTCCGAAGTATGTTCAGGTGTCAGTACTAAACGAATTTGTTCCCAAAAGGAATATTGTAAATTAGATTAGCCTTTTTCAGCCCCCCAAACATAACATAAAAACCATTACATAAATCCCCTTAATAATTGGTCGCATTGGGAGGGAATCGTAAAAGCGGGGGCCACTGTATTTGTTATTTTTTTTCCCGGGGTCAAGAATTCATCAAAAACAACAGCTTTTTTTTAAATGGGATACTTAGAATGGGGGCCTACGACTAACTCCCTTTTTGCGGGAGGCAGACAATAGTAGTGCAGTACTCGCTTTTTCCCATTCCCATTTTAAAGGGCCGAAGTATTTCTTCTTTCCTTTCGCACGCAATCAAAATTTTGATGCATGCCCTGGGATATCATGCTTATTTCAGAGTTGCTGGCCCGGACTTGAGAATCCCAGCGGGGAAAAACAGTTCTCCCAGGATCCACTAGTTAACCATCAGACAGCATTCCTGGGTTGATGACCAAGTCAGCCCTGGACAGGCACTTCGATTGCAGGTCTGCTCCTCCTTGGTCGGGAAATGGAGAATGGGACTAAACGCATCTCAACTTTGAGTTTTTGTAGACCCCAATGGAAAGGGAGTTGTCAAGTGACAAAAGCAATATGCCTAACAGAACATCAGAAATACTTCGTTTCCCAGGAACTAAATAATTTTGGGTTACGTATTTTAAAGGGAAAAAACCATCAGTGTCTTTCTAGAGATTCAAAGATAGACAAAAAAGCAAGTAATTAGTTAAATCTTGATAGATATTGTTAGAAAAAGTTTGGGAAATAACCGGCCCCAGACAATGGCTAAGACTTTGACTGACTGAGTGTCTCTTTTGGCTTTGGTAAAACATGACTAAGATAGGCTATTGGCTGTTTTTACCTTTTGGACTTGTCAACATACAGCCCCAATGCCATCTTTGGGGTATTGGTATCGTGAAGTCAGGAAAATGGGAACAGGAGTACACTTCCCTATTCTTTAGCTTTTTGAGAAGTAAAGTCTTGGTGTAGAGAAAGGGCAGTGAAAATGGGGTAAAACCTGCTGGCTAGAAAGAAAAAATTATTTTCCATCATTGTTTTGGGAATTTGAAGGGCAAAGGTTTGGACTCATCTATTTTATGCCTCCGGGGTCACTACATTGACAAAAACCCCTTTCTCTCCTTAGAAAATTGACATTTGGAGGCCAAACTTAAAGTTGCCAGCTAATTTAAACCCCTTTCCCCCACTAAAAATTTTGAGATGGGAGAGTATTCCAGCACCCAAAAAAAGGCCATCTTTGTAAACCACAAGGGCATTTACTAGGGGGTAAAAAATTGCATCATCAAACCTGAATGTTTTTGGGCTGTTCCTTTCCCCAAAATGGCACCTTTTGAATGATAGTGACTAGTTAGAAAAGAGAGTCCCCCAAAAATTTTTTTACTCTGGTCATCAAGGGGAAATTCCAAAAGCTTTGTAGAAGGTCGATGCCAATTTTTTTTTTTAACAAAGTTCTGCAAAAGCATTTAAACTTTCATTGGGGAAAAGGTCAGGGACGTACTGGGTTTAGTTTTCCCGTAGTCCCATTAAGGGTGCGATTCCCCCTTAGCAACCAGGAATAAGTAAATGTTCCCTGGAGTCTTTGATAACTCCATTTTTGGAGCTTGGCAAGGTTTTTCGTGAAAACCGAATGTGGTAACTTTAAGCGGTATGTAATAAATTTAGTACCTTTTTTTAGAGGGTACATGGAAATAAGTGGGGTGTTTTTAGTTTATGTCAGTGCAACCACAGAGTGGGTTTGGGAAGAGCTTTAAAAGTGTGGGACTTTACAGGGTAGTCTTCACAGCTGGGGCACCCCAAAACAGGAAGGTGCTGAAAGTTTGCGTAAAGATTTTCCCGGAAACCTACACCCACAAGGGTCTGCAGGAACTTTCCCTTTTATTCTCACAAGTAGAGGAAATATAATGAGGTCCAGTTGGTGTTTCTTCCCCATTTAAATCCTACCATGAACATTGTGGGACTACACGTACAGTTACCATGTCGTACTTTTGTGGCAAGAAATTTGGGTTTCCGAGATGATCTTTGATTTGATGTTTAATGTTAACTATCATGCGTCTCTGTCAAAAAAAAACAGTTCACAAAACTATAAATGGGGTAAAACAATTACTTTGTACAGGCAGTAAATTTGTTACGAAGCCCTGTCATGAGTCAGTAGTCCCCCGCCCTGGGTGGTTACTATTTTTATGATGACCCAAACCACAGTCAGAACAGAGGTTTGATGGGTCCTCAGACTGGTTTTTACTCATGCCTGTTGGGCAGGAGGGGAAGCAAAAAATTACTCTTGCTGTACAGAAACCCTTTGTTTCAAAGGGTTTTCCCGGCATTTAACATACTCGGAAATGAGTCAAAAGGGGGAACCCCTATGCTTTTCCCCAAAATGGAACAGTATTCAGGGGCCGCCTCATAATCTTTTTATCATCAGGACCCGGAGGGGTGGATTAGTGACTTTTCAGACCGAGGGTTAGGTTAGAAAACCTTAACCCAATGGGGGTATTTTTGGGTTTTGAATACCTTAAACCCCAAAGGCGATATTTTACCATCGGGGATTTCGCCCAATTTTAAACCCCGGTTTTGGCCCCTTTCCCTTTTCCCGTCTACTAAACTCATAGAAAATTTTTGTATACAGTGGACCCCGGGTTTCAAAATTTTTTTTTTCCAAAGTATGTTCGGGCATTGACCGAATTTGTTCCCATAAGGAAAATTGTGAAGTAGATTAGTCCATTTCACACCCCCAAACTACACATACAAAGCACTTACATAAATACATTACATAAATTTTGGTGCATTGGGGGGGTGATCGTTTTAAAGGGGGTCCACTGTATTCCTTCTGTAGCGCTGTTTTAAAATTTAGAAAAGTTTATACAAGTTTTTACTGAACCCATGCTTCAGTGCAATTTGGGGAAGATCTGTTTTTTTCTGGTTTGTTATGAGGATGGCTACTGGTTTTTTATGTGTTAAAATGCATCGACTACACGAGTCTTTTTGGACCTCTTGGAAAAAAGTCACTTTGACTTTTTTGGGTTATCCAGGTTCTTTTCACATACCTGTTGTTGATAATTACTAATTTTTTTTGTGATACCTGAAAAACTTACTTTGTTTTGTCGAGTGGACAAGAAACCGCCCCTTCACTATTTAGCTACCAAAAAGTGGGCAAAATGCAGTTTGGCCAATTTCACACAGATTTCAAAAAAGCCAATTTTAAAAGGATCCAGAAAACAATGAAAATTCCTGGCACAAAAAAAAATTTTTCTGTTATAGTCACATCCCAGGCCCCTTTATTTACTCTTACTTTCCCCCTTTTTTTTAATTTTTATTCACACAAAAAACAGAAAATTTATTGTTATGCAGACTGTTGCAACCCCTGAAAGGGTTACAATGATGTTTTGGTAATATATGTAATGTTATTTTCCTTTTCATTTAATTTTATTTTGCTTTATTTGCGATAAAGCTAAATCGTAAATGTATGACTTTTATTATTATTTGCTTTTTTTTGTTTTTTGCTTATGTTGTTGGATGTTATAAAATGGTCATTTTTTCTTGTTGTCAAACTCTGTAATTTTGCTTGCGCCGTTATACGCCGGCTTCTGAGCTGCAGTTGTCCACGTAGCTATCACGTGATCGAGGGGGGGTGTCCTCACCTTTCGCTTGAAGTATTCAGTCTGCTCGGGACTCGCTTGCTGGTTGGACAGATTGTCTGTCTCATTATTCTTGTTAGTTCTGTAGAACTTTGTTCACAGAACATCGTATAGACTTTGTGATTTTCGACGTTGTACTGAGGTTGTGTGTCACATAGACACTCTGAACATCTCAGGTCCTTAGCTATAGCTTCTGACCTAATTTTGTACTGGTTTCTGTGTATTGTCACAGTTGCGTTTTCCTATGGGAGTTTTGTAACTTGTGGAGGATCTGCAGATGGTCCCTACTTAGTGTCGTTATATTATCTCCTTGTTCCTGATTCTGTGTCGCAGTCGCTTGATATTGCATTGCTATTGGGCTTAGCATTCTTTGTTGTTCAAGCAGACTGTTCGGGTCGCCAGTCGGTCAAGAAGTTAGTTTATTTGAGGACTTTGTCAGTCACTTGTTTAAGTCTTATTCGAGTCTTGAGACATAGCTAACTACTTAAGAGCACTTACACGCATACACACACTTGTACATATTTGTAATATCTTATTAAATGTTAATGTACCTGACGGTACTTAAGAATTATAAATGTGATATGTGCTTTCAGCACAATAATATTGAACTCGAGAGATTGATTTTATTTTGATTGCTGTAATTAATTTAATTTGATAATATACCTCTAGACAACTTATAGACTTAATAAATTTATTAAATTTTAATTTCTCTAGTTAGTAGCCTACCAGTTGTAATCCTAAAGCACTATTGAACCATACTAAATTTTAATGGATAATTGGACAAGGATACTGACTACTTGTTACGAAAACCCAGTAACAGGCTGGATGCTAGAAGGGCAGTCCTTTCTAGTATTCACTGGAGATCTCTAAGCTTTTAGAATCGCGTTTTTTGTAACACAGACTACTGCATTATTGTAATAATTGTATTAATAATGTCAACCCATTCATGACTGTGTATTAGACTGGCCAGTTGGACATGTATTGGATGGTGATGCCATTTGTTTGCTCTTGAACATTGGCAAAAATTGAACATTTCTGCTACTTTGAGCTCAGTTTCAAGGTACTTTTAGTCATGAAACCAATCAAAATCAAATCTGTTCTGTAATATATTTTCCATTTTATCAAATGAGACCAAAAAAACGAGAATACAACCATAAAAACCATAAGAAAATATGTTGCTATGGGGCGACTAATGGCTGAAAAGTGAACTCCTTTATTTATTGTCCAATTTCTTTAATTTTTGGTGTATGTTAAGAAGCATCTTTCCATCATACATTGCCCAGGTTTCATTAAGATAGCCCAACAAACAACTGAGAAAAAAATATTTACCAAAAATCATATATGGCAAGTCCAAGCCAGGTACAGCAGACCCTTGATTTTGGTGTCTCAATTTTTGTGAATTTTGGTTATTGGCAACTTTTTTCATCAAAACATGGCCATGATTTTCGTGATTTCCCTTGGATTTCAGCGATCATACGGGACGTGTCCCAGTGGCCCCGCGCACACGTAGCCTCCCACAGATGAATTCAGAGTCAGTGTGGCATTGTTTCTCAGATAGTGAACATTACCCTGCAAGGTAATATGAAACATTTTGTAATAATACATTGTTTTTTGCACTTGTTTATTGTGTGTGACTGCTAAATAAGCCACCATGGACCAAAGAAAGTTGCTAGTGCCAACCCTTTGATACAGAAAGCGAGAAACATGATAGAATTCAAGAAAGAACACACCAGCCAGGGTACTTCCCCACTCACACCAGCCAGGGTACAGTGGACCCTTGACCAACGATATTAATCCGTTCCAGAGAGCTTATCTTTAGGCGAATTTATCGTTAGTCAAATTAATTTTCCCCATAAGAAATAATAGAAATCCAATTAATCCATTCCAGACAGCCAAAAGTATTAAAAAAAAAAAAAATTTTTTTCATGAAATATACATTTCCCTACAAAGAAAACAATAAGACATGCACAATAACTACATAAATAAATGCTAAAATGACACTTACCTTTACTGAAGAGTATTGATGAGCGATGAGACACTGTTTTTCTTGCACACTCTGGGATTTTCTGAGTGATACATGAGTAAAGGCTTCACTTTGCAATCCCCACTAGCATTACTACAACAAAACATGAGAGTTAGCCTGTCTTTCATAGGCTTGTGTCCTGGGAGTGCCTTTTCCTCCTGAGTAATGTAGGTCCTGTTTGGCATTTTCTTCCAGAACAGGCCTGTTTCGTCACAATTGAACACTTGTTGGGGTTGGAATTTTTCAGCTTCGCCATGTCTTATCACACTGTGTATGCTACTACAATTCTTAAATCTCTCAGACCAACCTTTGCTGGCCTTAAATTAACCAATATGAGCACTAGTTCCAGGCATTTTTTCGTGTTCTCCTGGGCGTTAGTCAACTGGTGTGGGTCGCATCCTGGGGACAAGATTAAGGACCCCAGTGGAAATAAGTTAGACAGTCCTCAATGACACACTGACTTTCTTGGGTTATCCTGGGTGGCTAACCCTCTGGGGTTAATTGTTTCTCGGTAATTGTTTCTCGTTAAGCCACACCAACAACACACACTCCACATCTTCGAGTAGTACTGCTGACGGTGGTGCAGCAGCAGCTAACGGTGGTGCAGCAGCAGCAGCAGTTGACCGTGGTACAGCAGCAGCTGACGGTGGTACAGCAGCAGCTCATGGTGGTGGTACAGCAGCAGCTGACGGTGGTACAGCAGCAGCTGACGGTTGTACAGAAGTAGCTGACAGTTGTGCTGCAACAGCTGACCGTGGTACAATAGTATTTCTCACCTTTTTTACCACACGGTTGGCACTAGAAGCTTTCTTTGGGCCCATGGTGGCTTATTTAGCAGTTACAAGCACTAAAAACAATGGAATAATACAAAATATATCGCATATATGCATGAAAGCGTCTGCCCTGGCTTGTAAACAATGGCACACTAGCTGAAGGCAGGGCAGCTGAGGCGCTCTCAGCCTGGACAGACAGCGGACATGTTTGGGAAGAATGTTATTAGTCGAGTTTTTCATCTTTTACGCTAAAACGCTTTGTTAGGCGATTTTTTCGTTAGACGATGCCTTCGTTGGTCGGGGTCCACTGTACTTCCCCACACACACCAGCCAGGGTACTTCCCCGCACACACCAGCCAGGGTACTTCCCCGCACACACCGTCCAGGGTACTTCCCACACACACACACACACCAGCCAGGGTACTTCCCCACACACCAGACAGGATACTTCCTTACACCAGCCAGGGCACTTCCCCACACACCAGCCAGGGCACTTCCCCACACACCAGCCAGGACACTTCCCCACACACCAGGCCAGGGTACCTCCCCACACACCAGCTAGGGCACTTCCCCACACACACCTGACAACCCTACGCCTGTTGTGGAATCTATTGTAGCTTTGGGGAAGCCCATGGGGTTGGATGTGAGTGGCCAAGATGTGGAAGAGTTGGTGGATGACCACAGTGAAGAGCTAACCACTGAAGAGCTGCAAGACCTTCATCTGGAACAGCAACAGACCCCAGCTGAGGAAATTGCTTTAGAGGAGGAGGAAGAGAGAAGGAAGAAGGTGTCTTCTTCAGTGATTAAAGACATTTGTGTAAAGTGGAATGAGTTGCAAAGTTTTGTGGAGAAATGTCTCCTTAATAAAGCTGTTGCAGGTTGTGTCTGCAGCATGGTCATTGACAATGCCTTGTCCCATTTTAGGCAAATCTTAGAGATGCCAGAGACAGGGCTCTCTGGAAAAAATTTTTTTGCGACAGGGGTCCAGTGACTCTCAAGCCGGTCCTAGTGCCAGTAAAAAACAAAGAGGGGAAGTAACCCCTGATATGGACTTGGTACCTGAAGTCTTTATGGAGAGAGATTTCCCTTCCAAACAATAATTAGTCCTCTCTCTCCCCTCCTCCCCATCTTCCATACACCAACAAGAGTCTTCAGTAAAGGTAAGTGTGATATTATTGCTTTATATTGATTTGTCATTCTTTTCTGTATATAAATCTATATTTAATCTCTTAAAAAAATTATTTTTTGTTAATACTTTTGGGTGTCTGGAATGTATTAATTGGATTTTCATTATTTCTTGTGGGGAAAATGGTTTTCGTGAATTTTGGTTTTCGGCAGACTCTCTGGAACGGATTTATCATGAAAACCAAGGGTCCACTGTACCAGAAATAAGTCACTCTGACGTTTTTGGGTTATCCTAGGTTCTCTACACACATGCTGCTATGTATGATAATCTCTTTAGAGAAAATAGCTTTTTCGTTTCAGTTTCATGGTGCATTACAAGTGTATATCACAGCCCTGTGTTACACTCCATTTTCTCTAATATAAGCCCCCAAGACAGGGATAGGAGGATGGTACTTGTATCCCATATCCTCTTCATACCTCCGTTGAACTGCTCGGTATTATGCCAAATATTGTTCATTCTGGAATATTTACCATGTTTTTATGTTATTTATATTGTTTACTATGTCATACTAGATCAATTATGATAGGTAAATAAACCATAGTGTTGATATTAACGTAATAATAAAGCACATTCCCCTGCATCACGAGACTGAGCTCATGGCAACTGACGGTGGCTTCGTAGCCACCTTATCTTTAATGGACAATGTACTGTGTATGTGCTTTATGCAACAAGAACCATTTCTTTTATTCATTGGAACCATGGCTAGGGCTTAAAGTAAGCAGCTTATAACAATAAATGGAGAAAAAGAAATTGGAATGACTTGTGCAGCAAGTAGTGCCACCAAACAGTAGTAGCAGGTTGGTGTGGCGACCCTGGAAATTTGAAATTATGCTATCCGAAATTAGTGCCGGGCTACTGATGGAACCGAACGATTGATTGCCGGATTATTGATGGCCGACCTGTACCATTAAAATTTGCTTTCCAGTAAGCTGGATCAAGAGGAATCTTGAGGTCTGCCATGGTCTTGAGACCAACACCCCCTCAAGGGAGGTTCCATGATGCTGATGAGGGACTCTTGATCTAGGGAATTGGATCTGTGCTCCAGTTCCCTGAATTGAGCCTGAATACCTTCCATCCCCCCCACATGCGCTGTATAACCCTACAGGTTTAGCACTTCCCTGTGATAATAATAATAATTGAGACCAACGAAGAGATCACCAAGGAAGTGTCAGTGACCACAGGGATCTTGGCTGAAAACTTCTTTCCCTAAACCTTAAATGGAATGTTGGTCCTTCCCCATACTGCCAGGGAATTACCTGAGATGCCACTGAGGGGCCAAGTGTCTGATGGCTTGGTCAACATGACTGCAGCCCAGCCCATGTTGTGGAGGAGACTCAACTGTACAATATTAACAACAGAATATGTGTCATGGAAGAGTTAAAGAGGTTTGTTAGGGACAAGTTAAACTACTAAGGGACAAGTAGGGTTGACATACCAAACTTGGAGAAACAGAAGTTCATCTGTGTTGTCATAGTTGGTGTTTTGCTGGCACTTGGTGCAAGCTGGCCTCTAGGATGGCTGGTACCAACCTCATCACCACTGATGGATTGCTAGTTATCCAGTGGTGTCGCAAGTGTCTTCACTGGAAGCATCAAACATGGACAAAGACAGAATACAGACTGTTAAAGTGGTTACCTCTGTAGTTTGTGCTGTGGATGCAAATCTTTTCCTGAATTCAGTACTCCATAACCTGTCTAGTTTTAAGTGGTCTGTAAGCATTAGGATTAGTCTGCCCGAAATGCTCATGCATGCTAGTGACTTTGTGTTTAACTCTTCTGCATCCTGTCCACTCACATCCAACCCCATGGACTTCCCCAAAGATACAATAGATTCCACAACAGGCTCAGAGTCATCAGGGCCAGCCTCAGCCAATCAACTGCCATGCCTTTTTGCAAATTATTGACTCCAAAACACTATCTCCTGCGATGGGTGATGCTCACTCAATGATAAACAAAGGCAGACTGAGTCACTCGGCGCTTGAGTGGTCGAGTGACACGGGCAGGGAGGCGGACGTGTTTGGTGCAAACCATTGTCAACGCTACAAAAACTGGGACAAAATTTTGACAGAGAAAGTTGTCGAAAACTGAAAACTGGGGCGTACAAAAATTGAGGTTCCACTGTATGTGATCACTGTCAACCTCAGAGTTCTCTCTTAAGTTACCAGACCCTGCCACACGGGGGCCAGTGGTTCATCTTTATGGTCCAAAAAATATGAGTCAAACGCAGTAGGCTCAAACCAGTGAACTTCGACTATTGAGACAAAAAGAATTGTACCAGGCCATGTGGTCAGGCAAAATATATATACTGGTGTTAATGCCTCAGGTTTGAACCTATAAACTCTGACAAGGGAGACGCAGTGTCTCACAAAATTGTAATGACGGGATTGCAAGCAAACCATACCATGGGCAGAGCTTGAACCCGCAGTTAGAGAGTCGTATGTGTACCCAACAATAGTATCATTATTATTACATTTTTGTGATAGTGCTAAACCCTTAAAGGTCATTCAGTACATTCTGAATGGGATTCACTGAGATTTGATCTCGGGTAGTGTATATAATTGTGTATCAAACAAAATATATGCAGTGAGGAGCTCTCAACTGATTTGCAAGATTGATAACACAGAGTCATCCAAACTGCCCAGAGTTCACCACATGAGGTGCAGTAATTGCCTATTTTGTACTGTGTTTGTTATGTTGAACTCCTAATAAATAAACATTATTTTCTAGGTACCATTCAGGGTGTGCCTGGGCTCCTGATACACTCTCTCCTATAAGCAAAGACGATGTTTGTCCTGTATCAACCTCGCCAATCATTGGTCGCACACTTAAGGCAGTGGGCGCGAGGAGCAAGAACAGCCAGCATTGGAGAGATATTGTGGCATCAGTTTCTCAGGCTGAGGTAGGTACCTGTATATCTTTGCATCATATTCATTCACAACTAAAAATTCACTGAAAAGGTGATGTGGATATACTGGGAACATGGAGGGAATATTTTGAAGAGTTGTTCAGTGTTAATGAAGATGGCAGTGATTTCATGCATTGGGCAGGGAGGAATAACATCTTGTAGGAATGAGGCAGAGCCAGATGAGTGTGGGGAGGTGTGTGAGGCTTTGTGTACAGTGAAATAAGGTAAAGCAGCTGGGATAGATGGGATCAAAATAAGAAATGTTAGAAGCAGGTTGTGTATTGTGGGCTATTGTCACAGGGTGTGTGCTGTGCATGATACATCTGTCTTTGGGGTGTGCAGTGCTGTCTGTCATAATATTTTATAACAGTGGACGGAAAAACTAGTTTCCCATTACGATCCATGATTATATTATTCAGTGAACTTAATATTTATGATGAATTTACCATCTTTGGTGGGTGTGCAGCGCTGACCCAGCACACAATATACGACGCTGGTGGTAGTACAGTTTGGAGTGATCGGTGCACTTTTTCAGGAGATGTATGAAAAAAAGAAGTGTATTTAGGAATTGGCAAAGTATACATAAGGGAAAAGGGGATGAAAGAGTAAGATTTATAGGTAAATAAACTTGTTGAGTATACAGGGCAAAGTGTAAGGTAGAGTTATTATTGAGAGAATTCTAAGTATTGTAGAGAGTAAGATTGTAAAAGAACAAAGACCTTTAGGATGGGTAGAGGATGTTCAGACCAAGAGTTTCCATTAAACCTTTAACTCTTCAAATGTAGATATACATTCTTACTACTAGTGCTCCAAAGGTAAATCAACGTTTTATTTTTACCGTTTCCAAATTTGGCATGATTGGCCTGAGATGACTCATCAGTATAGAATGGGTTTTAACACTCAGTGTGCACAATATTAAAAAAATCTGGGACCACTTAGACCTTGTGGGAACACCAGTTGAACTGAGCGCCAGCTAGAGCAAACATCATGGCAAACACCAGGGATTCACTAATGCCCTGTTGTATTAACACTCCCCTTTTAAGAGGAAAGTGATGTTGACCTCGAGATTAGTGGCTTTGAGATGGATGTGGCCACAAGTGATTGAGGAAATATCAAAAACCTCAATAATATCCTATGTGCAATATCCTTTCAATTTTGATACCTCTGGTAGTTTCATCCTGCTAGAATATCTTATAGCCTATGCCCTAAATGAAGAGAAATGATTCTGGAATGTATAATACGAGTTAGTCAAGCAGGCTGGCTGGCTGGAAGGCTGGCAGGCAGGCAGGTGGGCAGGTGGGCGGGCGGGCGGGCGGGTGGGCGGGGAGGCAGACAGATTGACTTTGGCTGTCTCTATCTCACAGGCACACACAAGCTCACTTATCATACATAATGTAAATTTCCTAGGATAACCCAAAAAAGACGGACAAAGTTTTATACTGTGTTTATAGATATAAGGCAGAGGTATGACTGGCATGAGTGGGATGCTTTGTGTGGCTTTGTTTCTCAAGTGAAAGAAATTGTAGCAAAGTACGAAAGTGAAGGATGAAGAGGGAGGGGAGAATCTGCCTTCTTCAGTGATTCTACGATATGTACGATAATAAAGCAGCAGGAGTTGATAAAGGCTATAGTGCCAGCCAGCAATAAAGTGTAGCATTAACAGTGTAGCAAGTAAGTTAAGCGATTAAGCAACAGAAAAGTGATGATAGGAAACTAACTCCTCCATTGTTGTTTGAGGTATATAGGGTCACTGAACCCAACACCACCACTCCACATACGTAATGAAATGTTTTATTCATTCTAGAGTATATATCATGTTTCTATGTTATTAATAATAAATAAATAATAAATAAATAAATAATAAATAAATAAATAAATATTGTTTATTATGTCATATTAGATGAATTCTTCTTTCTTTCAACACACCGGCCGTATCCCACCGAGGCGGGGTGGCCCAAAAGGAAAAACGAAAGTTTCTCCTTTTACATTTAGTAATATATACAGGAGAAGAGGTTACTAGCCCCTTGCTCCCGGCATTTTAGTTGCCTCTTACAACACGCATGGCTTACGGAGGAAGAATTCTGTTCCACTTCCCCATGGAGATAAGAGGAAATAAACAAGAATAAGAACTAGAAAGAAAATAGAAGAAAACCCAGAGGGGTGTGTATATATGTGCTTGTACATGTATGTGTAGTGTGACCTAAGTGTAAGTAGAAGTAGCAAGACGTACCTGAAATCTTGCATGTTCATGAGACAGAAAAAAGGACACCAGCAATCCTACCATCATGTAAAACAATTACAGGCTTTCGTTTTACACTCACTTGGCAGGACGGTAGTACCTCCCTGGGCGGTTGCTGTCTACCAACCTACTACCTATATTAGATGAATTGTGGCAGATAAATAAGCCGTGATTTGAGATTAGCATTTTAAGTATTTTGTCGTGTCTCCAAACAACTCTCCTGCCTCTCCATACACCAACAAGAGTCTTTCAATAAATGTAAAACTGATTTAAGCATTCATTTATCCATTAAAATTAGTTTTTATATTTATTTCTCATTGTTTTCTGTATGTAAAACTATATTCTTTAAAAAATAAATTTTTTGTGAATATTTTTGGGAAATATTGCTTAGACTTTCAAACAATTTGAGTTTTGGCCAAGCTTCTGGAATGGATTACGGCTGAAATTTGAGGTTCCACTGTAGTTTACATATATCTTTGTCATAGCCATTATCCCTGACTATATCTCATCATTGCCTCAATATCATCCTAGGTAATGACTGCAAGCACATTGTCTCAGCTTCTTTATATTTTTACTACTAAAATTCGGGTATAGAATTGCAACTTTGTTTTATTTGACAGGATCGTGGAAAGGAGAGAATTGGGCAAATGTCCGAGGTTACAAGCTGCCATAATGAAAAGAAGAAAAAGAAATGCAGTAGATCTCTTCTAAGTGATATATCAAGTGCAGCTACTGAGTCAGCATTTAAGAAGCAAAAATCCAAAGATACGACCAAACACAAGAGTGTTACCAAAAGAAAAATTAATCTTCCCAAAGGACAAAAATTAATTTCATCATTTTTTAAAGTGTAGTTTTGTACTTGTGTGCATTCAGGTATTATGAAACAGCTTTGTGTATCAAAGGGATATCTCATGTAGAATTGTCTTGATATGCTAGCTAAGTATTGACAGACCTACATGTCTTAAATGGGTATCTACGTAGAGACCTCTTCACAAATTTCGGATGTTGAAAGAATCCGAAAATAGAAAATAAATAATTTACCAAAGAATTTCACATTGTTATGGTTGTGAACGAAGCAGTTGTCAACTTTTTATAATAATAAATGTTCGGTATAGATTTGGAAAGTATCATAAACCTATACAATTGAACAAGTAATTTTACCCTTTATTTATTTAATTTATTTATTTATTTTATGTCTTTGCAAATAGTACATTGAGATTTTGTATTTACAATAGTGGGTTGCAATGCAAAGAAAGCCTCTATTATGCGTAGGCATTATGGGCCGACTTATCATTATTGACTTACAGACTACTTAACACTAAGGATTATATCATAATTGTACAGTAGGATAGTAATTATATCATAGTTATCCAGTAGATTATTACTTATGAGTGAATCTAATTTGCATGAGATAAAGATATGTTCATATATTCAAAAAAGCTTTTTGTGAAAACAATGATTCAATTATATTCCTGTTAATAATGGATAAAAGGTTCAAAGTAATTGTTGAAGTTATGATGTGGGAGTAGTACATAAATGAGTATGTGTGTACTGAGTATTTAGCATTTAGTCTAGGGTGATTAAGTGGCTTTTGAGAAGAGTCTTAAATTTATTTTTCAGATTGGGTTACTTTAATATCTTCTGGTAATGAATTCCATATTTTGGGGCCCTTTATGTGCATAGAGTTTTTACACAGTGTGATATGAACATGAGGTACATCAAAGAGAGATCTGTATCTTGTGTTATGGTCACAGATCTCTTTAACTTTCAAACCGTTGATCTCCACATTACTGTTAGCACTCCATTGATCAACACACTATTTTTCCTGCATTTAAGTTTGGCACCAGAGGCCTGATAGGACTAGGCAGTACAGAATGGGTCTTTACAATTAGTGTGTACAGTATTAAAAGAATCTGGGATCACTAGTACCTTGTGGGAGCACCAGTTCAAATGAGCGCCAACTAGAGCAAACAGCATAATAAACCCCAAGAATTTATTAACGTCATGTCATGTTAACACTATTTTTTCAAGGAAAGTTATGCTACCCCAAGATTTGTGGCTTTGAGATGGATGTAGCTGTAAGTGACTGAGGAAATATCAAAAAAACTTGATGATAACCCACTTGCAATATCCATACCACTTCCTTTCAGTTTTGATGCCACTGGCAGTGGCATCCAGCCAGAGTGTCCTATCACTGATGCCCAAAGTTAGTAGGGAGAGATGATTCTACAACGTGGTAATATGTGTTCAGCCGGCTGATTCTGGCTGGCTGACTAGCAGGCTGACTCTGGTTTACTCTGGCTATCTCTGTCTCTCTGCTTCTCTGTGTGTCTCTGCCTCTTTCTGCTTCTCTGTGTGTCTCTCTCTGCCTCTTTGTGTCTCTCTGCATCTCTGTGTGTCTCTGTCTCTCTCTTTCTCTTATTCTCTCCCTCCCTCTTTTTTTTTTTTTTTTTTTTTTTTTGTTTTGCACAGGGTTTTACAAGGTTAGGGTAAGGATTCTTAACTTTATTTACAAGCTAAGAGCTGTTACCTACATCAGCTCATTTAAAAGCCTGTTTATTGTTATGAAACACAAATATAGAACAGGATGAATTTGAAGCCATCTGTGTGCCAGCAGTTTCATTTGATCAGCTGACTTTATTTCGTTGATACCATGCTGTACGAACATGTTTCAGACTCGAGTTATTCTAGGAATAAATAATTTCAGATGTAGCGATGTTCTGGAGAAGGGTACAGTCAGAGTGAAGTTGCTGCTTGCTGCCCATCTTGTTGTGCAGAAGCTTACTTCTCGCTGTCCTCGGAATGGAGCCAAGCATGGTACTTTGACAATTTTGGCCTTGTATATAGCAGTAGAGCTACCCACAACCTTCCTGTTGATAAATTAGACACATGTGCAACACTTGGGTATCTTTAATAAGGAAATGTTTCGCCACACAGTGGCTTCATCAGTCCATACAAAGGAGAACGTGAAGAACAGGAGGAGTTTGAGGTAATCAGTCCCTCAGCCTTGAGTTGATGTGGTCAGTCCGTCAATCTTGTAAAGAATACAGCATACGAGTGAAGAAGTAGCTTATATACTGTAGGCAGGAGAGGTGCAGCAGTATATAAGCTACTTCTTTGCTCATATGCTGTATTCTTTACAAGACTGATGGACTGACCACATCGACTCAAGGCTGAGGGACTGATTACGTCAAACTCCTCCTGCTCTTCACCGTTCTCCTTTGTATGGACTGATGAATACACTGTGTGGCAAAATGTTTCCTCATTAAAGATACCCAAGTGTTGCACGTGTCCTAATTTATCAACTTGTCGGTTCTCTGAACCATTCATCTACAACCCTCCTGTGTTGAAGGCTCTGGCGAAATGACAGATCTATCCAGGTTGGGTCCAGGTGAGAGATGAGGCATCATGCTCTGTTCTCTATTCTGTCAAGAAGTCACAAATGAGATGGAGGGCAGATAATCCAAGAAAGTGGAGCATACTCAAGGTGTGAGTGTACTTGTGCCTTGCAGAGAATTTTGTAATGTGGTTCTTCATCGTCAATTTGGAGTCAAATTTACCCCCAAGGATATCAACTTTGTTCCATGGTACCAGCACCCTCCCATTCATTCTTGCCACTGCTCCAGCATTATTATCATGGTTCCTAGAGACCAACATTTGTGTTTTCCCAGGAGCTAATGTGACCCACCATCATTTACCCCAGGCTAATATAATTGTAAGCTGGTGATTATTGAAGCTTAGAGCAGATGGTATTTCCTCTTGGAAAGGTAAACGTCAGTATGCAGTCATCTGCATATGCATGGGATTCTAAGATGAGATGAAGATCATTGAGGTAGATATTCCATAATGGCCCAAGCCTGTGGAACGTTTGCACCAATTGAATGTCTTGCTAACTCTGTCCCATTGAGAACTACGCTTAGAGATCTACCTTGAAAGTCGTCACTGAGGAGATACAGTGTAGAGCCTGCAGTTTCCAGTGCTTGCAGCTTTTCCAAGAGTCCTTGGTGCCATACTGTTGAAAGCACCAACAATGTCCAGTGTTACTACACAGCTGACTAGATTCATCTAGTGTCTGGTTCCACTTAAGGGCCCCTCATGGAAGGTTCCTTGATGTTGGCAAGGGGCTCTTGATTTAGGGAATTGGATCTGTGCTCCAGTTCCCCGAATTAAGCCTGAATGCCTTCCACATCCTCCCCAGGCACTGTATAATCCTACGGGTTTAGCCCTTCCTCCTTGATTATAATAATAATCCACTTAATGGAAAGTTAATAAGAGGTTAGCAACAGAGTGCCCTTTTCTGAAGCCATATTGATGGTCACAAATAAGTGAATGGTAGTCAAAAATCTCTCCTCATGTGGTGCGAGATTATTGTCTCAAGAAGCTTGTCAGTGATTGACAGGAGTGACACTGGTCTGTAGTTGCTGATTTCTGCTCTGATCTTTTTGTGAACAGGGACTATATTTGCCTCTTTCCACAGAAATAGGCCATTTACATTGTATGTACTAGGCAGTGCTGATAGATACGAGGTAGAGGTGCTGCTAGTTGATCTGCACATCTAATCGGCAATCTTTAGCTCAGCTTATCTGGGCCCACTGCCTTTTCTTAGTCCAGTTTAAGAAGGTACACCTCTTGCCGTATTATCACTTCTGACAACTTCGACACAGTTCCTACAGCTTGCCAAAGAGGGTCCCTTGCTGGATCAGGAATTTGCATCTTAGTAGCTAAGTGTTCAGCAAAAAGGTCAGCTTTCTCCTTACTGTAAGTCCTTGATCAAGTACCACAAGGTTTTGGGGCTCACTCTACCTGATACCAGCTTTCTTTTTGTGTCAGCCCCACTCACTCTCTCTTTATCTCTCTCTCTCTCTTTCTCTATCTTTTTTTTTACACAGCATTTGACAAGGTTAGGTTAAGGATCCCTAGCTTTATTGACAAGCTATTTACAGGTTAAGGCTTCCTAACTTTATTGACGAGCTAAGAGCTGATACGTACATTAGCTCATTTGAAAGCATTTTTATTGTTATGAAACATACAAGTAGGGAACAGGATGACGTTGGAGCCATCTGTGGGCAGCTGTGGACCAGTATTTTCATTTGATCAACTGACTTTATCTCGTTGACATCATAATGCTGTACGAATGTGTTCCATACTCAAGTCATCCTGGGGATAAATGATCTCAGATGAAGTGATGTTCTGGAGAAGGGTACAGCAGAGTGAAGTTGCTGCTTTCTGCCCGTCTTGTGGTATAGAAGCTTGCTTCACGCTGTCCTCCAAGTGGATCCAAGTGTGGTACTTTGACAGTGTTGGCCTCTCTTTCTCTCTCTCTCTCTTTCTCTTTCTCTTTCTCTTTATCTTTCTCTCTTTCTCCCTCTCTCTCTGAGATAGCTACTCATGAACGTCATCATCAGCTAGACAAACAGGTATTACACATGTATCAGAATCTGCACAACTCTGGCTGAGATACCTTGAATATACCTGGAGAGGGTTTCTGGGGTCAATGCCCCTGCAGCTTGGTCTGAGACCAGGCCCCATGGTGGAGCAGGGTCTGATCAACCAGGCTGTTACTGCTGTCTTTGCCAGTCATGCTTATGCCTCTTATTTATAAGCACAGTACAGCACTGACTTTTTTGACTTAATCTAGGTAATTTACACCATCAGCACTGTGGGGTGACTTCACCATCAGCACTGTGGGGTGACTTCACCATCAGCACTGTGGGGTGACTTCACCATCAGCACTGTGGGGTGACTTCACCATCAGCACTGTGGGGTGACTTCACCATCAGCACTGTGGGGTGACTTCACCATCAGCACCGTGGGGTGACTTCACCATCAGAAAGTAAAGTGCCACTCTGACACTGTGCTTCAAGGAGTTTCATTTACTCCACCATGTCTAAAAACATTGTTGGGACCTACGAATAATTTGTATATTATTTTAGTCACGAACACACTGACAGGTGAACTTGTTCACCTGTCAGTGTGTTTGTGACTGTTTGATTACTATTTCCATACCTAATATTATTGTAATTATCAGGACATAAAACTACATAAAGCAAAACAAAACAGAAGTATTTCTGCAACATTTCTGCAAGCTGCAGGACTCCATGTTGCTGTCACATGAGCATCCAGTGCCAACTTCACAGTCTTATATCACAGTCAATTCGGATCTTAAAAAAAAAAAATCTGATCTTTTTACATATAGACAATTAACCTCTTTTTTTTTTTTTTTTTTTTTTTAATTAAAATATTCGAAGCACTAGTGAGAGTTAAAGGGTTAATTAAGGAGAGCTTAAAAGAAGAGAAAAGGTGGTTTGAAAATTGGAAAAAACACACACACAAATTTATGTGCTAACCCATAAATGGTCCAAACGTATATATACAGTGGACCCCCGGTTAACGATATTTTTTCACTCCAGAAGTATGTTCAGGTGCCAGTAGTGACCGAATTTGTTCCCATAAGGAATATTGTGAAGTAGATTAGTCCATTTCAGACCCCCAAACTTACACGTACAAACGCACTTACATAAATACACTTACATAATTGGTCGCATTCGGAGGTGATCGTTATGCGGGGGTCCACTGTACGTTCTTATCGCTAGTGCCCCAAACATATATACGTATATATGTATACGTTTTATTTTTCCTGCCTTCAAATTTGGCACGATTGGCCTGAGATGCCTTGTCAGCATAGAATTGGTCTTAACCTGCCAAAGATACTTGTAACCCAGCCGGAGCCGGGCGGTAGTGACATCCAAGAGTCTGCTTATCTTGTTGGATGCACCATAGACATGTGGCTCCTCCTGCATGATAGAATGACAATAGATGGACTGACTTGTGTCAATCTCCCTTAAGTCTCAAGTTAATAAAGTTCATTTGAAGTTCTTTTCGTATTATTGTTCTCAAACTGCTAACTGACAACCCAAGATTGTAATCTACTCCATCTTTGAAAGCATAACAGCTTAGCCAATTTATCAGTTCTATCATGCATCTGAAGACCAATGTGAGATGGAATCCACAGCATGTGAACTCTGACTCCACTGTCCACAATCTTACCATACCTATGTCTGGCTTCTGACACAAGCATGCCACAATTTATACTTAATGAGTTGAGAGCATTTATGGATGACAGAGAATCAGTTACAATTAAAGTGTCAACCTTAGATACATGGATGCATTCTCAAACTACTACCTGACAACCCAAGATTGTAATCTACTCCATCTTTGACAGCATAACAGCTTAGCCAATTTATCAGTTCTGTGATGCATCCGAAGGCTGTCATTGCACAACCAACACATTCCCTCCCACCAAACACAGAAACTGGTAGTAAAGAAATGATTGTTGGAAATAAATTTATTTCTTAATTACATTTGGAAGGTTTTAAAGGAAATATAATAAAGATTTACCATATATTTTTTTTGAACACTGACAATTTATTATTGTTCTATTAGTTACAAAATTAAATCAGTACTTTAACATCTAAAGATTTATAATAACTAATAAATAGTGCACACTTACACAATACTGAACCTGTGAAATAAACCCTGACTTTTTTTTTCACAAATGCTGCCGTTGATATCAAATTACTGTCAAAAATAGTTGAGTATGTTGACATCTTTCTGTCTAGATTTATTGTGCTTCTCACTGGAGACATTATAATACACTATGGTGTTCATATTTCTTGGTATAGTGTAAAACCCGGGACCTAAAGTTTTCTTCTATTGTGGAGATTATCAGTTTTTAATTCTTCTTAGCGCTTAATAATAATAATCTTTATTTCTACCAGTACATGTGCAAGGTATACAGACCATAGCTGACATCAGTGACATACTTCTATATAGAAAACTGCTTGTTATGTGGAGCATTTCCCACAAATTAGGTTAGTTTTGTCCCAGGATGCGGCCCACACCAGTCCACTAACACCCAGGTACCTATTTTACTGATGGGTGAACATGAACAGCAGGTGTCTTAAGGAAACACGTCCTAATGTTTTTACAGACCTACCAGGAATTCGAACTCTGGACCTCAGTGTGTGGGCCAAGTGCGCTAGCGATCTAGCTACGGGAGACCTGAACCATTCTCTCTGTTTTCAGAATACAATACCACTGCTGTATATTTGGCTGAACGAATATTGGGAACAGCTGTTTAACATTTCCCGACCACTGTGTGTGTGTGTGTGTGTGTGTGTGTGTGTGTGTGTGTGTGTGTGTGTGGTGTGTGGTGTGTGTGTGTGTGTGTGTGTGTGTACTCACCTAATTGTGGTTGCAGGGGTTGAGTCTCGGCTCCTAGACCTGCCAGGTTTACATCCACCACTTTGCTGTCCAGCTCATTCCACTTCCTGTCAATTCTGGTGTTAAAGAAATATTTCCTAACATAATTATGTATGTTTTTAGTTTGCAGCTGTGTCTGAATTTTATGTTTTTCATCTTCTGAACAACAGTCTGTCTCAGTCCAGCCTGTCTATTCCTCTCTGCTTTATGTACCTTGTGATCATGTACCTTGTGATCATGTACCTTGTGATCATGTACCTTGTGATCATGTACCTTGTGATCATGACCTTGTGATCATGTACCTTGTGATCATGTACCTTATGATCATGTACCTTGTGATCATGTACCTTGTGATCATGTACCTTGTGTTCTTTGTACCTTGTGATCATGTACCTAGTGATCATGTACCTTATGATCATGTACCTTGTGATCATGTACCTTGTGATCATGTACCTTGTGATCATGTACCTTGTGATCATGTACCTTGTGATCATGTACCTTGTGATCATGTACCTTGTGATCATGTACCTTGTGATCATGTACCTAGTGATCATGTACCTTGTGATCATGTACCTTGTGATCATGTACCTTGTGATCATGTACCTTGTGATCATGTACCTTATGATCATGTACCTTGTGATCATGTACCTTGTGATCATGTACCTTGTGTTCATGTACCTTATGATCATGTACCTTGTGATCATGTACCTTATGATCATGTACCTTGTGATCATGTACCTTGTGATCATGACCTTGTGATCATGTACCTTGTGTTCATGTACCTTGTGATCATGTACCTAGTGATCATGTACCTTATGATCATGTACCTTGTGATCATGTACCTTGTGATCATGTACCTTGTGATCATGTACCTTGTGACCATGTACCTTGTGATCGTGTAACTTGTGATCATGTACCTTGTGATCGTGTACCTTGTGATCATGTACCTTGTGATCATGTACCTTGTGATCATGTACCTAGTGATCATGTACCTTGTGGTCATGACCTTGTGATCATGTACCTTGTGATCATGACCTTGTGATCATGTGCCTTGTGATCATGTACCTTGTGATCATGTACCTTGTGATCATGTACCTAGTGATCATATACCTAGTGATCATGTACCTTGTGATCATGTACCTAGTGATCATATACCTAGTGATTATGTACCTTGTGATCATGTACCTAGTGATCATGTACCTAGTGATCATATACCTAGTGATCATGTACCTAGTGATCATGTACCTAGTGATCGTATACCTAGTGATCATGTACCTAGTGATCATATACCTAGTGATCATGTACCTAGTGATCATGTACCTAGTGATCATATACCTAGTGATCATGTACCTAGTGATCATATACCTAGTGATCATGTACCTAGTGATCATATACCTTGTGATCATGTACCTTGTGATCATGTACCTATTGATCATGTACCTTGTGATCATGTACCTTGTGATCATGTACCTTGTGATCATGTACCTTGTGATCATATACCTTGTGATCATGTACCTTGTGATCATGTACCTTGTGATCGTGTACCTTGTGATCATGTACCTTGTGATCATGTACCTAGTGATCATGTACCTTGTGATCATGTACCTTGTGATATGTCCCTTGTGATCATGTAACCTTGTGATCATGTACCTAGTGATCATGTCCCTGTGATCATTTTCCTTGTGATCTGTACCTTGTGATCATGTACCTTGTGATCATGTACCTAGTGATCATGTACCTTGTGATCATGTACCTAGTGATCATGTACCTTGTGATCATGTACCTAGTGATCATGTACCTAGTGATCATGTACCTTGTGATCATGTGCCTAGTGATCATGTACCTAGTGATCATGTACCTTGTGATCATGTACCTTGTGATCATGTACCTTGTGATCATGTACCTAGTGATCATGTACCTAGTGATCATGTACCTTGTGATCATGTACCTTGTGATCATGTACCTTGTGATCATGTACCTTGTGATCATGTACCTTTGATCATTGTACTTTGTGATCTGTACCTTGTGATCATGAAACCTTGTGATCTGTACCTAGTGATCATGTACCTTGTGATCATGTACCTAGTGATAATGTTACTTGTGATCATGTACCTAGTGATCATGTACTTGTGATATGTACTTGTGTTTCATGTACCTTTTTTGATCAGGGAACCTAGTGATCATGTACCTTGTGACATGTACCTAGTGATCATGTACCTTGTGATCATGTACCCTTGTGATCATGTACCTTGTGACCCATGTACCTTGTGATCATTACCTAGTGATCATGTACCTTGTGATCATGTACCTTGTGATCATGTACCTTGTGATCATGTACCTAGGGATCATGTACCTTTTGATCATGTACATTGTGATCATGTACCTAGTGATCATGTACCTTGTGATCATGTACCTTGTGATCATGTACCTTGTGATCATGTACCTTGTGATCATGTCCTTGTGACATGTACCTTGAATCATGTGCCTTGTGATCATGTACCCTTGTGATCATGTACCTTGAAATCATGTACCTTGTGATCATTTTACCTTGTGATCATGTACCTTGTGATCATGTACCTAGTGATCATGTACCTTGTGATCATATACCTTGTGATCATGTACCTTGTGATCATGTACCTTGTGATCATGTAACCTAGTGATCATGTCCCTAGGATCATGTACCTTGTGATCATGTACCTTGTGATCATGTACCTTGTGATCATGTACCTTGTGATCATGTACCTAGTGATCATGTACCTTGTGATCATGTACCTTGTGATCATGTACCTTGTGATCATGTACCTTGTGATCATGTACCTAGTGATCATGTACCTTGTGTCATGTACCTTGTGTTTCATGTACCTTGTGTTTCATGTACCTTGTGATCATGTGCCTTGTGATCATGTACCTTGTGACCCATGTACCTAGTGATCATGTACCTAGTGATCATGTACCTTGTGATCATGTACCTTGTGATCATGTACCTAGTGATCATGTACCTTGTTATCATGTACCTTGTGATCATGTACCTTGTGATCATGTACCTAGTGATCATGTACCTTGTTATCATGTACCTTGTGATCATGTACCTTGTGATCATGTACCTTGTGATCATGTACCTAGTGATCATATACCTAGTGATCATGTACCTTGTGATCATGTACCTTGTGATAAATGTACCTAGTGATCATATACCTAGTGATCATGTACCTTGTGATCATGTACCTTGTGATCATGTACCTAGTGATCATATACCTAGTGATCATGTACCTTGTGATCATGTACCTTGTGATCATGTACCTAGTGATCATATACCTAGTGATCATGTACCTTGTGATCATGTACCTAGTGATCATATACCTAGTGATCATGTACCTTGTGATCATGTACCTTGTGATCATGTACCTAGTGATCATATACCTAGTGATCTGTACCTTGTGATCATGTCCCTTTGTGATCATGTACCTAGTGATCATATACCTAGTGATCATGTACCTTGTGATCATGTACCTAGTGATCATATACCTAGTAAATCATGTACCTTGTGATCATGTACCTAGTGATCATGTCCTAGTGATCAAAATACCTAGTGATCATGTACCTAGTGATCATGTACCTAGTGATCATATACCTAGTGATCATGTACCTTGTGATCATGTACCTAGTGATCATATACCTAGTGATCATGTACCTTGTGATCATGTACCTAGTGATCATGTACCTAGTGATCATATACCTAGTGATCATGTACCTATTTGATCATGTACTAGTGATCATGTACCTAGTGTCATGTACCTATTGATCATGTCCCTTTAGTGATCATGTACCTTGTGATCATGTACCTAGTGATCATGTACCTATTGATCATGTACCTAGTGATCATGTACCTTGTGATCATGTACCTAGTGATCATATACCTAGTGATCATGTACCTTGTGATCATGTACCTAGTGATCATGTACCTAGTGATCATATACCTAGTGATCATGTACCTAGTGATCATGTACCTAGTGATCATGTACCTAGTGATCATGTACCTATTGATCATGTACCTAGTGATCATGTACTTTGTGATCATGTACCTAGTGATCATGTACCTAGTGATCATATACCTAGTGATCTTTGTACCTAGTGATCATGTACCTAGTGATCAATGTACCTAGTGATCATGTACCTTGTGATCATGTACCTAGTGATCATGTACCTAGTGATCATGTACCTAGTGATCATGTACCTAGTGATCATGTACCTAGTGATCATGTACCTTGTGATCATGTACCTAGTGATCATGTACCTAGTGATCATGTACCTTGTGATCATGTACCTAGTGATCATGTACCTTGTGATCATGTACCTAGTGATCATTTACCTAGTGATCATGTACCTAGTAAATCATGTACCTAGTGATCATGTACCAGTGATCATTACCTAGTGATCAGTACCAAGTGATCATACCTTGTGATCATTACCTAGTGATCATTACCAATGATCATGAAACCTTGTGATCATGTACCTTGTGATCATGTACCTAGTGATCATGTACCTAGTGATCATGTACCTTGTGATCATTACCAGTGTTTCATGTACCTAGTGATCAGTACCTTGTGATCATGTACCTTGTGATCATTACCTTGTGATCATGTACCCTTGTGATCATGTACCTATGATCAGTACCTTGTGATCATGTACCAATGATATGTTACCTGTGATCATGTACCTTGTGATCATGTACCTTGGATCATGTACCTAGTGATCATGTACCTGTGATCATGTACCTTGTGATCATGTACCTAGTGATCATTTACCAGTGATCTGTACCTTGTGATCAGTACCTTGTGATCATGTACCTAGGGATCATGTACCTTGTGATCATGTACCTTGTGATCATGTACTTGTGATCTTTGTACCTAGTGATCATGTACCTAGTGATCATGTACCTTGTGATCATGTACCTTGTGATCATGTACCTAGTGATCATGTACCTAGTGATCATGTACCTTGTGATCATGTACCTAGTGATCATGTACCTAGTGATCATGTACCTTGTGATCATGTACCTTGTGATCATGTACCTTGTGATCATGTTACCTTGTGATCATGTCCCTAGTGATCTTTGTACCTTGTGATCATGTACCTAGTGATCATGTACCTTGTGATCATGTACTTGTGATCATGTACCTTGTGATCATGTACCTAGTGATTCATGTACTTGTGATCATGTACCTTGTGATCATGTACCTAGTGATCATGTCCCTAGTGATCATGTACCTTGTGATCATGTACCATTTTTGATCATGTCCTAGTGATCATGTACCTTGTGATCATGTACCTTGTGATCATGTACCTTGTGATCATGTACCTTGTGATCATGTACCTTGTGATCATGTACCTTGTGATCATGTACCTTGTGATCATGTACCTTGTGATCATGTACCTTGTGATCATGTACCTTGTGATCATGTACCTTGTGATCATGTACCTTGTGATCATGTACCTTGTGATCATGTACCTTGTGATCATGTACCTTTTGATCATGTACCTTGTTTCCAATACTTCCCGTTGTAAGAAGGAGAAATTTCAAGACTTAAGGCTTCAAATCTTAGAGAAAAATATTAATAACTTGTCTTCTAGTTTCATCAAAGTAATTTATAAACTTTTGTTATTATTTATATAGAATCAAGAAAAACAGAAATTATAATCAGACATTATTATAATAATCAACAATGTTATAACTCTTCTCAAAATGGTCCCCTCAAGGAAGGTTCCTTGATGTTGGTGAGGGGCTCTTGATTTAGGAAATTGGATCTGTGCTCCAGTTACCCGAATTAAGCCTGAATGCCTTCCACATCCCCCCCCCCAGGCGCTGTATAATCCTCAGGGTTTAGCGCTTCCCCTTGATTATAATAATAATAATAATAATAATTCTCAAAATGGTAAACACAGAAACATTTCTGTATCCCTAAAATGGAATGTGTAATGGATACTCCGGGTGTTTGTCGACCCTGCAAGAAAGAGAAAGTAATTAAGACATTGTATAAATAAATGAAAAAAATCTTAAACCGTAGCACTAACTAGACAGTAATGTTCTAACTTGTACTGATCAGGTATTATCTACTTCATTATGATGGTTACAGGTTGTCGTCCAAGGTGGTCGTCCATCATATCAGAAAATGTTTATATTCACTCTCCCTGTACCTCCTCATTATCTGTGAAACTCTGTTATTAATTAGTTTTTACAATTAATGGCAAAGACCTTATCTTTGTGTAACGAAGAATCAGGGTAATTGAAAACCTCATATATTTTCATTCTCTTTCATTGACACATTAGCATATACTAAACGTCAAATAAGATTGTTTTTTTTTTCACTCCAATATTATCAAAGAAATCAATTCAACTATACTGCCTAACCTATTTTGTTCATTTTTAAAGATGTCAAAATTTACAACTTAAATAAAATTTCTGATAGTGACAGCTAATAAATATATCTACCAAGTGGCCAGTTAGATCCCTT
Organism: Cherax quadricarinatus; assembly: GCF_026875155.1. NCBI lineage: Eukaryota > Metazoa > Arthropoda > Malacostraca > Decapoda > Parastacidae > Cherax > Cherax quadricarinatus. Next base: position 25,327,563 of record NC_069413.1, read on the forward strand.
ACTTATATCATCTCCTCAAACATTAACTAACAATACATTAAGGCTTTCAATATCCGACAAAACTCAGGACTTTAACATTTTTAATATTAGCCGAATTAATGTTAATGGCCCTACCCCGCCTTTCTTCCAATACAGATTTATACGCCTTCCAAGATTTTCTGTTTTGTTCCATCCTCTCTCTAAAAGTCCAAACCACCTCACAAACCTCTCTCTGCCCTCCCGAATAATACTTTTAGAACCTCCTACACCTTATAATCTCCAAGCTATGGATTTTCTACATTATATTCACACCGCACATTGCCGTCAGGCATGACATCTCCACTGCCTCCAGCTTTCTCCTTGTTGGAACATTCACCACCGATGTTTCACACCCATATATGAGTGTTGGTACCATTATACTATCATGCATTCCCCTTTTTACTTCCTTTAATAATGTTCTTTGTCTCCACAGACTCCTCAGTGCCCCACTCACCTTTTTCCTTTATCACATCTATGATTCACCTCGTCTTTCATAGACCCATCTGCTGACAGGTCCACTCCCAAATATCTGAATACAATTACTTACCCTCCATACTCTCTCCCTCCAAACTGATATCCAGTTTTTCATTACCTAAATCTTTTGTTATCCTCATCACCTTTCTCTTTCCTACATTCACTTTTAATTTCCTTCTTTTATATACCCTTCCAGACACACCCACCAACCTCTGCAACTTCTCTTCAGAATCTCCGAAAAGCACAGTGTCATCAGCAAAAAGCAGCTGTGAAAACTCACTTCGTGTTAGATTCTTTATCTCTTAATCCCACACCTCTTGCCAATACCCGACCATTCACTTCTCTTACAACCCCATCTATAAATATATTGAACAACCATGGTGACATTATACATCCCTGTCTAAGGCCTACTTTTACTGGGAAATAATCTCCCCCTCTCCTACATACCTGAGACTCACTATCCTCATAAAAACTCTTAACGGCATTCAGTAATCTACCACCTATTCCATACATTTGCAACATCTGCCACACTGCTTTCCTATCCATTCTATAATATGCCTTTTCCCAACTTACAAATGCAACGAAATCATATTTACTCTTATCTAAATATTGTTTACCTATATGTTTCACTGTAAACACTTGATCTACACACCCCCTACCCTTCCTAAAGCCTCCTTGTTCATCTGCTATCCTACTCTCCGTCTTCCTCTTAAACCTTTAAATAATAATTCTACCATACACTTTACCAGTATACTCAAAAGGCTTATTCCCCTATGATTTTTACTCCCTCCTTGTCCCCTTTGCCTTTATACAAAGGAACTATGCATGCTCTCTGCCAGTTCCTAGGTACCTTACCCTCTTCCATACATCTATATAATGCACATCACTTCTAAAATTATCGAAATTTTACCACTTGATGACTATTATATTATAATTATGGGGAAGCACTAAACCGAAGGGGGTCATTGGAAGTGGAAGTGATCAAGTTTGATCTGTGGAAATGGAACACAGGGTTGCCCCTCGAGGTTAAAATGGTAAGTGAAATTAAATTCTTAGGGAAAAAACCATACTTTCTGAATATTCTTTTCCCCTCAAGGAAGGTTCCTTGATGTTGGTGAGGGGCTCTTGATTTAGGGAATTGGATCTGTGCTCCAGTTCCCCGAATTAAGCCTGAATGCCTTCCACATCCCCCCCCCCCAGGCGCTGTATAATCCTCTGGGTTTAGCGCTTCCCCCTTGATTATAATAATAATGAATATTCTTTTAAATTATAATTACTATTTTATTTATCATCTCACTGCATTAATCGACTTTTCCAAAACCTTAAGAAACCAAATTAACAATACTTTACCCGGAAAATAAAAGGAAGTCAGACATCCTGCCATCACCACCTCGGTCAAGACCGTCCATCAACGTCATCTCTTCTTTACTCAGTTCAAACTCCAGAATCTATAAGGATATTTTTTTAATAAAAGAAAATCAGTTTCATATACATTGATTATACAACAAAACTCCCCAGATAGAGAGCCAAGGCCGGGTCACCACTATTTGGAAAAGACCCGGGACGGGAGAATACCGGCGAATAAAAAAAAAAAAAAAAAACTTGTGTCTATTTTATGTCCAGCTAAAAGCTTAAATATCTACATTGTTAAGATGTAACTAACATTAGTTAATCTCGATCTTGGTTACTACTGAATATTTTTCTTTATAAAATAAATAAAGTACTGAAGAAGATAAATAACCAGGAGAAAGTAACTAAGACCTCTGACAATGTTGTCTTACATCGTATATGTCCTTCATGAATTTGATGAATTTAAGCATAATTCAGAAATGAAAAAAAACATTGGAAAGGTATTTGTCTGACAATAGAATTAAGAATGAGTGGAATAACAGAGCAAGTGTCACTATGGCTACTGCGATGTCTCTCAGTCTTTATTTTCTATTGCCACAAGTTCCACTTTAGTGCACCTTTTATCGTGTGTACCAAACTGTATTTTCATATATAAAGGCTTTCTTCTATGTACTTAAATTTTGGAGAAAAGGGTTCCTAGTGAGAGTGTTAATAGTTGGATTATTTCCATACATGTTTGTGAATTATCCTCCAGTAAATGAATATTAAGTTACATGCATATTATTTGATTCTAAGGTTAGGTTAGGTAAGGTTAGGTTAGGTTAGGTTAGGTTAGGTTAGGTTAGGTAAGGTTAGGTTAGGTTAGGTTAGGTTAGGTTAGGTTAGGTTAGGTAAGGTTAGGTTAGGTTAGGTAAGGTTAGGTAAGGTTAGGTTAGGTTAGGTTAGGTAAGGTTAGGTTAGGTTAGGTTAGGTTAGGTAAGGTTAGGTTAGGTTAGGTTAGGTTAGGTAAGGTTAGGTTAGGTTAGGTTAGGTTAGGTTAGGTTAGGTAAGGTTAGGTTAGGTTAGGTAGTTAGGTTAGGTTAGGTTAGGTAAGGTTAGGTTAGGTTTAAAGGTTAGGTAAGGTTAGGTTAGGTTAGGTTAGGTTAGGTTAGGTTTAGGTTAGGTAAGGTTAGGTTAGGTTAGGTTAGGTTAGGTAAGGTTAGGTTAGGTTAGGTTAGGTTAGGTTAGGTTAGGTAAGGTTAGTTAGGTTAGTAAGGTAAGGTTAGTTTAGGTTAGGTTAGGTTAGGTTAGGTTAGGTAAGGTTAGGTTAGGTTAGGTTAGGTTAGGTAGTTAGGTAAGGTTAGGTTAGGTTAGGTTAGGTAAGTTTAGGTTAGGTTAGGTTAGGTTAGGTTAGGTTAGGTTAGGTAAGGTTAGGTTAGGTTAGGTTAGGTTAGGTAAGGTTAGGTTTAGGTTAGTTAGGTTAGGTAAGGTTAGGTTAGGTTAGGTTAGGTTAGGTTAGGTTAGGTAAGGTTAGGTTTAGTTAGTTAGGTTAGGTAAGGTTAGTTAGGTTAGGTAAGGTTAGGTTAGTTAGTTAGGTAAGGTTAGGTTAGGTTAGGTTAGGTAGGTTAGGTTAGGTAAGGTTAGGTTAGGTTAGGTTAGGTTAAGGTTAGGTTAGGTTAGGTTAGTTAGGTTAGGTTAGGTAAGGTTAGGTTAGGTTAGGTTAGTTAGGTTAGTTAGGTTAGTAAGGTTTAGGTTAGTTAGTTAGGTTAGGTAAGGTTAGGTTAGGTAAGGTTAGGTAGGTTAGTTAGGTTAGGTTAGGTTAGGTTAGGTAAGGTTTAGGTTAGGTTAGGTTTAGGTTAGGTTAGGTTAGGTTTAAAGGTTAGGTTAGTTAGTTAGTTAGGTAAGGTTAGGTTAGGTTAGGTTAGGTTAGGTTAGGTAGGTTAGTTTAGGTTAGTAGGTTTAGGTTTGGTTAGTTGGTAAGGTTAGGTTAGGTTAGGTAAGGTTAGGTTAGGTTAGGTTAGTGTAAAGGTTAGGTTAGTTAGGTTAGGTTAGGTTAGGTAGGTAAGGTTAGGTTAGGTTAGGTAAGGGGTTGGTTAGGTTGGTTAGGTTAGGTGTTAGGTTAGGAGGTTAGGTTAGGTAGGTTTAGGTTGGTTAGTAGTAGGTAAGGTTAGGTTAGGTTTGGTTAGGTTAGGTTAGTTTAGTTAGGTAGGTTAGGTTAGGTTAGTTAGTAAGGTGGTTAGTTAGGTTAGGTAAGGTTAGTTAGGTTAGGTTAGGTTAGGTAAGGTTAGGTTAGTTAGGTTTAGGTTAGGTTAGGTTAGGTAAGGTTAGGTTAGGTTAGGTTAGGTAAGGTTAGGTTGGTTAGGTTAGGTTAGGTTAGGTAAGGTTAGGTTAGGTTTGGTTTTTGGTTAGGTTAGGTTAGGTTAGGTAAGTTAGGTTGTTAGGTTAGGTTAGGTAAGGTTAGGTTAGTTAGGTTAGGTAGGTTAGTTAGGTTGGTTAGGTTAGGTTAGGTTAGGTTAGGTTAGGTAAGGTTAGGTTAGTTAGGTTAGTTAGGTTAGGTTAGGTAAGGTTAGGTTAGGTTAGTTAGGTTAGGTAAGGTTAGGTTAGGTTAGGTTAGGGTTAGTTAGGTAGTTAGGTTTAGGTTAGGTTAAGGTTAGGTTAGGTTTAAATTAGGTAGGTTAGGTTAGGTTAGGTTAGGTAAGGTTAGGTTAGTTAGGTTAGGTTAGGTTAGGTTAGGTTAGGTAATAGGTAAGGTTGTAGGTTAGGTAGGTTAGGTAGGTTAGGTAAGGTTAGGTTAGGTTTTAGTTAGGTTAGTAAGGTTAGGTTAGGTTAGGTTAGGTTAGGTTAGGTTTAGTGTTAGGTTAGGTAAGGTTAGGTTAGGTTAGGTTAGGTTAGGTTAGGTTAGGTTAGGTAGGTAGGTTAGGTTAGGTTAGGTTAGGTTAGGTTAGGTTAGGTTAGGTAAGGTTAGGTTAGGTTATAGGTTAGGTAAGTTAGGTTTTAGGTTAGGTAAGGTTAGGTTAGGTTAGTAAGTTAGGTTAGTAGTATAGGTTAGGTTAGGTTAGGTTAGGTAATTTAGTATAGTTAGGTTAGTAAGGTTAGGTTAGTAAGGTTAGGTAGGTTAGGTTAGGTTAGGTAAGGTTAGGTTAGGTTAAGGTTAGGTAAGTTAGGTTAGGTTAGGTTAGGTTAGTTTAGGTTAGGTTTAGGTAAGGGTTAGGTTAGGTTAAGTGTTAGGTTAGGTTAGGTTAGGTAAGGTTAGGTTAGGTTAGGTTAGGTTAGGTTAGGTTAGGTAGGTTAGGTAAGGTTAGGTTAGGTTAGATTAGGTTAGGTTAGGTTAGGTTAGGTTAGGTTAGGTTAGGTTAGGTTAGGTTAGGTTAGGTTAGGTAAGGTTCGTCAGGAAACAGGACAAATGTTTCCTGACGCGGGTCTTAGTCAGATGATGACCCGCCTTTGGAGCTTTTGGTCATCTGACCGAGGCCTTCCGCTGGCTTACCGGTCCACCCCTTTAAAAATTACGGTCATTTATAACCATTGTTATTTTTTTGTTATTTGATTCCAAATAATTATTTTTGCATGTATCTACACTGAGCTGTAGGTACAATTAAGTGAAGATTTCTAATCTAATACTGACACATGTAAATTTAAAAATATTATCATTGATCATAAATGTTAATGTTTCTTGATAAGATTTCGTTGGGATTTTTAACCCCGGAGGGTTAGCCACCCAGGATAACCCAAGAAAGTCAGTGCGTCATCGAGGACTGTCTAACTTATTTCCATTGTGGTCCTTAATCTTGTCCCCCAGGATGCGACCCACACCAGTCGACTAACACCCAGGTACCTATTTGCTGCTAGGTGAACAGGACAACAGGTGTAAGGAAACGTGTCGAAATGTTTCCACCCGCCGGGAATCGAACCCGGACCCTCCGTGTGTGAAGCGGGAGCTTTAGCCACCAGGCCACCGGGCCTGATCTTACAGAATGTGAGAAACACTGGGGAGTGATGGAAGGTTGAAACAAGAACGTAAGACAAGAACTGACTCGTATGTACAAGTAGAAGTACAAGGCAAGGGAGTTTATAATAGTTATTTTAATGTTCAGTACATGTGTAACACAAGGAATCTTTATTGATTAAACGTTTCGCCTGTACTGAAAGCCTGGTACTGCAAGCCAGGTACTGCAAGCCTGGTACTGCAAGCCTGGTACTGCAAGCCTGGTACTGCAAGCCTGGTACTGCAAGCCTGGTACTGCAAGCCTGGTACTGCAAGCCTGGTACTACAAGCCTGGTACTGCAAGCCTGGTACTGCAAGCCTGGTACTGCAAGCCTGGTACTGCAAGCCTGGTACTGCAAGCCTGGTACTGCAAGCCTGGTACTACAAGCCTGGTACTGCAAGCCTGGTACTACAAGCCTGGTACTGCAAGCCTCGTACTGCAAGCCTGGTACTGCAAGCCTGGTACTGCAAGCCTGGTACTGCAAGCCTGGTACTGCAAGCCTGGTACTACAAGCCTGGTACTGCAAGCCTCGTACTGCAAGCCTGGTACTGCAAGCCTCGTACTGCAAGCCTGGTACTGCAAGCCTGGTACTGCAAGCCTGGTACTGCAAGCCTGGTACTGCAAGCCTGGTACTGCAAGTTGATGAAGAAGACGAAGTAGATGAAGTTGACGAAGTAGATGAAGTTGACGAAGTAGATGAAGTTGACGAAGTAGATGAAGTTGACGAAGTAGATGAAGTTGACGAAGTAGATGAAGTTGACGAAGTAGATGAAGTTGGTGAAGTAGATGAAGTTGACGAAGTAGATGAAGTTGACGAAGTAGATGAAGTTGACGAAGTAGATGAAGTTGACGAAGTAGATGAGGTTCACGAAACAGATGAAGTGGACGAAGGAGATGAAGTAGACAAAGTGGAGGTCAGTTTGATGTAAATATTTAATCATCCTTGGTACAACATGATCAGTCTTTTAAACATTCCATCAGACCTATACCACCTTCCCAAAGAAACCTTTACAAGACTCGAGAACGGATTCTGAACCATCATTCCGCCATTAATTTCCAGATCAATACTCCGCTGCCTCCTAAAACACCCTGTCTACCTCCACCTCCTGCTGGTCCTCACCATCACCTACTACTTTCCTGCCCTCGTCCATTGTCATCGACATCTGCTGCTGGTTAAACCCTGACACTCCTTCTGTAACTGATGACACTCCTCTCCTGAGTTATTTTTGCGCCAAGATGGATGACCTGATTACATCAGACTACTCCTTCACTTCGTCTCCACCGAAGTTGATCTCTCCGTCAGTGTAATTTATCAGTGTATTCGACCGTTTCGTCAAAAAAGATTCTTGGTGTTGCACATGACCCTTACTGTTCAATTTGTAGATATAATAAACTATTTGGGCTGTTTACGCCACTAGTCAAGCTTCACTCATATTATGCAGCTCAGTTTTGGTCCACTATACCACAAAACGGATATTATTGCTCTGGACAATATTCAGATGATGACAAAATTAATCCAGTGTATAAGGAATCTCTCACACGAGGATGGATTGCGAGTCGAGAATCTTTACTTTCCTGAGAGACGAAGAATCACGGAACATATTAAGTGGAAGACAGGCAAAAACAAAGGCGAAATGGATATTTACATCACTCATAACACACGATTCTACTTTTGTGGGTGCTTGTGTGTGCGCGTGCGCGCATGTGTGTACTCACCTACTTGTAGCTGCAGGGGTCGAGACACAGATCCTGGCCCCGCCTCTTCACTGACCGCTACTAGGTCCTCTCTCTCCCTGCTATATGAGCTTTATCATACCTCGTCTTAAAACTATGTATGGTTCCTGCCTCCACTACATAACTTGCCAGACTGTTCCACTTCCTGACAACTCTATGACTAAAGAAATGCTTCCTAACATCTCATTGACTCATGTGAGTCTTCAACTTCCAATTGTGACCCCTTGTTTCTGTGTCCCATCTTTGGAACATCCTGTCTCTGTCCACCTTGTCTATTCCTTCCAGTATTTTATATGTCGTTATCATGTCTCGCCTTACCCTTCTGTACTCCAGTGTCGTCAGGCCGATTTCCCTTAACCTTTCTTCTTAGGTCATTCCCCTTAGTTCTGGAACTAGCCTTGTTGCAAACCTTTGCACTTTCTCTAATATCTTGACGTGTTTGACCAGGTGTGAGTTCCAAACTGGTGCTGCATACTCCAGTATGGGCCTGACGTACACGGTGTACATAGGTATCGGAACGCTGTTCTCAGGTTTGTCAGGCGCCCATATGCTGCAACAGTTATCTGGTTGATTGATGTGCGCTTCAGAAGATGTGCTCCGTATTATACTCGCCCCAAAATCTTTTTCCTTGAGTGAGGTTTGCAGTCTTTGGCCACCTAGCCCATTCTCTGTCTGCGGTCTTCTTTGCCCTTCCCCGATCTTCATGACTTTGCATTTGGCGGGGTTAAACTCGAGGAGCCAGTTCCTGGAGCATGCATTCAGCCTGTCCAGGTCTCTTTGTAGTCCTGCCTAATCTTCATCTGATTTAATTCTCCTCATTAACTTCACATCATCTGCAAACAGGGACACTCCTGAGTCTAACCCTTCTATTATGCCATTCAAATATACCAGAAATCGCACTGGTCCTAGGACTGACCCCTGTGGAACCCCACTCGAAACATGCGCCCACTGTGATACCTCATCACGTACCATGACTCGTTAATGCCTCCCTGTCAGGTATTCTCTGATCCACTGCAGTGCCCTTCCTGTTACATGTGCCTGATCCTCTAGCTTTGGCACTAATATTTTGTGAGGAACTGTGTTGAATGTCTTCTTGCAGTCCAAGAAAATGCAATCTACCCACCCATCTCTCTCTCTCGTGTTTTACTTCCATTTCCTTGTCATAAAACTCCAGTAGGTTTGTGACAAAGTATTTGCCTTCCATGAATCCATGCTGGTTGCCATTTATAAACTTGTTCCATTCTAGGTGCTCCATCACTCTCCTGATAATCTTCTCCATGACTTTGCATACTATACACGTCAGTGACACTGGTCTGTAGTTTCGTGCCTCGTTTCTGTCTCCATTCTTAAAAATGGGGACTACATTTGCCCTCTTCCATACTTTAGGTAGTTGCCCAGTTTCAATGGATGTGTTGAAAATTGTGGGTAGTGGCACACACAGCATCGCAGCTCCTTCTCTAAGGACCTACGGGGAGATGTCCGGTCCCACTGCCTTTAAGTGTGTGTGCGTGTGTGTGTGCGTGCTTGCACACACGTAGTAGTGATCAGTAATGAGGCGGGGACAGGAGCTGAGCCTCGATCCCTGCAACCACAATTAGGTGAGTACTCAATTAATATTTACACTAATAACTCATTACAGTTGCGACCGGGTGTAGACATGTGAATGGCTCAATACTTTGGAATTTGTTCATGATTATAATCATGTATAGACGTGTAGATGATTCATTACCTTTATAATCTGTCATGATTGTGACCAGATCTACCTGGAGTTCATTACCTTTGTAACTTGTTCATCTATCAAAACTTTGTGACCCAGTCCCAGGACCCATTATATACCTTTGCAATCTTTTGACTACCACCCACGGGATGGGTATGGGGTGCATAATGGAAATATTAAACTCTAAACTCATCGGTTATCAGCAACATCGTCAAGGTGTACCGTTTGCGCATTCACCCACTTCGTGTGACCATCTCGGACACTACGAAAAATACTCTTACAGGTGAAACTGTCCAACCTTCTCACTACTAAAGACTTTCGTCATCATCTGCTTTAATGATAACGATGCAGACAAGATCATTACCATCTCGGCTATGAACATTTTCAAGGACTGTAACTTTCAAGTGGCTACTTCCCCAGTGATGACGGCTAAGAAATCGGTGTTCTTGAAAAAAAGCTTCATTGTGACGCCAGTCAACAGGCGACGAGAAAGAACACGAAAATCACTCACTACGAAAGCAAAAGACTCGGCAGACGATGCAACATCCCCCCAATGAAAAGCAGGGGTGTCACTAGCACGTTAAGAGACCATACAATAAGTGTCAGGGGCCCGAGACTGTTCAACTGCCTCCCAGCATACATAAGGGGGATTACCAACAGACCCCTGGCAGTCTTCAAGCTGGCACTGGACAAGCACCTAAAGTCAGTTCCTGATCAGCTGGGCTGTGGCTCGTACGTTGGTTTGCGTGCAGCCAGCAGCAACAGCCTGGTTGATCAGGCTCTGATCCACCAGGAGGCCTGGTCACAGACCGGGCCGCGGGGGCGTTGACCCCCGGAACTCTCTCCAGGTAAACTCCAGGAGGAAAATGACTGGACAACCGTCGACTTCACAGTAATTCCTACTGCCAACTCTATAATCAGAGTCACATTTAATGAGATTCCCATGACATCTCTGATACTCACTGAAGGTTTATGTATCTCATATTGCCACGTTAATTCCCGAACACAGAACCAGAGCGATTCTACCACGTCACTCTTTGTTGGAACTGCTATGCATAACCCATCTCGCCAAGACTTCCTATGGAGGAAAAGAAGTACTGGTTCAGCTGCGGCACAGACACATTCATAAAGACTGCACCTCTCAACCAAAATGTTACAACTGCACGTGTGATCATCACTCTCTTGCAGCCAGGTGCTTTTTCAGGAAGGAAATCGTCCAAAAGAAAAGCTTCGAGACCCAGACTTGGGGTGCAATCACTAGACTTTAAGTCAACACTCAGAATACTTTCCAAGTTACCCAACATCTTATTTCTGCTGTAAAATATTATGTCAACACTCGCAGAAGACGCTCCACCCAACATCATGTACTGCATGACGTAGGTTCACATAAAAAACACCGCCTCCCTTAGAACTTTCAACTCCACATTAAATGAACTCTTCCTCCTCAACAGCCTTCTCAGTTTCGATTTTCCTAACACTGCACCATCACTAGAAATAGTGAAAAATCTTCTCAAAAGGAGGAATCACCATTCCATCAGATCCTTCAACCACAGCCGCCCAATCTACTCTTGATGTACCAGCTTCCCAAGCCACACCACCTGCCCAGACCACCTCTACACCCACTGAAACTCTACCAGAAGATCAAGACTGTCACACCTCTGAAGAAGAAATTGAAGTCGACCACCATACCACCCCTCTCCCGGCCTCAACTGGTAAAACTTACGATTCTTCTCTACACCTTCGAAGAAGAACGCCATGTTTGCTGCCAAAGAACTCAACTCTCCACTCTGCAGTGGAACTGTCAAATACACCTATTTTGTCCCATATACCGTAAAGTCTCACTATGCCAAGTCCAAGATTTTGCGAAACAGTTCATCAAAGACTTCGACAGCAATACACAACTCACGTATTTAACCAAAGATATGTTTCCAGATGTTAAGAATAGGTCATTCCAAATAAGACAATAAACATAACTCCTGAAGTTATGCGCCTAACAGCTGTTCCCAGTCTGACTGCTGCCACTTTTCCCCATCAAGCCTTCTGCTGCTTGGTTAAGCTTTGACTATGTGTTAGGTAAGACACATATGCAACAGTTAGGTATTTTATACCATTTTAATGTTCAAGCTTTGACTATGTTTACACGACTGAAGGCATGCAGTCGTTATCATGAGTCGTTATCAGAGTTAGTCGTTATCATGAACAAAGTACTGAGAATATCGAATTAAGAAAGAACTCGAAATAATGAATTTAAATTCGGTAAATTTAGATTTAAAAAGTACTTCAGAAAGTACTGGTTCTCATACAGAGTTGTCGTTGAATGGAGGAGCTAAGTAGGATCATAGACTCTAAAACATTATGGAACTTTAAAAATAGTTTAGACAACATACGAATGAGAATGGTACTGAAGCTGACAATAAAAGTACATTATAGAATAGGTTGGACAAATACGTGGGTGGAAATGGTAGAATTTGAGAGTCCTGCCTAGGATGAGCCAGTAGGCCTGTTGCAGTGTTCCTTCATTCTTATGTTCTAATGGTCTTTTACCTTAAAATTCTGTACGACATGCTCTGGTTTAGTTGCCTTGGGAATAACAATTAACCCGTGCTGAACCAAGTGGCGGAGAAGAACTTGCGCAGTAGTTTTATTGTTATCCTTTGCAATTTTCTTCACAACTGTATGTTCCAGAAGAGGTGGATAGTCAGTCGTTCTGAAAGTTAGTTTATAACAAGTGTTAAAAAATAAGTACTGTATTTTATGCCTCAACTATAATTGATAAAAAAAGTCAGATGTATTCTCGCATGTTCCATCTAATTTAAGCACCCACTCAATTTCATTGCATAAATTATTCATTGTTACAAACTACCTACCATTCAAAAATATTCTTAAAAGAATATATATATATATATATATATATATATATATATATATATATATATATATATATATATATATATATATATATATATATATATATATATATATATTATTAATATATATATATATATATATATATATGTGGTATGAAATAATCTTATATATATTTTCAACACTTCTCAGTTTATTATTTAAATATGTATTGTTTTAGAAAGTAAGCAAAAAGCCAGGGAATAGAAGAATTTTTGTTCATCAGAGTATGCATATGCGGAGTAGCACCGCACGAAAAGTTACTCTTAGGATGGTCGGTTGGCTCCAACCCCACCCTACCACCTTCCCCCTACTCCCCATGTAGGGTAGGAGGGGTTCTGAGATGTCAAGTATTTATTTATTTATTTATTTATTTATTTATTTATTTATTAATTTGAACATGATACAGGGAAGTACAAGGAATTCAATTTTTAAAGTGCAGCATGCCAAAGTCCCTTGTATGCGAGCATTATGGGCAGCTTAAAATTAACTTAAGATTAACTAAGCAATGATATATTCAGTGGTACAAAAATTATTGTAAACAGATAACAATTTAGTACAAATGAGTATTACAAAGACAGGTCATATGGTCATTTACTGTGTTGCTGTGTAATCAGTAGAATGGAGCTATTATGTTAGGTAATGAAGTTAAATGGTAACAAATTTTGATTGGGTCACAGGATGACATTTATGAGATACAATAATGAGAAACATTTACGAGATACAATTTATGAGATACTTATTCAGTATTTATTTAGTTGTGGATGAGTAAGTGATTTTTGAGAAGAGACTTGAATTTATAAACAGGTAGTGTTTCTTTTATATTCACAGGTAATGAATTCCAGATTTTAGGGCCTTTTATGTGCATTGAGTTTTTACATAGGTGAGATGGACACGAGGAACATCAAAGAGTGATCTGTGTCTTGTGTTATGGTCATGTGTTCTGTTGAGGTTGGCAAGGAGATGTTTGAGGGGAGGGTTTATGTCAGAGTTAAGTGTTCTATGTATGTAATAGGTGTAGTAATAAGTATGGATGTTTTGTATGTGAGTAGGTTTAGAGTTTTGAATATTGGTGGAGTGTGCTGCCTGTAGTGGGAATTTGTTATCATTCTGACTGCAGCCTTTTGTTGGGTAATTAGTGGTCTGAGATGGTTTATTGTTGCTGAGCCCCATGCACAAATTCCATAGGTGAGATAGAGGTAGATAAGTGAGTGATATAGGGCCAGAAGAGCTGACTCTGGAACATAGTACTGTATCTTCGATAGTATGCCTACGGTCTTGGAATTTTTTTTGGAAATTTGTTGTATATGTGTTTGAAATTTGAGTCTATTATCAAGGTGGATTCCTAAGAACTTTCCCTCTGTGAGTTTTGTGATAGGTGATCCGTTTATCATTATGTTAAGAGACACATCTGTAGCTCTGTTACCAAACTGAATGAAGCAGGTTTTGTCAATGTTTAGAGTAAGTTTGTTGGTCCTTATCCAGGTTCATATTTTCTGTAATTCCGTATTTACAGTATTGACTAGCATGACTGGGCTCGGGTGAGAGAAGACGTATGTAGTGTCATCTGCAAATAGTGTGGGTTTGAGTAGTTGCGATGCATTTGGTAGGTCATTTATGTATATGAGAAAGAGAAAAGGGCCTAGGACTCTACTAAATAATATTCAAGCTTGTATAACCCATAATTTGAGTTATATACTGGGTTCCTCTCATGTTTCAAGAGGGAAGATTCAATTGTTTCTTTCCATGACAGAACTGTTTGGTACTATAACCTGGACAGAATCCCATTCCAGTAAGGTGTTAGTAGAAATTAGAAATTTAGATCAAAGAAATATTATCGGAAAGGCGTAGAAGATTCCCAAGTCAGGCATATTAACCGACAATGAGAAGAATAGTAGACAATATTTACGAAGAGATACTTCTGAGTACCTCGACAGAACATTCCAGTACTCTAGATCATTTAAACATATAAAGAGCACATTCTATTCCTTTTTTTTATTATTTAAAAGGGTTACACAGAATAATAGCAAGCCATGTGTATAGTATCCAACGAGAAACAGATTTTCTCAAATCACATGACCTGGTATAAATGACTAGAAAAAGCTTGGGGCTGGCTGTTATGTCTTATAATCTCATACTTGACATCTCAGAAGCCCTCCTACCCCATATGGGTGATGGTGGTAGGGTGGGGTTGGCATCGGCCATTGTAAAGGTAACTGTGGTCGGTGACACATCCGCACTATGCTACTCTGAGAAATCTCTCCCTGCTTTAGTTGCTCTCTTGCAAAATTGCATAGCTCCTGATGACGCACTGAGAAGTGTGAAAGTATTTGAGCTAAGGATTTCCACCCCCCAACCCGTGGCTTGTCTTCCATGCTTAAGATCGCCCAGCTGCGACTGTTTTCTTATATATATATATTATATAATATATATATAATATATATATATATATATATATATATATATATATATATATATATTTTGTGTATATATATATATATATATATTGTATATATATATATATATATATATATATATATATATATATATATATATAATATATATATATATATATAACAACACACACACACACACACACACACACACACGCTGCACTTACCCCAGTTTTTTGTAGGGAGCTCCTAGAGGTGCAAAAGCACAAACAGGAATTCCAAACTTCTGACATACACCTCTCAGATTTTTCTGCATATGATATGCATGAACCTCCACTTGTAAATTAGCTGGCTGGATCCGTGCCACTGATGGGATTGAGAACAACACATTCAGAAAAATTATCAGGTATCTCTTGAGGTTAATATTAATTTGGCCTATAAAGTTAAATTAAATAATGATATTTTTAGATAATAAAATAATGAAAACTGAATATCATATTTAAATCAAACTTTTCTTTTTAACACATCAACTGTTTCTGATGATGGTACTGTTGTTCAAGGAAGCACAATCATCTCCAGAAAACAAATCCGCCAAAATAGTTACCCTGAATCCATTCCTAAATATAACACTATATAAAAAAATTCACTTTTGTCATGTTCCTGTGAAATAAGCGTCATTTCATAATTCTTTATAACTAAACAAAATTTAAAAAAAAACACAATTATGTTCCCAGAACTTTGTTTTTGTGGTCAGGACACTTCTGGAACACTTTCAAGTAAGACTGATGTAAAACTATTGTTTTAGGGGTTTTCTTGGCAAATATAAAAACAGGGACTCAGCAAATCAGCATTCAGTTCAGCTCTGGCTGCCTGAGAAGACATCAGAAGTGAAATGGCATCAAGAGGCGGCAGTCATTTTCCAGATACATTCTGCTACATATGTGGTTAATTCACTAAGACAAGAGCAAAGAAGTTCTCTGTAACAACATCTAAAACAATGTGTGAAGCTTACAAATCATATTTTGTCATGTCAGTTGTGGACCAAGACAAGACCTGGGCGCCTCATGTTGCTTGTCAACATTGTAAGAAAACATTGGAAGCTAAGAAAGTCATTA
This sequence comes from Cherax quadricarinatus, assembly GCF_026875155.1. Classification (NCBI taxonomy): domain Eukaryota; kingdom Metazoa; phylum Arthropoda; class Malacostraca; order Decapoda; family Parastacidae; genus Cherax; species Cherax quadricarinatus. Next base: position 25,343,233 of record NC_069413.1, read on the forward strand.
GTTATATGAAGGGTACAATCTTGAATAGGAACATTTTTTAAATGAAATGTAACAGAAACTAATTCTTTTGTTCTTTTACAGGATGATATAGAGGAGAAAAAAGAGTCATGAAGTTTGGTGTTCCTATAATATGACGTGAACCCACTGATCACTCAACCAACTGCTGCTTCTGTCTGGTAGATCCTTCCAAACACCGAACTGGGAAAAATGCACCTGCTGTTTCTTATCCAGACCTTCCCTCTTCTATTGCACCAGTACCACAGTGGTGATCTTCCTGTACCTACACCTCCGAAGTCAACCGTCAGAAGAAGAAAGCAGCAAATCAGAAAATGAAGAGCTCAGTGAACAAGACTATGATCTTACAGATGCAGCTGTTGGGAGGAATCCTTACTACCCGAACCTACCAGACCTCAGTGACCTTATCAGAGACCTTGGTTTGACAAAGACAAATGCTGAGCTTTTGATGTTAAGGCTCAATGGGACTTGGTGGATGAAAGTGTGCAAGTGACAAGCCAAAGAAAACGTCACCATTATTTCTCAACCTTCTTCACTAATGAAGACAGGTTGTGCTTCTGTAATGATGTATCAGGCCTATTTCATGCAATTGGAATTGCATGCAATCCAGATGAGTGGAGACTCTTCATTGACAGCTCCTCCAGAAGCCTAAAAACTGTACTTCTATACAATGGGAACAAGTATCCATCTCTTCCCTTGGCTCATTCAGTGCATCTTAAGGACTACAACAGTGTCCACCGATCATTAGGTCGACTGATTACATCGACTCAAGGTTGAGTGACTGGTTACCTCAAACTCCTCCTGTTCTTCACCATTCTCCTTTGTATGGGCTGATGAAGCCACTGTGTGGCGGAACGTTTCCTCAGTAAAGATACTCAAGTGTTGCACATGTTTGTTCTCTGAACCATTTATCTACATTACTGGAACTCTTCTCTCCTAATTATGTCAAGTGCAGCCAGTGATTCAGCTTGAATCTTCTGCACGTCGTTGAAACGCTTCACCCCCCCCCCCCCATGGCTGGTATTTATATTTTTGGGAAGAGAAAGAAGCCATAAGGGGCTAGATCCGATGAGTATGACGGGTGGTGGACGATCGCTATGTTGTATTTTAATTGTCGGTGTCTGTTTTTTTTTAAGTTCATTGATGACCAGACTTTTCAATGGCTTGCTGAAACAATTTTTTGAGTTCCACTTGCCGTTTTACCGATCTCGAAACAGAAATTCACACAAGTTGTTCTCTAACAGGCTCAACTTTGTGACACAAAAAAAATTGCTACAACACACTTACTACACGACAAAAATTGCCCGTCTAACCTCATCGGAACCTTTATATCAGTGAGGTACAAGTTGATGTTACATGAGGCAAGTGTTTCCCTTACTGTTGTACTGACTGTTGATTTCTCCCAACACTTACTGCTGTACTGACTGTTGACTTCTCCCAACACTTACTGCTGTACTGACTGTTGACTTCTCCCAACACTTACTGCTGTACTGACTGTTGACTCCTCCCAACACTTACTGTTGTACTGACTGTTGATTTCTCCCAACACTTACTGCTGTACTGACTGTTGACTTCTCCCAACACTTACTGCTGTACTGACTGTTGACTTCTCCCAACACTTACTGCTGTACTGACTGTTGACTCCTCCCAACACTTACTGCTGTACTGACTGTTGATTTCTCCCAACACTTACTGCTGTACTGACTGTTGACTTCTCCCAACACTTACTGCTGTACTGACTGTTGACTTCTCCCAACACTTACTGCTGTACTGACTGTTGACTTCTCCAACACTTACTGCTGTACTGACTGTTGACTTCTTCCAACACTTACTGCTGTACTGACTGTTGACTTCTCCCAACACTTACTGCTGTACTGACTGTTGACTTCTCCCAACACTTACTGCTGTACTGACTGTTGACTTCTCCCAACACTTACTGCTGTACTGACTGTTGACTTCTCCCAACACTTACTGCTGTACTGACTGTTGACTTCTCCCAACACTTACTGCTGTACTGACTGTTGACTTCTTCCAACACTTACTGCTGTACTGACTGTTGACTTCTTCCAACACTTACTGCTGTACTGACTGTTGACTTCTCCCAACACTTACTGTTGTACTGACTGTTGACTTCTTCCAACACTTACTGCTGTACTGACTGTTGACTTCTCCCAGCACTTACTGTTGTACTGACTGTTGACTTCTCCCAACACTTACTGCTGTACTGACTGTTGACTTCTTCCAACACTTACTGCTGTACTGACTGTTGACTTCTCCCAACACTTACTGCTGTACTGACTGTTGACTTCTCCCAACACTTACTGCTGTACTGACTGTTGACTTCTCCCAACACTTACTGCTGTACTGACTGTTGACTTCTCCCAACACTTACTGCTGTACTGACTGTTCACTTCTCCCAACACTTACTGCTGTACTGACTGTTGACTTCTTCCAACACTTACTGCTGTACTGACTGTTGACTTCTTCCAACACTTACTGCTGTACTGACTGTTGACTTCTCCCAACACTTACTGCTGTACTGACTGTTCACTTCTTCCAACACTTACTGCTGTACTGACTGTTGACTTCTCCCAACACTTACTGCTGTACTGACTGTTCACTTCTCCCAACACTTACTGCTGTACTGACTGTTGACTTCTTCCAACACTTACTGCTGTACTGACTGACTGTTCACTTATCCCAACACTTACTGCTGTACTGACTGTTCACTTCTCCCAACACTTACTGCTGTACTGACTGTTCACTTCTTCCAACACTTACTGCTGTACTGACTGACTGTTCACTTATCCCAACACTTACCTTTAACAATTCTCTCAATTTGCTGACTGTTGAAGTTTGAAAGTCCAATTGCTTTAGCTTTTCCGGCATCAACCTGTCAATAAATAATTAAATAAAACTAACGAATGAAATTTTTTGAAAAACGTTAAGAGATACTTTGAAAACAAGAAAAAGAAACAAAACAAATTGTTTTTTTCCTCAGCTGACACTCAGGCCCCCGGGGATCGATCCCCGGTACAGCTGGAAAACATTACGAAGTGTTTGCTTAAGACAACTGTTGTCTATGTTCACACATCAGTAAAATATGTACCTGGTTCTTAGTGGACTGGTGTGGATCGCATCCTGGGACAAAACTGACCTAATTTGCCCGAAATGTTCTGCATAACAAGCGGCTTTCTATAGAGTAATACGCCATTGATGTCAGCTAGGCCTGTATACATTGATGTCAGCTAGGCCTGTATACATTGATGTCAGTGGTGACGTGTACTTAGCTCTGTGAAGACCTGTTTGCGCGCTCTCTACGAATTGAAGCAAGATGCACTCCATCGAGCAACTTTACCAACAGCTTAAGGAAGAATTGAGGATGGCGAAGATGGAGATTCGGCGACTGACCGAGGAAAACAAGAAGATTCGTAGTAGTCCTCCTTTTTTGAGTCCTCAGGTCAAGAAGGGAAACTGGTCAGTGGCTGGACAGCAGGGAACGAAGTTGACGATCAAGAAGACGAATGGAAAGGTAGAAACGATGAAGAAGAAAGAGACTGCCGGGGAAACTTTTTGTGGAAACATCTAATAAAATTCTCAGTACTCTACCCGACGAATGTGAGTCGACTACTGGGAACATCAGGGACGAATGACATCAAGGATGGTAAAAATATTGTTGTGTTGGGGATAGCCAAGTTAGGTATATGGATAGGGCTTTCTGCTTGAAGGAAAGGAGTAGGAGACAGAGGGTTTGCTTTCCTGGGGCTGGGATGGAGGATATTTTTTTGCCGTCTGGATGACATCATGAGAGGTAAGGGGAGCAATCCTGTTATCTTTTCCCCAGTACGGGAGGCAACGATGTTGGCAGACATAGGAGTGAAGACCTGATTAGCAGGTATAGGCCAGCAATAGAAATAATTAGGGGGAAAGGGGGTGGGCACCCTGTCATATGTGGTATTTAGCCAAGGAGAGGAGTTGGAAATGAATGGTTGTCCAGGGCAATTGGTGTCAATTGCGGGCTGGACAAATACTGTAAGGAAAATGTGGTAACATTCATTGAAAAACTGGGACCTCTTCTATGGCAAAATGACATGTAAAGCCAGGGATGGGGTTCACTTATCTAGGTCTGGGTGGGGGGCACTGGCAACTGCAGTGAAGGGAGCTGTTAGGACTTTAAAACTAGGAATAGTTAGTGGTATGGGGTTTGGCAGGAAAAAAGTGAATCCCAGTGTAGTAATATTATGAGTTCAGGGGAACTAGTAATAAGCAGAACGAGGGAGATATGAAAAGCCAGTAAGGACAGTAAAAAGGTTTTAGTAGAAAAACAGAAAAGAGCAGGAAGGGTAAAGAGAAAGGAGAGTCTTTCAATGTTTATTATGCTAATAAACCCTAGTGCTAGGAATAAGATGGACGGGGTTGAGATTAGTTGCTAGTGCAGGTAACATTGATGCATTTGCCTTAACTGAGACGTGGTTTTAAATTTAAAAAGTCGGGACATGCCTGCGGAATGTCACATTCAGGGTTTTAAAATTTTTCCAAGTAATAGAAGTGTCGGAAGGGGGGTGGGGTGGCATTGTATGCCCGAGATCGCTTGAACTGTTGCATAAAAACGGGTATTAAGTCTGAGGTAACACATACAGAGTCTGTTTGGATAAATTTCAGAGGGGCATGAAAAACTGATTTTAGGAGTGATATACCGTCCCCCAAACTTAGATAGGGACCAAGGGAGACTACTATGGGAGGAAATTGTTAAGGCCACAAGGCACGATAATGTAGTAATTCTAGGAGACTTTAACTTTAGTCATATTGATTGGAATTTCTTGACTGGGAATTTAGAATCATACGACTTCTTAGAAGTAGTTCAGGATTGTTTTTTGAAGTAGTTTGTGACAGAACCTACAAGGGAAAATAACCTGCTTGACTTAGTTCTGGCAAACAATGAATCCCTTGTTAATAATTTAGAAATTTCAGAGGAATTGGGTGCTAGCGACCACAAATCAATTACATTTAGCATTGAATGGAAGTACGATAGTAGCGATAACTCAGTAACAGTCCCAGATTTTCGCTTAGCAGTTACGATGGGCTAGAGAACACTTATCATCTGTTGACTGAGGTAACGAAGAGAGCTATCAATATGACAGTTTTCTGAACACTATACATGCTGCTCAAAGAACGTTTATCCGTATAAAGAAATTAGATCAAATAGAAATGACCCAAAATGGATGAATAATAGGCTCAAATATCTACTAGGGCATAAGAAAGGAATTTATAGGCGTATCAAAACAGGTGAGGGTCACCTTATGAATCAGTATATTGACATTAAGAGGGACATTAAAAAGGGAATAAGAAAAGCTAAAAGGGACTATGAAATTAAAGTTGCTAGGGATTCTAAAACTAACCCAAAAAGTTTTTTCCAGGTCTATAGAACAAAAGTTAGAGATAAGATAGGTCCCCTTAAAAATAACTATGGGCATCTTACTGACAAAGAGAATGAAATGTGCTTGATTTTAAATAATTATTTTCTCTCAGTTTTTACACAGGAAGACACTAACAATATTCCAGTAATTAGTTTTTATAGTGGGCTAGAAGAAGATAAATTATGTAACATCACAGTCACTAGTGAAATGGTTGTGAAGTAGATAGACAGACTGAAGCAAAATAAGCCGCCGGGTCCTGATGAGGTTTTTTCAAGGGTTCTTAAGGAATGCAAGATGGAACTCTGTGAACCATTAACTAATATTTTTAATTTATCTCTTCAAACATGTGTAGTGTCTGATATGTGGAAGATGGCTAATGTAATTCCTATTTTTAAAACAGGGGACAAGTCGTTACCGTCAAATTACCGCCCAATAAGCCTGACCTCAATTGTAGGCAAATTACTAGAGTCAATTATAGCTGAGATTATGAGAAGCCATCTCGATAAGCATAGCTTGATTAATGATACTCAGCATGGATTCACAAGAGGCCGGTCTTGTCTAACTAATTTATTAACTTTCTTCAGTAAAGCTTTTGAGGCTGTTGACCACGATAAAGAATTTGATATTATTTACTTAGATTTTAGTAAGGCTTTTGATAGAGTTCCGCACCAAAGACTGTTAAAGAAAGTGGCAGCTCATGGCATTGGGGGAAAAGTGCTCTCATGGATCGAGTCATGGCTCACTGACAGGAAGCAGAGAGTGTCCATAAATGGGGTTAAGTCCGAGTGGGGATCTGTAACAAGTGGCGTTCCACAGGGATCAGTCTTGGGCCCGTTGTTGTTTATAATATATATCAGTGACCTTGATGAGGGAATTACTAGTGATATGAACAAATTCGCCGATGACACAAAGATAGGTAGGATAATTGATTCAAACGTTGATGTTAGGGAACTTCAGGAGGATTTAAACAAACTCTACTCTTGGTCAGAAAAGTGGCAGATGCAGTTCAATGTAGATAAATGCAAGGTTCTGAAGCTCGGGAGTGTCCATAACCCTAGCATTTGTAAGTTAAATGATGTAGAACTTTGCCATACAGATTGCGAAAAGGACTTGGGGGTTATGGTGAGCAGCAACCTTAAACCAAGACAGCAATGCCTAAGCGTACGAAATAAGGCAAATAGATTACTGGGATTTATATCAAGAAGTGTAAGCAACAGAAGTCCAGAGGTCATACTGCAGCTTTATACATCATTAGTAAGGCCTCACCTAGATTACGCAGCTCAATTCTGGTATCCATATTACAGAATGGACATAAATTCGTTAGAAAACATTCAGCGTAGGATGACTAAATTAATACATAACATTAGAAATCTTCCTTATGAAGAAAGATTGAAGACTCTTAAGTTACATTCACTTGTTAGACGAAGAATGAGGGGGGACCTGATCGAAGTGTATAAGTGGAAGAGAGGTATTAATAAAGGGGATATTAATAAGGTCTTGAGGATATCTCTCCAAGAGAGAACCCGCAGTAATGGATTTAAATAAGATAAGTTTAGATTTAGAAAGGACACAGGAAAGTATTGGTTTGGAAATAGGGTAGTTGATGAGTGGAATAGTCTACCTAGTTGGGTTATTGAGGCTAGCACTTTGGGTAGTTTCAAATTTAGGTTGGATAACTACATTCTTATGAGTGGGAGGGGTTGGATTTGAGTGGGACTTGCACATCAGAGCTTATTTCTTGGGTAGCATTGAAAATTAGGTTGGTCAAATGTTTTGTTAGTGGGATGAATTGTAAAGGAGCTGCCTAGTATGGGCCAACAGGCCTGCTGCAGTGTTCCTCCTTTCTTATGTTCTAGGACTGTATACATTGATGTCAGCTAGGGCTGTATACATTGATGTCAGCTAGGCCTGTATACACTGATGTCAGCTAGGCCTGTATACATTGATGTCAGCTAGGCCTGTATACATTGATGTCAGCTAGGACTATATACACTGATGTCAGCTAGGACTGTATACATTGATGTCAGCTAGGCCTGTATACATTGATGTCAGCTAGGACTGTATACATTGATGTCAGCTAGGACGGTATACATTAATGTCAGCTAGGACTGTATACATTAATGTCAGCTAGGACTGTATACATTAATGTCAGCTAGGACTGTATACATTAATGTCAGCTAGGACTGTATACATTAATGTCAGCTAGGACTGTATACATTAATGTCAGCTAGGACTGTATACATTAATGTCAGCTAGGACTGTATATATTAATGTCAGCTAGGACTGTATACATTAATATCAGCTAGGACTGTATACATTAATGACAGCTATGACTGTATACATAAATGTCAGCTAGGACTGTATACATTAATGTCAGCTTGGACTGTATAAATTAATGTCAGCTAGGACTGTATACATTAATGTCAGCTAGGACTGTATACATTGATGTCAGTTAGGACTGTATACATTAATGTCAGCTAGGACTGTATACATTAATGTCAGCTAGGACTGTATACATTGATGTCAGCTAGGACTGTATACATTAATGTCAGCTAGGACTGTATACATGATGTCAGCTAGGACTGTATACATTAATGTCAGCTAGGACTGTATACATTGATGTCAGCTAGGACTGTATACATTAATGTCAGCTAGGACTGTATACATTAATGTCAGCTAGGACTGTATACATTAATGTCAGCTAGGACTGTATACATTGATGTCAGCTAGGACTGTATACATTAATGTCAGCTAGGACTGTATACATTGATGTCAGCTAGGACTGTATACATTAATGTCAGCTAGGACTTTATACATTGATGTCAGCTAGGACTCTATACATTAATGTCAGCTAGGAGTGTATACATTAATGTCAGCTAGGACTGTATACATTGATGTCAGTTAGGACTGTATACATTAATGTCAGCTAGGACTGTATACATTAATGTCAGCTAGGACTGTATACATTGATGTCAGCTAGGACTGTATACATTAATGTCAGCTAGGACTGTATACATTAATGTCAGCTAGGACTGTATACATTAATGTCAGCTAGGACTGTATACATTGATGTCAGCTAGGACTGTATACATTAATGTCAGCTAGGATTGTATACATTAATGTCAGCTAGGCCTGTATACATTGATGTCAGTTAGGACTGTATACAGTGATGTCAGCTAGGCCTGTATACACTGATGCCAGCTAGGCCTGTATACATTGATGTCAGCTAGGACTGTATACACTGATGTCAGCTAGGCCTGTATACATTGAATGTCAGTTAGGCCTGTATACATTGATGTCAGCTAGGACTATATACACTGATGTCAGCTAGGACTGTATACATTGATGTCAGCTAGGCCTGTATACACTGATGTCAGCTAGGACTGTATACATTAATGTCAGCTAGGACTGTATACATTAATGTCAGCTAGGACTGTATACATTGATGTCAGTTAGGACTGTATACATTAATGTCAGCTAGGACTGTATACATTAATGTCAGCTAGGACTGTATACATTAATGTCAGCTAGGACTGTATACATTGATGTCAGCTAGGCCTGTATACACTGATGTCAGCTAGGACTGTATACATTAATGTCAGCTAGGACTGTATACATTAATGTCAGCTAGGACTGTATACATTAATGTCAGCTAGGACTGTATACATTAATGTCAGCTAGGACTGTATACATTAATGTCAGCTAGGACTGTATACATTAATATCAGCTAGGACTGTATACATTAATGACAGCTATGACTGTATACATAAATGTCAGCTAGGACTGTATACATTAATGTCAGCTTGGACTGTATACATTAATGTCAGCTAGGACTGTATACATTAATGTCAGCTAGGACTGTATACATTGATGTCAGTTAGGACTGTATACACTAATGTCAGCTAGACTGTATACATTAATGTCAGCTAGGACTGTATACATTGATGTCAGCTAGGACTGTATACATTAATGTCAGCTAGGACTGTATACATTGATGTCAGCTAGGACTGTATACATTAATGTCAGCTAGGACTGTATACATTGATGTCAGCTAGGACTGTATACATTAATGTCAGCTAGGACTGTATACATTAATGTCAGCTAGGACTGTATACATTAATGTCAGCTAGGACTGTATACATTGATGTCAGCTAGGACTGTATACATTAATGTCAGCTAGGACTGTATACATTGATGTCAGCTAGGACTGTATACATTAATGTCAGCTAGGACTTTATACATTGATGTCAGCTAGGACCTATACATTAATGTCAGCTAGGAGTGTATACATTAATGTCAGCTAGGACTGTATACATTGATGTCAGTTAGGACTGTATACATTAATGTCAGCTAGGACTGTATACATTAATGTCAGCTAGGACTGTATACATTGATGTCAGCTAGACTGTATACATTAATGTCAGCTAGGACTGTATACATTAATATCAGCTAGACTGTATACATTAATGTCAGCTAGGACTGTATACATTGATGTCAGCTAGGACTGTATACATTAATGTCAGCTAGGATTGTATACATTAATGTCAGCTAGGCCTGTATACATTGATGTCAGTTAGGACTGTATACAGTGATGTCAGCTAGGCCTGTATACACTGATGCCAGCTAGGCCTGTATACATTGATGTCAGCTAGGACTGTATACACTGATGTCAGCTAGGCCTGTATACATTGATGTCAGTTAGGCCTGTATACATTGATGTCAGCTAGGACTATATACACTGATGTCAGCTAGGACTGTATACATTGATGTCAGCTAGGCCTGTATACACTGATGTCAGCTAGGACTGTATACATTAATGTCAGCTAGGACTGTATACATTAATATCAGCTAGGAATGTATACATTGATGTCAGTTAGGACTGTATACATTAATGTCAGCTAGGACTGTATACATTAATGTCAGCTAGGACTGTATACATTAATGTCAGCTAGGACTGTATACATTGATGTCAGCTAGGCCTGTATACACTGATGTCAGCTAGGACTGTATACATTAATGTCAGCTAGGACTGTATACATTAATGTCAGCTAGGACTGTATACATTGATGTCAGTTAGGACTGTATACATTAATGTCAGCTAGGACTGTATACATTAATGTCAGCTAGGACTGTATACATTAATGTCAGCTAGGACTGTATACATTAATGTCAGCTAGGACTGTATACATTGATGTCAGCTAGGACTGTATACATTAATGTCAGCTAGGATTGTATACATTAAAGTCAGCTAGGCCTGTATACATTGATGTCAGTTAGGACTGTATACAGTGATGTCAGCTAGGCCTGTATACACTGATGCCAGCTAGGCCTGTATACATTGATGTCAGCTAGGACTGTATACACTGATGTCAGCTAGGCCTGTATACATTGATGTCAGTTAGGCCTGTATACATTGATGTCAGCTAGGACTATATACACTGATGTCAGCTAGGACTGTATACATTGATGTCAGCTAGGCCTGTATACACTGATGTCAGCTAGGACTGTATACATTAATGTCAGCTAGGACTGTATACATTAATGTCAGCTAGGACTGTATACATTGATGTCAGTTAGGACTGTATACATTAATGTCAGCTAGGACTGTATACATTAATGTCAGCTAGGACTGTATACATTAAATGTCAGCTAGGACTGTATACATTGATGTCAGCTAGGCCTGTATACACTGATGTCAGCTAGGACTGTATACATTAATGTCAGCTAGGACTGTATACATTAATGTCAGCTAGGACTGTATACATTGATGTCAGTTAGGACTGTATACATTAATGTCAGCTAGGACTGTATACATTAATGTCAGCTAGGACTGTATACATTAATGTCAGCTAGGACTGTATACATTAATGTCAGCTAGGACTGTATACATTAATGTCAGCTAGGACTGTATACATTGATGTCAGTTAGGACTGTATACATTAATGTCAGCTAGGACTGTATACATTAATGTCAGCTAGGACTGTATTCATTAAATGTCACTAGGACTGTATACATATGTCAGCTAGGACTGTATACATTGATGTCAGCTAGGCCTGTATACACTGATGTCAGCTAGGACTGTATACATTAAATGTCAGCTAGGACTGTATACATTAATGTCAGCTAGGACTGTATACATTGATGTCAGTTAGGACTGTATACATTAATGTCAGCTAGGACTGTATACATTAATGTCAGCTAGGACTGTATACATTAATGTCAGCTAGGACTGTATACATTAATGTCAGCTAGACTGTATACATTAATGTCAGCTAGGACTGTATACATTGATGTCAGTTAGGACTGTATACATTAATGTCAGCTAGGACTGTATACATTAATGTCAGCTAGGACTGTATTCATTAATGTCAGCTAGGACTGTATACATTAATGTCAGCTAGGACTGTATACATTAATGTCAGCTAGGACTGTATACATTAATGTCAGCTAGGACTGAATACATTAATGTCAGCTAGGACTGTATACATTAATGTCAGCTAGGACTGTATACATTAATGTCAGCTAGGACTGTATACATTAATGTCAGCTAGGACTGTGTACCTTGTATATGTACTTGTAGAAATAAAGACATTATTATTAATTTTCAAATAAATACTTTGGGACCTCCCCGAGGAACATAAAACATTCTGGCAAATAAAAAGATTCTTGTCTGGTAGGGGAAGCAGGATCTGGTAGGGGAAGCAGGATCTGGTAGGGGAAGCAGGATTTGGTAGGGGAAGCAGGATCTGGTAGGGGAAGCAGGATCTGGTAGGGGAAACAGGATCTGGTAGGGGAAACAGGATCTGGTAGGGGAAGCAGGATCTGGTAGGGGAAGCAGGATCTGTAGGGGAAGCAGGATCTGGTAGGGGAAACAGGATCTGGTAGGGGAAACAGGATCTGGTAGGGGAAGCAGGATCTGGTAGGGGAAGCAGGATCTGGTAGGGGAAGCAGGATCTGGTAGGGGAAGCAGGATCTGGTAGGGGAAGCAGGATCTGGTAGGGGAAACAGATCTGGTAGGGGAAGCAGGATCTGGTAGGGAAGCAGGATCTGGTAGGGGAAGCAGGATCTGGTAGGGGAAGCAGGATCTGGTAGGGAAGCAGGATCTGGTAGGGAAGCAGAATCTGGTAGGGGAAACAGGATCTGGTAGGGGAAACAGGATCTGGTAGGGGAAGCAGGATCTGGTAGGGGAAGCAGGATCTGGTAGGGAAGCAGGATCTGGTAGGGGAAACAGGATCTGGTAGGGGAAACAGGATCTGGTAGGGGAAGCAGGATCTGGTAGGGGAAGCAGGATCTGGTAGGGGAAGCAGGATCTGGTAGGGGAAGCAGGATCTGGTAGGGGAAGCAGGATCTGGTAGGGGAAACAGGATCTGGTAGGGGAAGCAGGATCTGGTAGGGAAGCAGGATCTGGTAGGGGAAGCAGGATCTGGTAGGGGAAACAGGATCTGGTAGGGGAAGCAGGATCTGGTAGGGGAAGCAGGATCTGGTAGGGGAAGCAGGATCTGGTAGGGGAAGCAGGATCTGGTAGGGAAGCAGGATCTGGTAGGGAAGCAGGATCTGGTAGGGGAAGCAGGATCTGGTAGGGGAAGCAGGATTTGGTAGGGGAAGCAGGATCTGGTAGGGGAAGCAGGATCTGGTAGGGGAAGCAGGATCTGGTAGGGGAAACAGGATCTGGTAGGGAAACAGGATCTGGTAGGGGAAGCAGGATCTGGTAGGGGAAGCAGGATCTGGTAGGGGAAGCAGGATCTGGTAGGGAAGCAGGATCTGGTAGGGGAAGCAGATCTGGTAGGGGAAGCAGGATCTGGTAGGGGAAGCAGGATCTGGTAGGGGAAACAGGATCTGGTAGGGGAAACAGGATCTGGTAGGGGAAGCAGGATCTGGTAGGGGAAGCAGGATCTGGTAGGGAAGCAGGATCTGGTAGGGGAAACAGGATCTGCTGGGGGAAACAGGATCTGGTAGGGGAAGCAGGATCTGGTAGGGGAAGCAGGATCTGGTAGGGGAAGCAGGATCTGGTAGGGGAAGCAGGATCTGGTAGGGGAAAGCAGGATCTGGTAGGGAAACAGGATCTGGTAGGGGAAGCAGGATCTGGTAGGGGAAGCAGGATCTGGTAGGGGAAGCAGGATCTGGTAGGGGAAGCAGGATCTGGTAGGGGAAGCAGGATCTGGTAGGGGAAAGAGGATCTGGTAGGGGAAACAGGATCTGGTAGGGGAAGCAGGATCTGGTAGGGGAAGCAGGATCTGGTAGGGGAAGCAGGATCTGGTAGGGGAAACAGGATCTGGTAGGGAAACAGGATCTGGTAGGGGAAGCAGGATCTGGTAGGGGAAGCAGGATCTGGTAGGGGAAGCAGGATCTGGTAGGGGAAGCAGGATCTGGTAGGGGAAGCAGGATCTGGTAGGGGAAACAGGATCTGGTAGGGGAAGCAGGATCTGGTAGGGGAAGCAGGATCTGGTAGGGAAGCAGGATCTGGTAGGGGAAACAGGATCTGGTAGGGGAAGCAGGATCTGGTAGGGAAGCAGGATCTGGTAGGGAAGCAGGATCTGGTAGGGGAAGCAGGATCTGGTAGGGAAGCAGGATCTGGTAGAGGAAACAGGATCTGGTAGGGGAAGCAGGATCTGGTAGGGGAAGCAGGATCTGGTAGGGGAAGCAGGATCTGGTAGGGGAAGCAGGATCTGGTAGGGAAGCAGGATCTGGTAGGGGAAGCAGGATCTGGTAGGGGAAACAGGATCTGGTAGGGGAAGCAGGATCTGGTAGGGGAAGCAGATCTGGTAGGGGAAGCAGGATCTGGTAGGGGAAACAGGATCTGGTAGGGGAAGCAGGATCTGGTAGGGGAAGCAGGATCTGGTAGGGGAAACAGGATCTGGTAGGGGAAGCAGGATCTGGTAGGGGAAGCAGGATCTGGTAGGGAAGCAGGATCTGGTAGGGGAAGCAGGATCTGGTAGGGGAAGCAGGATCTGGTAGGGGAAGCAGGATCTGGTAGGGGAAGCAGGATCTGGTAGGGAAGCAGGATCTGGTAGGGGAAGCAGGATCTGGTAGGGGAAGCAGGATCTGGTAGGGAAGCAGGATCTGGTAGGGGAAACAGGATCTGGTAGGGGAAGCAGGATCTGGTAGGGGAAGCAGGATCTGGTAGGGAAGCAGGATCTGGTAGGGAAGCAGGATCTGGTAGGGGAAGCAGGATCTGGTAGGGGAAGCAGGATCTGGTAGGGGAAACAGGATCTGGTAGGGGAAGCAGGATCTGGTAGGGGAAGCAGGATCTGGTAGGGGAAACAGGATCTGGTAGGGGAAACAGGATCTGGTAGGGGAAGCAGGATCTGGTAGGGGAAGCAGGATCTGGTAGGGGAAACAGGATCTGGTAGGGGAAGCAGGATCTGGTAGGGGAAGCAGGATCTGGTAGGGAAGCAGGATCTGGTAGGGAAGCAGGATCTGGTAGGGGAAGCAGGATCTGCTAGGGGAAGCAGGACCTGGTAGGGGAAGCAGGACCTGGTAGGGGAAGCAGGACCTGGTAGGGGAAGCAGGATCTGGTAGGGAAGCAGGATCTGGTAGGGGAAGCAGGATCTGGTAGGGAAGCAGGATCTGGTAGGGGAAGCAGGATCTGGTAGGGGAAGCAGGATCTGGTAGGGGAAGCAGGATCTGTTAGGGGAAGCAGGATCTTTTAGGGGAAGCAGGATCTGGTAGGGGAAGCAGGATCTGGTAGGGGAAGCAGGACCTGGTAGGGGAAGCAGGATCTGGTAGGGGAAGCAGGACCTGGTAGGGGAAGCAGGATCTGGTAGGGGAGCAGGACCTGTTAGGGAAGCAGGATCTGGTAGGGGAAGCAGACCTGGTAGGGGAAGCAGGATCTGTAGGGGAAGCAGGATCTGGTAGGGGAAGCAGGATCTGGTAGGGGAAGCAGGATCTGGTAGGGGAAGCAGGATCTGGTAGGGGAAGCAGGATCTGGTAGGGGAAGCAGGACCTGGTAGGGGAAGCAGGATCTGGTAGGGGAAGCAGGACCTGGTAGGGGAAGCAGGATCTGGTAGGGGAAGCAGGATCTGGTAGGGGAAGCAGGATCTGGTAGGGGAAGCAGGATCTGGTAGGGGAAGCAGGATCTGGTAGGGGAAGCAGGATCTGGTAGGGGAAGCAGGACCTGGTAGGGGAAGCAGGATCTGGTAGGGGAAGCAGGACCTGGTAGGGGAAGCAGGATCTGGTAGGGGAAGCAGGATCTGGTAGGGAAGCAGGATCTGGTAGGGGAAGCAGGACCTGGTAGGGGAAGCAGGATCTGGTAGGGGAAGCAGGACCTGGTAGGGGAAGCAGGACCTGGTAGGGGAAGCAGGATCTGGTAGGGGAAGCAGGATCTGGTAGGGGAAGCAGGATCTGGTAGGGGAAGCAGGACCTGGTAGGGGAAGCAGGACCTGGTAGGTAAGGATGGACTGTTTTTGTCTCATATTTATTTTGTAAAGTTTGGTCAGGAACTGTAGATATAATTGAAACATTTTTAAGGGTTACTTTAGTGTGCAGTTATTAGTGGGAATGACGGTGAGTAACTTAACGTTATATTAACAAGTATTATAATTAAATGTAGTTGCTTAATGAAGTCCCTTAAGGTACATAGCAACGTGTTTGAGAAGGTATCCTCAATAACTTTAATAATTCTTCTACTAATAATAATATGTTTATTTACTACAAGTACATGTACAAGGTATACACACCATAGCTGACATCACTGACATACTACTATATAGAAAGCCGCTTGTTATGCTGAGCATTTCCCGCAAATTAGGTCAGTTTTGTCCCAGGATGTGACCCACACCAGTCCACTAACACCCAGGTACCCATTTTAAACTGATGGGTGAACATGGACAGGAACAGCAGATGTCTTATAGAAACACATCCTTAATGTTTTCCAACCGTACCGGAGGAGATTCGAACCCCGGACCTGAGTGTGTGAGGTAAGTGCGCAAGGGAACGAACTAAGAGTGTGTGTGTGTCATGAATTTGTTTCCTGTTAAGGAGAATACATAAGAATTTTCCCTGGTTTAGTATGTCAGTGCAATGTTATTGTTGTGTTCGGTCAATTAACACATTTATATACATGTGCATTTTCTGTATAGTAGGATGAAGGAATGTTAATTATGTTCTCAGTTAGGTATTTATGTTTAAGGAAGTAAGTGAAACCCGAGTCCTCAGTTCTCTTGTTAACGGAGGATGCAAAGGAACAGGAGGAGGAGGAGAAGCAGCAGGAGGAGAAGGAAAAGGAGAAGGAGAAGGAAAAAGAGGAGGAGAAAGAGAAGGAGCAGGAGGAGAAGAAGGAGGAGAAGTATGAGAGGAGGAGCAGGAGAAGTAGGAGGTTACAGACATCACTTGCAGTACCTGATAAAGTCAGTGACAGAGAAACAAGTCAGCAGATATAATGATTATTAATTCAGAGAGAGTTTTTATTTTAGACAACATTTAGCTCGTCTATGTTTCGGTCACCTCAGAGACAACCACAAAGTTAAATTTTTTCTTAGATAAGGATTAAGCTTTATCAGTCACAATAAAGCTAATTCCTGAATGCATAACACTAACCAATAAACAGAGTAGTTAAGGGAGTAAATACTCTTGGTGGTTCACAAAATAAAGTGAAATTTTCTTATTCTCATGGAATGTATTTAGTTTATTTCTAGAGAATGGTATTTATTTAATCAGCATTATTATTATTGACATATGTAGCATCCACAGAAATTTGCCACCGAGGCCTGGTGACAAAAAATCTCTCTTCACACGGTGAATATCCGAGTTTACTTCCCAGTGAAGGGTGGAAACAACGGACGTGTTTCCTTACACCTGTTGTCTATGTTCACCCATCAGTAAAATAGGTACCTGGGTGTTAGTGGACTGGTGTGGGTCGCATCCTGGAACAAAACTGACCTAATTTCCCCGAAATGCTCCACATAACAAGGGACTTTCTATATAGTAGTATGTCATTGATGTCAGCTATGGTCTGTATACCTTGTACATGTACTTGTAGTAAATAAAGGTATTGATATGAGATAAGTGTGAGTACAAACCTGAGCCTCCATGGCTCTCCAGACTCCCTCAAGGTTGGTCTTCACGTCAAGAACACTATTACCATCATTGTCCTTCGGGAAAATGTCATTGTCATCCTTCCCTAAAAGAAATCGTGTATCAGGGATTAGTTAATTTCGACACGTTTCCTTACACCTATTGTCCTGTTCACCTAGCAGCAAATAGGTACCTGGGTGTTAGTCGACTGGTGTGGGTCGCATCCTGGGGGACAAGATTAAGGACCCCAATGGAAATAAGTTAGACAGTCCTCGATGACGCACTGACTTTCTTGGGTTATCCTGGGTGGCTAACCCTCCGGGGTTAAAAATCCGAACGAAATCTTATCTTATCTTAATGTTCCAAGAAAGATGTTATCAGTTACTGAGACATTATGAAGATTAAATTACCATCACAAATATGTCATTTTTAAAAATTGCTTTTAATACGCTAATTACAAACTCATTACTCACTTGAGAGAATTAAATGAGTGAATTAGAGCACAGAAAACACAGAGCACATGTGTAAAAATAGAGCAGTAAAGAGTTAAGAGACAGCTCATGGGCTGGAGCTCTCAGTGTAAACTCTATGAGTTGACAAAGTACATGTTACAATGTGATAGTGAAAGTGATCATGACCAACCATGTTACATTGTGATAGTGAAAGTGATCATGACCAACCATGTTACATGTGATAGTGAAAGTGATCATGACCAACCATGTTACATTGTGATAGTGAAGGTGATCATGACCAACCATGTTACATTGGATAGTGAAAGTGATCATGACCAACCATGTTACATTGTGATAGTGAAAGTGATCATGACCAACCATGTTACATTGTGATAGTGAAAGTGATCATGACCAACCATGTTACATTGTGATAGTGAAAGTGATCATGACCAACCATGTTACATTGTGACAGTGAAAGTGATCATGACCAACCATGTTACATTGTGATAGTGAAAGTGATCATGACCAACCATGTTACATTGTGTTAGTGAAAGTGATCATGACCAACCATGTTACATTGTGATAGTGAAAGTGATCATGACCAACCATGTTACATTGTGATAGTGAAAGTGATCATGACCAACCATGTTACATTGTGATAGTGAAAGTGATCATGACCAACCATGTTACATTGTGTTAGTGAAAGTGATCATGACCAACCATGTTACATTGTGATAGTGAAAGTGATCATGACCAACCATGTTACATTGTGATAGTGAAAGTGATCATGACCAACCATGTTACATTGTGATAGTGAAAGTGATAAATGACCAACCATGTTACATTGTGATAGTGAAAGTGATCATGACCAACCATGTTACATTGTGATAGTGAAAGTGATCATGACCAACCATGTTACATTGTGATAGTGAAAAGTGATCATGACCAACCATGTTACATTGTGATAGTGAAAGTGATCATGACCAACCATGTTACATTGTGTTAGTGAAAGTGATCATGACCAACCATGTTACATTGTGATAGTGAAAGTGATCATGACCAACCATGTTACATTGTGATAGTGAAAGTGATCATGACCAACCATGTTACATTGTGATAGTGAAAGTGATCATGACCAACCATGTTACATTGTGATAGTGAAAGTGATCATGACCAACCATGTTACATTGTGTTAGTGAAAGTGATCATGACCAACCATGTTACATTGTGATAGTGAAAGTGATCATGACCAACCATGTTACATTGTGATAGTGAAAGTGATCATGACCAACCATGTTACATTGTGATAGTGAAAGTGATCATGACCAACCATGTTACATTGTGATAGTGAAAGTGATCATGACCAACCATGTTACATTGTGATAGTGAAAGTGATCATGACCAACCATGTTACATTGTGTTAGTGAAAGTGATCATGACCAACCATGTTACATTGTTTTTAGTGAAAGTGATCATGACCAACCATGTTACATTGTGATAGTGAAAGTGATCATGACCAACCATGTTACATTGTGATAGTGAAAGTGATCATGACCAACCATGTTACATTGTGTTAGTGAAAGTGATCATAAACCAACCATGTTACATTGTGATAGTGAAAGTGATCATGACCAACCATGTTACATTGTGATAGTGAAAGTGATCATGACCAACAATGTTATAACTGCTCAAGACGAAGTCAATTGGCAATTTGCCTGATTAATTGTTTCATAATTGTGAAAAATCTGCTAAACTTTAAATTCACAGATTTTGTTTTAAATTTTTACATTGCAAGATGGTCATAATTAGTCATTTTATAATGTTTTAAAAAGTCTTACAACATTCTTCACATTAGTATTTTTTTCTCAGAGCCGATATAATAACAAAAAAAAGGTCTTATTTTATGAATTAAATCTTTCCTGCTAAATTTATTTCCTATTTCACATTTCTAGATTAATTTTTTTTGTTCTGCGAATATAATATTTAATTCCTGCATAAGATTTAGCCGAATTTCTTACAACAGACGTTCAAGATGCCGTGAATAGATTTCAGTCATTATTAAATAAAGTATAGAGTGTTTAATCTATCCAGTTTTTGTCCATTTTACCCGGAGTCTGTACAATCTCAGTAGAATATTCAGTACAGTGAACAACTCACAGTAGACTCAGTCTGGGTCAGATGTTGTCTAAAATTTTGAATAGCCAGTTTGTACAGTCTATGGAAATCTAAGGGAAAAAATTACTATACAGTAAATTACTGTATAGTAATTTTTCATTACACTATGATTATTTTAAATTACTATACAGTAAATTAAAATAAGCATGAAGTTCACAATGGTAGTCAGTATTCTATGATGTCTTTTTCCTGATGTAGAAGTTAGTTTAACATGTTTATTATGCACCCCATACCCATCCTGTGGGCGGTAGTCACCCCATACCCATCCTGTGGGCGGTAGTCACCCCATACCCATCCTGTGGGCGGTAGTCACCCCATACCCATCCTGTGGGCGGTAGTCAAAAGATTACAGAGGTACATAATTGGTCCAGGGACTGGACTCCAAAGTTTTGATAGCTGAGCAAGTTACAGAGGTAATGAATTCACAATTTACAAAGGTAATGAACTCACAATTTACAAAGGTAATGAACTCCAGGTAGGTCTAGTCACAATCATGACAAGTTACAAAGGTATTTACAGATTACAGAGGTACGTAATGGGTCCAGGGACTGGGCTCCCAAAGTTTTGATGGCTGAACTAGGTACAAAGGTAATGAACTCACAAGTTACAAAGGTAATGAACTCACAAGTTACAAAGGTAATGAATCCTGCAAGAATGATGTGTAGAATAAACACTGATGTGGGAGCCGATAATCGTTATTTCCATTTCAATATATATATATGTTTAGTGTTGCATTTGTTTAGTGTGATTGAACAATAAATATGAGCGAAACGTGATTTAAAACATAGATAATTGTGTAAAACATTTGATCCTTTAAAAATAATTAGAAAATGCTAGAAAACTCGTAAGAAAATGCTAGAAAACTCGTAAGAAAATGCTAGAAAACTCGTAAGAAAATGCTAGAAAACTCGTAAGAAAATGCTAGAAAACTCGTAAGAAAATGCTAGAAAACTCGTAAGAAAATGCTAGAAAACTCGTAAGAAAATGTTAAAACATAGTAATTTCGTCCATATAACAGGATCTAATGTTTTATTAAACTGTCGTAAACATCACCTTTAAACATTTACATCTCTATATTTAATAATTCTTGTCTAATTATATTTCTAAAATCAGGGAGAAATTTTAGTAATAATATTTTTCTATATAGATTAACACACAACATAAAGGCGTTTTTTATTACTTATTTCAATCAACTCACTGGTACTTTGCCTCTTATTTATTTACCACTTCTGCCTTTTATCTTGCACCATCAAAAACACAAGACTTATGGCTATGATAATTATCATATTTATACTTTGATATCTCTCTTAAATAGAGGATATACAATGAAAATTATGTTATGGGATGAAGGACGACAGGTGGGCCCAGGAGCTGTAGTACCGCCCATGTCAGCTGGTACCGGGCCACTCAGTTTCATTCTGAGTTACGCCAGGTGTGTAACTATCTTTTCATAATCCAGCAACAGAATGTAGCAAATTTTCTCATAGGAAGGTAAATCTGAGTAGTTACAGAGTGAATTAACTCAGCCTTATCAAGAGTTTTTTTTTATATTTTATTTGGAAATTATTACACACGTTTAGTTATTTTTTTAACTCATCGGTCATCTCTCATCTGGAACCTACGAACCTTGGAACAAGGTACCCAGTGTTCTACTGCCGTACCACACTGGTCAATACCTTGGCGCTCAGCTAATGCTAGACGTTTTTGGTCCAAGGCAGCCAGCATTCACGCAGGTGGTGTTAGCTTTTCAGCTCATCCCCTGCATGTATCGACCGACGAGAGATTTTTCCATGTTTAGAATTCTCAGAACAGGCGAAATATCCACAAACACTAATCTCATGTCGAAGGAGACTCGAACCTACAAAATTTGAAAGAAGGTACGCAGTACTCTACTTCCCTACCGCACTGGTCAATATCTTGGTGCCCATGTAACGCAAGACGTTTTTGGTCCAATCCTACAAGAATTATGCACCCAGCACAGCTAGGTGTTGTACCGTGATCCGAGGACATTCAGTGGTGTGGGTGCTTCAGAGCTAATTTCATCCTCCTCTCCGTTCGGTGTACTAGCCTCCATGAGCAGTATTTAATATTGTAAACACGAATAAGTTGTATTTAATCAATAACAACACTGTGATTAACCTAGGATTCGAACCCATGTTGTTTTAGCCCGCCTCATGGTGAGCGAAAATTCCATGACACTAACCCATGGGACCATACAATCCTACAAGAATCACGCACACAGCAGAGCTAGGTGCTGTACCAAAAAATCATACATGGCAAGCTTTAGCTGTGTATTGGCACTGCGAGAAACTGTTTGTGTACTACATGCTGACAAAAAATTGCTAATCCGTAATTACTGTAATTTATTAATAATTACTGTAATTTATGAATAACTTATGTAATTTATGAATAACTTATTTCCGAGATAATCGACAAAAAAGAGCGCACAGCGAAAAAAGATCAAGAAAATAAGTCACTCTGACTTTTCTGAGTTTCCCAAGTTCTCTACATATATGCTGCTATGTATGATAATCTGTGTAACTGTGTTTGTATATACCTGAATAAACTTACTTAGTTTTATGAGTATATATCACAGTTAGCACTGTACTACACTATTTCTCTAATATAAGTACCCAGGAGAAGATAAGAGAATGGAACTTTATCGCTTATCTTCAAGTTCACAGCAAATGAATGCATGTCGGATCGAGACCAACTACAAGGCGAGGGTCTTTCTTAGGTGTACACAGAAAACAGGAAGTGGGGAAAATTGGTGCATGCAAAAAAATAGTGTGCAATGTGAAAATTGGCACGGTTGTGTTTGTTCGGCACCCGATTATGTGTTCGTAACCAGATGCAAAAAGTTGAAGACGAATTTTTGGTCGTGAACCGATTTCTTTGTGTTCAGAAGCGTTTGTGACCAGAGATTCCACTGTATTTAGTAAATTAGCTCATTGTGGGTCGTCTGCATGATCAAGACTTATGTTAAAGTCCTTGGCAATCATCAAGCGAGCTATGAGTGAAGAGAAAGTAAGCATACTAATCTTCAGTTTGTGTTAGTGAAATTAATTAAAGAAAATTCAGGTCATCTACGTTTATTCACATCATTTACTTAACATAATAGTAGATTGCTCTGTTCCACACCATGAGACTGGAGTGGGTGTTATAGTGCTGGACACATCCAGTGTTTAAGATGCCAAACCAACAGTCACGTTTATATTCCTTCAATCGTATTGAGAGACTTCTGGCCGTGTCTCGGATGTAGAGCTGATCACATCATTCACATGGAACACTGTAGCATGGTAATACAGTGGCAGAATATATCGACTGGTTGTAAATGACAAAATGAGGATTATGTCATTTTATTGGGAAATGTTTCGTCCACTAGGAACTTATCAATTCATCTGAATTATTCTCAATTCTTATGAAATGATAAAGACCCTAGTGTAGGAAACCCACATTTTGAGTCCTATTTATATATTATAGTTTACCAAGTGAATGACTTAATCAATTAAGACCACGTGACAAACGAAATAACGTCTAGAATTGTTAGTTTCGTATTTCTAAAATTATCGGGATATCAAATTCTCTGAACCTCAAAGACAGTAATGACTTATTGCACCGAATAATTGAGATAAACTGTCCATTTATAAGTACAAACTAATGCACGACTTACACCACCACGAAGAAAAATGTGGTGACTGGGTTCTACTTGTCGGGGACCATAATTTGCAGCAATAAAGAACTTGAAACAGAACAAGACTACAACGAAAAATACTTTTCTCGATCTGAAGTATCCTCGTCACATAAAATTCCATTGTAAGCGAAAAGGTAATATAATTCACAACAAGACCGCTAACCAGCACGTGATACGTAGATACATAATTCTCCCCGCTAACACAGTTTTCTCTTCTAGACCATCAGAGACTAACGTCGAACCAAAGGACGTGGATGTTTACAATATACTAGGTGCAATAAGAGGAGTGTGATCAGGTTTATATCAGGAAAGCAATTGTCGAATGTGTTCCAATACTCTTGCAAGAACATAAACATGTCTGAAGGGGAACTTAAATCAGATGCTCGTGTCCAGCACCGAGACCCTTACTGCCATCTCATGGAATGGGACAACGCATTTTTCAATTATTATGAAAGTGATAAATAAGTTAAGTTGCAGATGCCAGGAATCCTTTTATGTTTAACTCGCTAACACAATTAAACAAAAGACTGGTATTCTTACTTTCCCTAGACTTAGATTTCGCTTACTCAACACCTGACTCCTTGGACATCGCTCATTCAACACCCGACTCCTAGGACATCACCCACTCAACACCTGACTCCCAGGACATCACCCACTCAACACTTGACTCCCAGAACATCACTCACTCAACATCTGACTCCCAGGACATCACCCACTCAACACTTGACTCCCAGAACTTCACTCACTCAACATTTGACTCCCAGGACATCACCCACTCAACACCTGACTCGCAGAACATCACTCAATACCTTGCTACCCGTCCTGAATGCATATATAAGACATAATTCTATGTTCCATTTCATGTACTTGATGCATCAGATTTGTAGCGAAACGTTTAACCAGTAAAGATTCATTTACTGTGTCATTTACATCCATATTATAATAAACATTACTTATGCTGCCTACCTTTCAGCCCACATGGGAAGTGAAACAGGTACAGATCAACATATTTCAGCCGCAACTTATCTAATGACTTCTGAAGAAATCTTGGTACATCCTCCTCTCGGTTTCCAATCATAGGTAACTGGAAAATTTATAATTATATTATTACACCTAATAATTACTGGTCTTACACAAAATTAATGCATCTGAAGTAAAACACAAATAAATGGAATGTGAAATGCTGGCAGCTAAACATATTTGTATTACATAGATGAAAATATCTAAGAACGCTGAGAGAGCTAATATGTATGGTAAGAAGGGAGGGCGGATGAATGAGAGATAGTTAAGATATGTAGTTAGAATGTTATACAGATAAATATGAGAGATGATTAAGGCGTGAGACAAGAATGGAGTGCAGATGAATGAGACAGCATATAACTGGTCTGCATTGAAGGTACACACTGATTCATGTGAAGAAGTGCTAACGAGAAGTACGTAAGCAAGTGTGAATTATCATGTACATGAAGAACGTGAACCACCAGGAATATAAAGCAACATAAACCATCTGGTATATGAGTAAGAGTGAAGCATCAGGTATTTAAACAAGAAATGACACCTTGAACATTAACCAGTGTGAACCACCAAGTACATAAAAGAAGGTTAAACCATCACGTACATAAACAAGGGTGAACCATCAGTTAAAGTAATTATTATAAGTATGCTCGCCCTTTAGCACGTCTTTAGCAGACTATTTGATGGCAGATTCGAGAATTGCCAGGGCAACTTTAGCATGGAAGACGGTGTCCACTTCCATACTGCCAAAGACTTAAAGAATTGGAAATTAGACAGATATGCAATATCTGGGTGTTTTTACTGTAGACACATCGCCAACCATTGGCTTTATCAGTGTATAGATAAAGCCACTGGTTGGCGAAACGTCTACAATAAAGATACCCAGATGTTGTACATGTGTCCAATTTCCATCTTGTGATACTCTATACCATTCATGTGCAACACATCAAGAACTTACTAAATTATTGTGATTTTTTCCCCAGATTTTAATAACTGGACTAGAAAGTCACTTAAGATAAACGCGATAGAGAACGTCTGGAAACTTAACAAGTGTAAATTTTATAGTTTGATGTTTTCTCTATCACCAAAACCTCCATTTTCATTCCGCTGGTATGAGAATTTACTGACTTTTATATCCTTCATTAACTAATCTTATCAGCACCTAGGAGACTTAGGTAACTTGTCCCGTCTATGAAGTCCTCAGGTTTGCGAACTCCCCTTTCTGGATGTCTTGATTTACTGTCTTAATTGAAATTTTAAGTCCATGAGATACAGGAAGGCACCCAATGTTTGTTCCTATATCCATGATATCCTATAATCATGAAACCAAAGTAAAAAGGAGTGGATTTCTTACTATGTTTTTGAGAACCTTGCTAGTTTGTAGCTCTGAGTATCTTGATGAGGAATTTATGAAAATCTTTGACATTGCATTGAGACTATGGTGCCATAAGAAGTTCTTAGAAAAGTCTTTGATAGAGGCTAGAAGACTTATTATAGAAATGAACCTAGGATAAGCCCACAGATTAGGAAGGTTGTTCATGGAACTCCGTGTTCATCAAGAACTGTAAGAAGCCCCTATCACGAGCCTTTTCCATCCTATGGAGAGGGAGCATGGACACGGGGGTCGTCCCACAGTTACTAAAAACAACAGACATAGCCCCACTCCACAAAGGGGGCAGTAAAGCAACAGCAAAGAACTACAGACCGATAGCACTAACATCCCATATCATAAAAATCTTTGAAAGAGTCCTAAGAAGCAAGATCACCACCCATCTAGAAACCCATCAGTTACACAACCCAGGGCAACATGGGTTTAGAACAGGTCGCTCCTGTCTGTCTCAACTATTGGATCACTACGACAAGGTCCTAGATGCACTAGAAGACAAAAAGAATGCCGATGTAATATATACAGACTTTGCAAAAGCCTTCGACAAGTGTGACCATGGCGTAATAGCGCACAAAATGCGTGCTAAAGGAATAACAGGAAAAGTCGGTCGATGGATCTATAATTTCCTCACTAACAGAACACAAAGAGTAGTAGTCAACAGAGTAAAGTCCGAGGCAGGCACGGTGAAAAGCTCTGTTCCACAAGGCACAGTACTCGCTCCCATCTTGTTCCTCATCCTCAAAATGCGACATAGACAAGGATGTCAGCCACAGCACCGTGTCTTCCTTTGCAGATGACACCCGAATCTGCATGACAGTGTCTTCCATTGCAGACACTGCAAGGCTCCAGGCGGACATCAACCAAATCTTTCAGTGGGCTGCAGAATACAATATGAAGTTCAACGATGAGAAATTTCAATTACTCAGATATGGTAAACACGAGAAATTAAATCTTCATCAGAGTACAAAACAAATTCTGGCCACAAAATAGAGCGAAACACCAACGTCAAAGACCTGGGAGTGATCATGTCGGAGGATCTCACCTTCAAGGACCATAACATTGTATCGATCGCATCTGCTAGAAAAATGACAGGATGGATAATGAGAACCTTCAAAACGAGGGATGCCAAGCCCATGATGACACTCTTCAGGTCACTTGTTCTATCTAGGCTGGAATATTGCTGCACACTAACAGCACCTTTCAAGGCAGGTGAAATTGCTGACCTAGAAAATGTACAGAGAACCTTCACGGCGCGCATAATGGAGATAAAACACCTCAATTACTGGGAGCGCTTGAGGTTCCTGAACCTGTATTCCCTGGAACACAGGCGGGAGAGATACATGATTATATACACCTGGAAAATCCTAGAGGAACTAGTACCGAACTTGCACACGAAAATCACTCACTACGAAAGCAAAAGACTTGGCAGACGATGCAACATCCCCCAATGAAAAGCAGGGGTGTCACTAGCACGTTAAAGACCATACAATAAGTGTCAGGGGCCCGAAATTGTTCAACTGCCTCCCAGCATACATAAGGGGGATTACCAACAGACCCCTGGCAGTCTTCAAGCTGGCACTGGACAAGCACCTAAAGTCGGTTCCTGATCAGCCGGGCTGTGGCTCGTACGTTGGTTTGCGTGCAGCCAGCAGTAACAGCCTGGTTGATCAGGCTCTGATCCACCAGGAGGCCTGGTCACAGACCGGGCCGCGGGGGCGTTGTCCCCCGGAACTCTCACCAGGTAAACTCCAGGTAATAGCTTAAGCTTGTTCAAACTAGATGCATTTATGATTGAGTTTACTGTACATAATTTTAACCCCTGTGATTTCACGAATGCTCCTGACAGCATTCAATGCCTTGATTCTACATAGATATCAGGCAACCTGTTACGTATCACATACAGTTTATCTCCCTATATGTTGTTGTGTACAGTTTTATTGTTTAAGGACCCCTCAAGGAAGGTTCCTTGATGTTGGTGAGGGGCTCTTGATTTAGGGAATTGGATCTGTGCTCCAGTTCCCCGAATTAAGCCTGAATGCCTTCCACATCCCCCCCCCCAGGCGCTGTATAATCCTCCGGGTTTAGCGCTTCCCCCTTGATTATAATAATAATAATATTGTTTAAGGATTAATTTCAACAGTTATGTCACTTGGAATTGTACCCACCGTTCCTTGTGTAGGTGTTGGTTCCTCCTGGGTCCTTCCTTTGAGCTCTAAAGTCTTCATGGTTTTCGATTCCTTCCTTGGGTCATTGTAAATATATACGGGAAGGAAATAGAATCTAGGTTGACATGAGTCTTGTTGGTTCTTCATTCTGTTTGTCTAGTTTACCCGTTGAACAGTAACCTCCATCCTCCTTAAACAGGTGATCTATTCAGATTATATTCTTTTTCACGTCGTATAAGAATTTGTATTTAATACGTGAACAGGGGAAATTTTTTACTTAATCTTCAATGAGTTATGACATGAATGCTTTTTCAAGTTAAAATTTAATTTAAGTTTTGAAGCTTTTTGGATCCAGTAAATAAACAGCAGTGGCTAACGCGACGGTCTGGAGTTCTGAGACTCTCTGACCCTGACCACGGGTTCAAATCCCGCCCGTGGTTTTGGTTTATTTGCAATCGTGGGCATTACATTTTCGTGAGTCAGCATTGTCCTGTTTCCTGACGAATTTGTTAGGTAAGACACATATGCAACAGTTAGGTATCTTTATTTTTGAAACGTTTCGAAATAAAGATACCTAACTGTTGCATGTGTCTTACCTAACAATCTGTTTGGTATTTTATTTCCATTTTAATGTTCATTCTGACGAATCTTACTTAACCTAACCTTACATAGCATTTATTTGTTAACCTTGTCGAGTTTATGAGCTTACTACGTAAGAGTAATACCACAAACACGAGAAAAACGAGTTCCTTCTCCTTAGATCGGATCGTATGAACACTCGGCTGCCTGGCGTAATATTTAACATGTCACTGGCGATATATTCTCCCGTTTATTACCATAATTGCGAAGCTTATGAACAGGCTGTCTTTTTCTGCTGTTTTTTAAATGGTTTCTTGTACCTCTGGCACCTTTCGCTAGATGAGTTAATCGAATGAGGGAGACGAGTATCTCCTTCTTTACTATCAGGTTTATTACAGAAACAATGGGTGGGCCTTGAACCCATGAGGTTCGAACTCATGGCTCGAACGTCAGGGGCACCATCTTTAACCAAACTGAACCCCTTATAACAGCCCAGCAGCTTTAACAGATCTATTCTTGCGTTTCTTTGGGTCATATAGTCTATGAACACAGATTGAGTTATAATTAACAACTGTCAATGAATAAACAAAAAGACGGACGGGGGGAACCACGGCCAGTAAATTGATCTGTAACCCAACTCAACTCCTTCTGTTTTAAGGAGTTCAGTTTGGTTACAGGTGGTTCCTCTAACGGAATATAACACAATAAATACTAGTTCTGACCCCTTCCTCTTGTAAGCTTGGTGGTGAAGGCAGTAGAGCGTCGGACTGTCAGTGGTAGGTTAATAATGCGACTGGTGGTGTTAGCGTGATAGTTGTGGTAGCTGTGTGTGTGGGATGAACAGGACCAGGAGAGGAAGGGGCTTGCAGTAGGAGACATGACTTCCTTCTAGGGTTGGCGCTGGTGCCACAAGCATCTTTGTTCCAACTTCCACCCCATTACTTCACTGGCATTGTTCGTTGAGCAGTGCCCATGTCAACTTCAGCACTACCATAATAGATATCACTACTCCCGTGATTTACCACAACACTTGAGAACAGTTCTTGGTACACTAGTGAACCATATACACCGACCTGTATAATGACACTTCACAAACAAATATTTATCCTCCCTTATTACTTTTAACATCGTCAATAACCATGAAGTAAAACTCTTCCCCACTATCATCCTTATTACTCACATCAGTTCCACAACCACGGGAAAAATGTTAACTTTTTCTTATTATATGGACGCGTTATTCTCGACATTTTCCTGTGTCATCTATAGTTATCAGACTTAAATCAACAGAACACGCCCGAATTTTTTCCCCTCATTTTTTAAGTGTCTTTTCGAGTAATAACGTTTACTACTGGAATTTTTAGTTTAGTTGTTTTTATGCAGCCCGCCCATCCTTGGGCGGTAGTCCCCCATACCCATCCGTGGGCGTAGTCACCCCCCCCCACCCCGGGGGTGGTAGTCCCCCCATACCCATCCTGGGGGGCGGAGTCCCCCCCATACCCATCCTGTGGGGTAGTCACCCATACCCATCCGGGGGTGGTAGTCCCCCCCATCCCTTTCCTGGGGCGGTGCCCCAATACCCATCCTGTGGGCGGAGTCACCCCATACCCATCCTGTGGGGGGTAGTACCCATCCCCCATCCTTGGGCGGTAGTACCCCTCCCCACCCTGTGGGCGGTAGTCCCCCCATCCCATCCAGTGGGTGGTAGCCCCCCATCCCCACCCTGTGGGCGGTAGTCCCCCCCTCCCCACCTGTGGGCGGTAGTCCCCAAAACCCATCCAGTGGGTGGTAGTCACCCCACCCCCTCCTGTGGGCGGTGTCACCCCATCCCATCCGTGGGGGGTAGTCACCCCATCCCACCCTGTGGGTGGTAGTCCCCCCTTTACCCCCACCCTTGGTGGAGTCACCCCATACCCACCCCTGTGGGGGTAGCACCCCATACACACCCTGTGGGTGGTAGTAAACCCCTCCCCCTCTTGTGGCGGTAGTCCCCCCATCCCCATCCTGTGGGTGGTAGTCCCCCCCCCACTTGTGGGTGGTAGCCCCCCATCCCCTCTGGGGGTGGTAGTCACCCCATCCCATCCGGGAGGTAGTCCCCCCATACCCATTTTGGGGGCGGTAGTCACCCCTCCCCTCCTGTGGGTGGTAGTCACCCATCCCCATCTTGTGGGCGGTGCCCCCATCCCCACCCTGTGGGGGTGCACCCCATACCCCTGTGGGGGTAGTCACCCCTCCCCATTGTGGGTGGAGTCCCCCCATACCCATCCTGTGGGTGGTAGTACCACATACCCACCCTGTGGGTGGTAGTCCCCCCAAACAACCCTGGGGTGGTAGTAAACCCATACTTTTGGGGCGGTATCACCCATACCCACCCTTGGGGGTGGTAGTACCCATCCCCACTTGGGGGGGTAGTCCCCCCATACCCTCCGTGGGTGGTATCACCCCATACCCCCTGGGGTGGTAGTACCCCATCCCCATCTTGGGGGCGGTATCACCCCATACCCATCCTGGGGGGGGTATCACCCCTACCCATCTTGTGGGCGGTAGTACCCCATACCCACCCTGTGGGTGGTAGTCACCCATTACCACCGTGGGGGGTATCACCCCATCCATCCGTGGGGGTATCCCCCCAACCCCAAAATTTGGGTTGGGAGTCCCCACATCCCATCTGTGGGTGGAGTCACCCATACACACCCTGTGGGTGGTAGTACCCCATACCCTTTGGGGGGCTAGTCACCCAACCCCATCCTGTGGGGGGGTTTAAACCCCATACCCATCTTGTGGGTGGTGTCCCCCAAAACCCATCCTGGGGTGGTAGTCCCCCCATACCCATCCTGTGGGGGGGAGTCCCCCCATACCCTTTGTGGGGGGTATCACCCCATACCCATCCTGTGGGTGGTGTCCCCCCAAACCCCATTTTGTGGGGGGGTAGTCACCCTCCCCCACCCTGGGGGGGTGGTAGTCACCCCATACCCATCCTGTGGGTGGTAGTCCCCCCATCCCCATCCTGGGGGTGGTAGTCCCCCATACCCACCCTGGGGTGGTAGCCCTATCCCCACCTGTGGGGGGTGCCCCCCATACCCATCCTGGGTGGTAGTCACCCCATCCCCTCCTGTGGGTGGTGTCCCACATCCCCCCTGGGGGTGGTAGTAAACCCCATAACTTCTGTGGGGGTATCACCCCATATCTTTTTGTGGGCGGTAGTCCCCCCCATCCCCCTCCGGGGGGTAGTCACCCCATACCCTTTTGGGTGGTAGTCACCCCTCCCCATCTGTGGGGGGTAGTAACCCCATCCCCCTTTCCTGTGGGTGGAAGTCACCCCTACCCATCTTGTGGGGAGTCCCCCCATCCCCATCCTGGGGGTGGTAGTCCCCATACCCATCTTGTGGGCGGTAGTCACCCCATCCCCATCCTGTGGGTGGTAGTCCCCCCCATACCACCCTGTGGTGGTAGTCACCCATCCCATCCGGGTGGGTGGTAGTCCCCCCCATACCCATCCGTGGGGGGTAGTCACCACATCCCTCCTTGGGGGGGAGTCCCCCCAAACACATCCGTGGGTGGTGTACCCCATACCCTTTTGGGGCGGAAAGTCACCCCCATCCCACCCTGGGGTGGTAATCCCCCCTACCCATCTTGTGGGTGGTATTCCCCCCATACCCTTCCGTGGGGGTTTTAGTCACCCCAACCCATCCTGTGGGGGGTAGCACCCTACCTTTGTGGGCGGTAGTCACCCCATACCCATCCTTGGGTGGTAGCACCCCAAAACCCATTTGTGGGGGTAGTCACCCCTACCAAACCTGTGGGTGGAGTACCCCTACCCATTTTGTGGGCGGTAGTCCCCATCCCCTCCTGTGGGTGGTGTCACCCCCTCCCCTCCTGTGGGTGGAAATCACCCCATCCCCCTCCTGTGGGTGGTAGTCCCCCCTCCCCATCTGGGGGTGGTAGTCACCACATCCCATCCTGTGGGGGGGTAGAAAACCCCAACACTCCTGTGGGGGGTAGCCCCCCCATACCCATTTTTGTGGGCGGTGTCCCCCCTCCCCACCCTGTGGGGGGTAATCCCCCATCCCCATTTGTGGGTGGTAGTCACCCCATACCCTCCTGTGGGGGTAGTCACCCCCATACCCATCCTTTGGGGGTGGTATCCCCCCATCCCCATCTTGTGGGGGTATCACCCCATACCTCTTGGGGGGTAGTCACCCCTACCCACTGTGGGGGGTAGTCCCCCCATCCCATCCTGTGGGGGTAGTCACCCCTTACCCACCCCTGTGGGTGGTAGTCACCCCATCCCATCCTGTGGGTGGATTTCCCCATACCCATCCTGTGGGTGGTACACCATAACCCCCCCTGGGGTGGTAGTCACCCCATACCCATTGTGGGTGGTAGTCCCCCCAACCCATCCTGTGGGCGTAGTCACCCCTAACCTCCGTGGGCGGTGTCAAAAGATTACAGAGGTACTAATTGGCCCAGGGACTGGACTCCAAAGTTTGATAGCTGAGCAAGTTCGAGGTAATAAAACTCCAATTTACAAAGGTAATGAACTCACAATTTAAAAGGAAGGGTAATGAACCACAATTTACAAAGGTAATAAACCCCAATTTCAAAGGAAAATAACTCAAAATTTTTAAAAAAGTAAAAAACCACAATTTTTACAAAAAGGGTAATGAACTCAAAATTTTTACAAAGGAAAAGAACTCACAATTTAAAAAGGAAATAAACTCACAATTTAAAAAGGGAAAAACTCACAATTTACAAAGGTATAACTCAAAATTTACAAAGGTAATGAATAAAATTTTAAAAAAGGTAATGAACTCAAAATTTTAAAAAAAGGGTAATGAACCCAAAAAATTTAAAGGAAATGAACTCACAATTTAAAAGTAAGAACTCACAATTTACAAAGGTAATGAACTACAATTTACAAAGGTAATAAACTCAAATTTACAAAGGAATGAACTCAAAATTTACAAGATGAACTCACAATTTTTCAAAGGTAATGAATCAAAATTTACAAAGTAATAACTAAATTTACAAAGGTAATGAACTCACAATTTCAAAGGTAATGAACTCACAATTTACAAAGAAATGAACTCACAATTTACAAAGGAAATGAACTCCAATTTCAAAGGTAATTAACTCAAAATTTTAAAAAAGGGTAATGAACCAAATTTAAAAGGTAATGAACTCCAATTTACAAAGGTAATGAACCCACAATTTAAAAAGGGTTTTAAAATAACTACAATTTACAAAGGAAATGAACTACAATTTAAAAAAGGAAATGAACTCACAATTTAAAGGAATGAACTCACAATTTAAAAAGGTAATGAACTCCAATTTACAAAGGTAAGAACTACATTTAAAAGGTAATGAACTCACAATTTAAAAAAAGGTAAGAATCACAATTTAAAAAGTATGAACTCAAAATTTAAAAAGGTAATAACTCACAATTTAAAAAGGAAATAAAACCCCAAAATTTTAAAAGGAAGAACTCAAATTTAAAAAGGTAATGAACTCACAATTTTACAAGAAATAAAACCCAATTTACAAAGGTAATGAATCACAATTACAAAGGAAATGAACTCACAATTTAAAAAGGGTAATGAACTCACAATTTACAAAGGAATGAACTCAAAATTTAAAAAAGGTAATGAACTCAAAATTTTAAAAAGGAAATAATCACAATTTAAAAAGGGTAATGAACCCCATAAACAAGAATATTTTTCAGGGGATAATAGTGGGAAGGGAGAATATTTGGCGAGTAAAATATACATGTAGGCGAGTGGATGTATATACTTGTGGGCTGAGTGGAGTATATCTAGTGGCTGAGTGGATGTATAACTAGAGGCTGGTGGATGTATATACTATGTAGGCGAGTTTTGGGGTTAACTATGGGGTATTTGGAAAAATTATATTAGGTGAGGGAGGTTTATTTTAGGCGAGGGAGATATACATGATGGTATATATACTTTCTGATTGATAACAACATTTTTAATTTCTGATAGGTTTAATATTGTATAGTGGATTATTACTTTATATGGAGTTTTTCTATGTACAAAAGGGAGGTATTATTGGGGGGCAAAAGGATTATCATGTACCCAATATAATTTTATTACTATGGGGAAAAATTTATGAGGTGAGTGGATTTATCTATGAAACTTGGAGTTATACTTTTATGATGGTTTATAACTGTTAGGCTATAAAAATTTAATATGTATATAGGTTATTTGTGGTGAGTGGTGAATTTTCTTGTAGGTAGGGGTTATTATAGAGGTAGTGGAGTATATACTATGGGCTAATGGAGGAATTACATGTAGGGGGGAAATAACATGGGGCGAGTGGGGAAAATTTTAGGCTGATGGAGGTATAATACTTATGTAGGCTAGTGGATGTTTATAGAGGCTAGTGGTGAAAAACGGGGCTGATGGAGTTTTTAAATTTGGTGGGCCTAGTGGGGTATATACATGTGGGCTAGTGGGGGAAAAATTTACTATGTAGGTGAGTGGAGTATATACAAGTAGGTGAGTGGATGTATAACATGTAGGCGAGTGGATGTAAACTAGTAGGCTGAGTGGAGGTAATACTATGTCACCCATCCCTGGGCCTCCCGGCCTTTTTAAAAAGGTGCCATGATATTTTTTTTTTTAAATTTTATTTAAAAAACAGTTACAGTTCCCATGATTATGCGAAAAATTTAAAGCCAAACATTGATTAAGGACCCATGATGGTAGTGAACGGGAAAATATTTGATTTAAAAACCCTTGTGTGGTCGATGACTTAACCACTATTTGCTCCAAATATATTTTTCTTAAATATTAAAAATAAGCAAGGAAAAAAGTCTAAAAAGAGAAAAAAAAAAAAATGGGTGACCAATGGGGGGGTATATACAAGATTATTTGAGAACCTACCATGATAGGAAAAATTTTTGCCACCTGGTTTTGTAAAAAAGGATCTTTTCTCTTGAGTTTTCCCCTGCTAAAACCTTTATCCAAAACTTCCCAATAATAGTTCATTTGGTACATGTATGCTGTGTCAATGTGAGATTCCACCTCAAGCGCCGTATTTAAAGTGTTTTTTAACTCTCAGAAGCCCTGAATTTGCCATTAAATTATAAACGTAAGAATTTGTTTTTAAATTTTTTAAACAAAAACGTTTAAGGGATGATGCCCAAAACCCTTTAAAGGGTGTAGCAACACCTTAAGGTTGTAGCCAACACCTTAAGGTGTGTTGCCAACACTTAAGGGATGTATGCCCAAAACCTTAAGGTGTGTATGCCAAAACCTTAAGGGTGTAGCCAACACCTTAAGGTATTATGCCAACACCTTAAGGTGTGTATGCCCAAAACCTTAAGGTTGGGATGCCCAAACTTAAGGTATGTATGCCAACACCTTAAGGGGTATGCAAAAAACCTTAAGGTATGTAGCCAACACCTTAAGGGGTTTTATGCCAACACTTAAGGGGTGGGATGCAACATCTTAAGGTTATATCCCAAACACCTTAAGGTGTGTAGCCAAAACCCTTTAAGGGGTGTATGCCAACACTTTAAGGTGTTTATCCAAAATCTTTTGGTATGTATGCCAAACCTTAAGGGGTGATGCCCCCACCTTAAGGGGTGTTTGCCAAACCTTAAGGGAGTATGCCAACCCCTTAAAGTTGATGCCAACACCTTTAAAGGGATGTATGCCAACACCTTAAGGTATGTCGCCAACACCTTAAGGGAGTATCCCAAACCTTAAGGTTGTATCAAACACCTTAAGGTTGTATCCCCAAAACCCCTTAAAGGGATGATCCCAATACCTTTGGTTTGTTCCCCAACACCTTAAGGTTGATCCAATCCTTTAAAGGTAGTACCAACACTTAAGGTATGTATCCCAACCCTTTTAAAGGTATGTATCCAAACCCCAAGGTATGTATCCCAATACCTTAAGGTATGATCCCAATACCTTAAAAATTGTTCCCAAAAACCTTAAGGTAGTATCCCAATTTTTTTAAGGTTTTTTCCCAACACCTTTAAAGGGATGTACCCAATACCTTTAAAGGATGATCCCAATACCCTTTAAAGGGAAGATCCCCAAAACCTTAAGTATGATCCCCAAAACCCTTTAAAGGTTGTATCCCAAAAACCTTAAGGTATGTATCCCCCCAAAACCTTAAGGTATGATCCCAATACCTTTAAGGTATTATCCCAAAACCTTAAGGATGTACCCCCAAAACCTTAAAAGGGATGTATCCCAAACCTTTAAAGGGTTTTATCCCCAAAACCTTAAGCTTTATCCCAATACCCTTTAAAGGGATGTATCCCAACCCTTTAAGATGTTCCCAACACCTTAAGGTAAAGTATCCCCAAACCCTTAAGGGGATTATCCCAAACCCTTAAAGGGATGATCCCAAAACCTTAAAGGTATGTTCCCAAAAACCTTAAGGTAGTTCCCAATACCTTAAGGCAGTGGTTCCCAAAATGGGGGGGAAAAATTTCCCCCGGGGGGTAATTTAACCATTTTTGGGGGGGAAAGGAGGGTGACAAAAAAAAAGTTTTTTAATTTTGAAAATCAAGAAAACAATGCGGTCCCGGTATGAATTTTGTTAATTTGTTTAGTATTAAAATTTAAAGTAAAAATATTAAAGTAAGTAAAAAGTTAAACCCAAAAAACAAAAAACATCAAAAACAAATTTTAAATATTAAAAAGGAGAAAAATTAGCTAATGGTAGAAACCCAAAAGTATTTGACAAGTATGCTTTAGGACAAAAACACTCACTGCCAGATCGACCCGTCCATAGCGTCATCACTTCCTGAGGCTGCCTCTATCTCACATGTCAGTTTTTTTGTGAGCATCAGCCGGGTAGACATAAGCTGGTATAAACCCAAGAATTCCCCAAACTAGCTTCAAGTATGCAACTCCATCCCCCACTTGTTTTGACTCTTTGGTAATGTCTTAGAGATGCACAATGTTCAATCAATAAATAAAAAAAATATCTCAAGTGTTTTAATTTTTTTTTAAATTTAGCCCTTTAAAATCAATAATAAAATTTTGTTTAAAGGGGGAAAATGCTTTTTGTGGATGTTAAATTGGGTAACAAGCTGAAAAAGTTTGGGAACCATGCCTTAAGGATGTATCCCCAAAACCTTTAATATGATCCCCAAAACTTAAGGATGTATCCCAAAACCTTACGGTATGTTCCCAATACCTTAAGGGATGTATCCCCTTACTTAAGGGATGTATCCCCAAAAACTTGGTATGATCCCAAACCTTAAGGAGTATCCCAATACCTTAAGGGATGTATCCCAATACCTTAAGGTAGTATCCCAATACCCTTTGGATTTTCCCAAAACCTTAAGGTATGTATCCCCAAAATTAAGGTATGTTCCCAAAACCTTAAGGTTTTTTCCCAACACCATAAGGGAGTATCCCCAATACCTTTAAAGGGATGTATCCCAATCCTTTAAAGGGAGTTTCCCAAAACCTTAAGGAGTATCCAAAACCCTTAAGGTTGTATCCCAATCCCCTTTAAGGATGACCAAAATTTAAAAGGGTTTTATCCCAATACCTTTGGATGTATCCCCCCAAAACCTTAAAGGGTTTTATCCCCAAAACCTAAGGTATGTTCCCAAAACCCTTAAAGGTTTTGTATCCCAATACCTTAAGGTATGTATCCCAATACCTTAAGGTATGTATCCCAATACCTTAAGGTATGTATCCCAATACCTTAAGGTATGTATCCCAATACCTTAAGGTATGTATCCCTACCTTAGGTATGATCCAATACCTTAAGGTATGTATCCCAATACCTTTGGTATACCCCAAAACCTTAAGGTATGTATCCCAATCCTTTTGGATGTATCCCAATACCTTAAGGTATGTTTCCCCAACACCTTAAGGTATGTATCCAAACCTAAGGTATGTATCCCCAAAACCTTTAAAGGGATGTATCCCAAAAACCTTAAAGGGATGTATCCCCAAAACCCCTTAAGGAGTATCCAATACCTTAAGGGATTATCCCAAAAAAACCCTTTAAAGGGATGTATCCCAACACTTAAGGTATGATCCAATACCCTTAAGGTATGTATTTTCCCCAAAACCTTAGGGATGTATCCCCAAACCTTAAGGTATTTCCCAATATTAGTATGTATCCCCAATACCTTAAAATTGTATCGCAATACCCTTAAGGATGTATCCCCCAAACCTTAAGGTAGTACCCAATACCTTTAAAGGTATGTATCGCAAACCTTAAGGGTTTTACACAAAACTGTTCAAACTATTAAAAACATTCCACATGATTACTTTTAATTTTCTAACTATAATTTTCAAAAGTAAAAATTTTGTGATGGTAAATTCTGTGTGATGGTAAAAATTTTGGTGACTGGAAAAACTGTGTACTGGAAAATTTTGTGTGCGGTAAAGGGGGGGGGGTTTTGACTGGGGAAAATTCTGTGTGGGCTGGTAAATTCTGTGGGACTGGTAAAATTTTGTGGACGGTAAAGGTGTTTGACTGGTAAAAATTTTGTGTGCTGGTAAAATTTTGTGTGCTGGTAAATTCTGTGTGACTGGGAAATTCGTGTGATGGTAAACTGTGGGACTGGAAAATTTTGTGTGACTGATAAATTCTGGTGACTAGTAAAATTTTGTGTACTGGTAAAGGCGTGTGACTGGTAATTTTTGTGTGACTGGTAAATTCTGTGTGACTGGTAAGGCTGTGTGATGGTAAAGGCTGTGTGACTGGTAAGGGTGTGTGACTGGTAAAGCTGGTGACTGGGAAATTCGTGTGACTGGGAAATTCTGTGTGACTGGTTTAAAAGGGTGTTGGCTGGTAAAGGCTGTGTATGGGAAATTCTGTGTGACTGGTAAAGGCTGTGTGACTTAAAGCTGTGTGAGGTTAAAGGCTGTGGATGGGTAAAGGCTGGTGCTGGTAAACTGTGTGACTGGGAAATTCTGTTGACTGGGAAATTCGTGGCTGGTAAAATTGTGCTGGTAAAGGTGTATGACTGGTAAAAGGGTGTGGACTGGTTTAAAGGGTGGGGTGGGAAAGGCGTGGACTGGTGAATACTGTGGGGATGGTAAAGGCTGTGTGTTTTGGTAAAAGGCTGTGTGACTGGTAAAGGGTGTAGACTGGTAAAGGCTTGACGGTAAAAGGGGGGGTGGGGGTGGGGGAAAGGGGTGTGGACTGGTAAAGGCTGTTGACTGGTAAAGGCTGTGATGGTAAAAGGGTGTTGACTGGTAAAGGGGGGTTTTTGGGTGGTTTTAAGGGGGTGTGACTGGTAAAACTGTTGACGGTAAAGGCTGTGTGACTGGGGAAAGGCTGTTTTTGGCTGGTAAAGGCTGTGTGACGGTTAAAGGCTGTTGACTGGTAAAGGCGTTGACTGGTAAAGGGTTGTGACTGGTTTAAAGGCGTGGACTGGTAAGGCTGTTGACTGGTAAAGGCTGTGGACTGGTAAAGGCTGTGTGACGGTTTTAAAGGCGTGTGACTGGTAAAGGCTGTGGAGGTAAAGGCTTTTGGCTGTGTTTTATGGGAAAGGCTGTGTGACGGGGAAAAGGGTGGGAAGAAAAAGGGTGTGTGACGGTAAAAGGGTGTATGACGGTAAAGGGTGTGAATTTAAAGGCTTGGGACTTTAAGGCTGGTGAGGAAAAACTGTAGACTGGTAAAGGCTGTGACGTAAAAATTTAGTTTTTAAACTTATGAAAGGTGTTTTTTCTTATGACTCACTGGGGAAACCT
Source organism: Cherax quadricarinatus (assembly GCF_026875155.1). Lineage (NCBI taxonomy): Eukaryota > Metazoa > Arthropoda > Malacostraca > Decapoda > Parastacidae > Cherax > Cherax quadricarinatus. The sequence goes on from NC_069413.1 coordinate 25,383,845, forward strand.
TGTAAGTTTTGCAAACTTATAATTTTTGGGATTTTTCCGAAAAGGACCTTTTGGGGAATTTTTCCTGTTTTTAAAAAAACCAAATTTTTTGGTAAAAGAAAAGGGGGGAGAAAATTATTTTTTAAGGGGGAATCCTTATTAACTCCCAATTTTTGGGTAAAAGGAATAGGGAAAAGGACCAAAATAAATTTAATCAAGGGGGCCCCCCACCGGTAAAACCTTCCTTGGGGGGGAGGGAAAAAGGTTTAAAATTCAGTTATTGGACGGAAAATCAAACTAATCAAAAGGCTCACAGTCAAAAGGAAAAAAATCCTTTTTGAAAATGGGCCAGGAAGGGTTGGCCAAATTATCTTTATAAAAAATTATTTTTAAAAAAACCCGAACCCCCAATGGAAAAAAAAATTTCCCCCAATTAAATTTGAAAACCTTTTAAATTAAAATTCTTTTTTTAAAAATTTTAAAAAGGGTTAATCCTTTTTTAACCAATTCCTAAAAATTTTTTTGAATAAACATAATGGGGTTTTTCAGGTGACAAATTAAAAAAACCACACTTTTTTAACATCGATTTTAAAACCCCCAAATTTATGGAAAAAAGGGTTTAATTTATTACCTGTTTTAACCTTAAAACTCAAAAAAATTTTCTGTAAAAAGAACCCCGTTTAAAAAAAGGTTTATTTAATTTACTGGAACTCAAAACTACACTTTTTTTAAGCAAAAATTTTCTTTTAAGCCACCATTTTCCGGCCCACTTTTTTAAAGTTTTTTTTCCAGAATGGGGTGGTTTTTTTGTAACCCCCTTTAGGGGGGAAAACCCAAACATTGGGTAAAAAGGTTCCCCCCAAAAGGGGTTAAAAGGGTGGGTTTTTTAATTTTATATCAAAAACTCACACTTTCTTTTAGGAAATTTGGTTAGTATATCTGGTATCTTATTTTCATTAATAAGATATCTTGACATGTCACATTGATTATTATATTGTCTATCTCTGTATTCCTCAAATAAGTGGACAATTAAGCAGTTCTGTACAAACAAGTGACTCTGCAATGTACAGGCCAACCTCCCCCCCCCTTTTTGCCTGTTCACTCTGTCACATCTGTAAAGGTTGTAACCTGGGATCCATATTTCGTTGTCCCAGTGATCCTTTATGTGGGTCTCAGTGAAAGCCGCGAACATTGCCTTTGCCTCTGCAAGCAGTCCACGGATGAAAGGTATTTTGTTGTTTGTTGCTGGCTTTAGACCCTGTATATTTGCAAAGAAGAATGTCATCGGACTGGTGGTATTGTTGGTACTGGGGGGGGGATTTTTTTTCCGGTATTAGTATCTGTATCTGTTGGTATGGAGTGGAGGCCATCGACTGTGGTTTCACTCCAGGAATGACTGGATTTGGTGTACGATTTCTGTCATTTCCTGCCAGTTTTTTTTCCTTCCTGGCACTAAAAAACCTCTCCCTCTTGAGTGGCTGTGGCTACCCAGGTTTTCCCATAGCCTGGATGTTTTGTATCTTTTTGTCCCATTTAGATGGTGTGCCTGGCAATTTAAGTTATAGCACAGTCTTTCCTGTACTGAAGAGGTACACATTTCAGGGTGAAAAAGCTTACAGGAAGGGAGTTTGCATTTTCCTGTTGTCATATGGGCACGGCATTTTCTAGGGTGGTCATAGTTGCACGTCCTGTCTGTTTTTCCAGATTTCCCATGTCTGCAGATACCAAGTACATAGTATGTGCACAGGCTTGGTTTCCGTTTGCCTTGGGTTTCTGTGACTGTATTCCCTGTTGGTGCATGTTTACCTGTCTTATTCCTATCCTCCCTAGCACCAACAATGGAGCTCCCACCAGTTGTTTTTGGTATTATATCCCCACTATTGCTAGTGGAGTCCTCTTGTTTGCTATTTCCTGTGGTATTTCTAGTTTGCAATATTGGTTTTATCTTATCTTTGACTACACTTGTTTCCCCACTACGGCTCCTGTCCCCTATGAGGTCATTTATATGTATTCCTTCCTGCGTATAATTCCCGACTACCTGGACAAAATCTCCAGCTTCACCATTACTGTCTCCCAGGACAGCACCTCCAGCTTCACCATTACTCTCTCCCAGGACAGCACCTCCAGCTTCACCATTACTGACTCCCAGGACAGCACTATCAGCCCCACATTTACTGACTACCAGGGCATCACCTCCAGCCTTACAGTTTCTGACTACATGGCCTGTATCAAGGGCAGTACCATTGAGCCCAGACTTTTTATGTTCCCATCTGTTGTAGAAAGCTTCCAGGTTTTCTATGAAAGCAGCTTTGATGTTATCCTCTTTTAATACCCTTGTGATTTTAGTCCACAGATTTATCTCATTTGGGCATACCCAAAAACACTTCCCTGTTTTAATATTGCTTGTAGCTAGTTCTTGGATATCTGCACAAGGGGCGTTACACCAATTTCCACAAAAATTACAATTTATCCATGTGGAAGCCCGTTTGTTTGATTGACTGCAGACTACACACAGCTTCATAATGATTTGAATGGTTGATTAACTGTAATTCTACTAGCAACCTCTTGAATACTCTATTAATAACCTCCTTAAATGAAGCTCTAGCTATTTGTATTTCTATTTCTAACTGTACTTGTATATTGGACAGCTTACCGTGTACGTTCCTGATTTATATTTATTGTTTGTGTTTGATAAGGGCGCCTACAACCCCATACGTTTACAGTCTGCTTTATTGTCCAACGAATCCGTTTGAAACCAGTCAAGGGTTCGGACCAGTCGAGGGTTCGGACCAGTCGAGGGTTCGGACCAGTCAAGGGTTCGGAACCAGTCTGATCATTGGGTCACTTACTTAAAACATACTGGTCGGTGACTTGGGCTAACACATGAAGGATCTACTGGAAATTATCTACCCGAGTAGTATGTGATTTGGTTGATACAAAAGTATAACTTGTGTGTTGAAGACCCGGTGATTGCTGGCCCAATGAACATAAGTCCAATGAACTTAAGTCACATTCTTTGTTGATCGAGTTATCCTACGTTAAAGCTACATAATGTACTTTTTATGTGCCTGGGAAGCCTGGTCAAGGACCGGGCCGCGGGGGCATTGACCAACAGAACATTCTCCAGGTGTTGGGAGGGTTCGTGGAGCTGTGATGGTTGGAGTTAAACACAAGTCGTTGGGTGGTAACACTTATATTAGCAGAGTGTGAGAGGCAGAGGCCCAGCCTGCCTGTGTTGCCTGTAGACCTAAGCGTGGAGTGAGACTCGCACAGGGAGCCCAGCACTCACATGCGGCATCACGTGATGTCACACATGCTAGTCGCTGAGCCTACTGAAAGGGAGCCTAAATATATACATGGATGATACGATCTACAATATACTACACAAGTATAAGCATAGGGAAATTCAGTAGCTATACTGACACAAGTAGGTAGATAACCTCCGTGTGCTCTACGGGGATGCTGTAAAAGAAGTATGTCCTTGGGTTTGTTGACGTGAGGTATGACGGCACCACCTTCCTTATAGGTGTGTAATTACCACATGATATTGGTTATGAGATGTTTTTGCTTATAGATAACGACATTTTGTGCATAATACTTTAGCTGTTGATAGTCCCACATAGGCTTATTTTTCTAGTTTAATATCATTGGTTGCATTCCCGTAACAGTACAGGTTACCTTAACATTCTTAACAACCCCTTAAAAAGATCCAATTTCTTTAAAGAACTCTTAAACAAAACCTTAACATGTCAGAGGATTTAGGCATTGGTAATTATTCAGAGGTGCCTTAAATCATCACTGAATATTAGAATTATTAGAATAATTTTAGAATATTAATATTACATCACTACCTTTGGGAACGAAATCAGTTCATAGCTAATAAAGGAACATTGGCACCCATCGGAAGGGTGAAGGTTGGGGAAGGTATGAGAGGCACTTTATTCTTGAAGCAGAGCCCAGGTTGTCAACATAGATGTCGTGGTCATCAGTGCAAGATATCACTGAACCCATAAAATACTCATCTGGAACTGCACTAAGAGCAAATGTAGAGGTCTTCCAGAGTGCTACAGAGATAGTTGGTCTCTATACCAGACTTCCATCCACTAGACGCTAGTGAAGTCGGACACACTTATGTTGGGCCGGACTGGTTAGGAGCAAGGAAAAATCCCTTCTCCTAACCCTAGGTGCCTGCTCAGTATCTTAGTAGTTAATGACATTTCCCTTTGGGTTACATAAGTTATTGAATTTCTTCAAGTCTACAGTAGGCCAAGGAATTCAAGACAGTTTAGCCGTTCTCCTCTACACATGGGCCCATTTAGGAAGAGAACTTCTAAGGAACAAATTAGTCTAGTATAGCCTTCTGGGAGTTCTTAGCTAGGAATGGCCTCCACACCACTTTAATTTCTTGTATTGGTCCTTCGTTCTATTAAATACTAGAAAGAGAACATATGGTGGAAACTTGTGAAAGTATAATTACTAATTTTGCCTAGGCCGTGAAAGCCGTGATTGCCTTAGAGTTAAGGTCCTCACAGGATTTCAAAAATACAATGTGATACTCACCCTCAAGGTACCAATCCCAATGATAGGCATCTCTTGTCCAGTATGCAGGCTCACAGTGGGTACCTTGGGTGCCATTGTGACACTCTTACTTGATAAGGTAAATAGATGATGATATGAAGAGCAGAGAGAAGAGGTGTGTGCAGGCGGTGATGACGGGAGTGTCAGTGCCAAGGAAAACTGGCTGGCCTGGCTGGCTTGGCGGTGATGACGGGAGTGTCAGTGCCAAGCAAATCTGGCTGGGCTGGCTGGCTTGGCACCACCACTCATGCGTTATCATCGCCTCATCTAATTATCTCAACCAGAAATTTATTTGTGTACACGTCTCTCTCTTTACGTCAGTAAAAAACGAACTTAAAACAAAATTTTGTATTTATCTATTTTCTTTAAATATTGATCGAAATTTAAGACAGAACTACTTCAGTATAAACAGTTATCACTAATAGTTCATAATATATATCACTGCCTCAAGAAAGTGTCTTACTTAACTCACAAGTGATTGTATTTTGTGTGACTAACAATTTATTATTGATTGTATTCAAGCCTTATCATTAATTACTCATAAAAATTAGCACGAGTAGGCTAATTACTTAAAGCCTCAACAAGAAACATTAAACTATTGTGTATACCTCACAGCAATGTGTAACAGTCATGTAGAATTGATTAGTTGCCAGTGATTGATTGGTTAGTTTGGTCAGTTAGCTTACTCAGATGACGCTGGCTGACTGGTTGCTTATGTCAGTTATATGACTTAGTCGATTACAATCACTAATTATTTGTGACAGATGTCGGGATCCTCTCCAAGATACGTTACTACGTACCACAGTCACCCCTTCTCACTTTTCCCTCATTTATCCCTACCTCACCTATGCTATTTGTGCCTGGGGATCAACAGCAGCAACACACCTAAGGTCAATAATAATCCAACAAAAAGGCGCAGTAAGAATTATCATGCAATCCAATACTAGACAAAACCCCCCCTCCAACTTTTTAAAGATCTAAACTTACTCACTGTACAGAACATCCACACTTACTACTGTGCAACCTACATTTACAGAACCATAAATTCCAATATTAACCCTGAACTAAAACATTTTTTTGATAGTTGTGACAGGACCCACAGGCATAACACCAGGCACAAAAATATCTGCCATTCCCCGTGTCTGGCTAAACCTATACAAAAATTCAATGTACATTAAAGGACCAAGAATCTGGAACTCCCTGCCTGAAAACTCTAGAACTGCAGACACAACCATCACTTTCAAAACTACCGTTAAAAAAATCTTATCTCTCTGACACACCCCACCATCAGCTAGCTACATGAAAACCACCTATTCTCTTACTTGTATCATACACACATAAAAAAACAAACCAGAAGATAAGATAAGATAAGATAAGATTTCGTTCGGATTTTTAACCCCGGAGGGTTAGCCACCCAGAACTACTCTCGATATTTGTGATTCCCCCCAATTTACACTTACACTCACCCAAATAACTGTAAACATAAAATTATGAAAAAGGCTGTTACCTAATAAATCTTTAACTAGTCATAAGTTTGCCTGAGATACTCCAATATCGGAGCTTTAATACAAACTGTGTGTCATGCCAAGACAAAACCATTCTCATTACTAAAGTTACAAACGGTAATGCAGTTATCCAGCTTTAATATATATCAATATGCTCCATAACCTGTATCAATATAGAGTAAGAATTATTATTAGTCTCCCCGAAATGCCTAGTCATGCTAGGCATGATAGTGACCCTCTTTGTAATTAGTATTTTATTATATGTCAACCACACACTGTAACCAATATTTTATAATATGTAAATCCCACGTTGTAATCTTTACAGAGAATAAACTTCTGATTTGATTTGATGTCATATTACTGTAAACATCATTGGTACATCAATAACAACAACTATGCTATTAAAACAGAGCTGCAACTCTCCTCATCGCTGATGCCTATTGTTTAGTGTTAAGCAACTCTTGCTAGTATGTTCACCTTTACAAAACACGAATATTTTAGTGCGAGTGGCTCTATTGTTCTGTTTAGACCCCTTGAGACACTTAGCTTGAGACACTTAGCTTGAGACACTTGGCTTGAGACACTTAGCTTGAGACACTTGGCTTGAGACACTTAGCTTGAGACACTTGGCTTGAGACACTTAGCTTGAGACACTTGGCTTGAGACACTTAGCTTGAGACACTTGGCTTGAGACACTTAGCTTGAGACACTTGGCTTGAGACACTTGGCTTGAGACACTTGGCTTGAGACACTTGGCTTGAGACACTTAGCTTGAGACACTTAGCTTGAGACACTTGGCTTGAGACACTTGGCTTGAGACACTTGGCTTGAGACACTTGGCTTGAGACACTTGGCTTGAGACACTTGGCTTGAGACACTTAGCTTGAGACACTTGGCTTGAGACACTTGGCTTGAGACACTTGGCTTGAGACACTTGGCTTGAGACACTTGGCTTGAGACACTTGGCTTGAGACACTTAGCTTGAGACACTTGGCTTGAGACACTTAGCTTGAGACACTTGGCTTGAGACACTTGGCTTGAGACACTTAGCTTGAGACACTTGGCTTGAGACACTTGGCTTGAGACACTTGGCTTGAGGCACTTAGCTTGAAACACTTGGCTTGAGACACTTGGCTTGAGACACTTGGCTTGAGACACTTCTAGGTCATAATATACTCCGATATCTGTCTTATGAGATTTGTTTCCTGAGTGTTTAAAGTAATGATCTGGATTATTATAGGGTGGTGGCTCTTCTCTCTCACCTACACTCAGATGAGAAATAAAATCTCTCATCCTCTCAATGATTTGTTTTAGTGTAAAGCGATTAGTTCGGTATCTCAGATGTAATTCATGTATCGTAGTACCGGTTGATTTTCTTTGGATTGTATGGCTGGTGATCATTCAGAATTTCCCCAATCATGCAGATCTTTGAGGCAATTTGTCAAATTTATGACCTCAATATAGAACATGTCTAAGCTCCGAGGGTCATGAAGGCACCTCTCTTAATCCAACAAACGATTCCATGTGGCTATTTTTATTTCAACTATCCTCTAATATATCCGTCAAATGGTCCTTGGCAGGTATGTAACTGGCATCCAAGTCTGTTCAGTTGCGCATCTTGGCCTTGAACTAATCCCAAAATGCAATGTACTCTGTTAAGGTACCATCGAACACTAGTAAATTTAATTGCGGTAATCTAGGTACATATTGACTGGAGACTGACTGCTAGTATCTCCAGCCGTATTAGCCACTTTACCTGTCATAATAGCCTTTAATGATCGTTATACCCTCGCATCTCCTCTTTGTTTTCTTCTTCGTCTTTGGCAGTTTCATTCTGAGCTTCCTCAAGCGTCTCCTGGGACTCCTTATCCTCAATAGTTTGTCTCTCATATGACAGAAATGTTGTCTCATAGTCCTTCCATCTTCCTTCTAGAAAGCCTAAGGAGCCTTGCACCTCACTGGACTCTACATTGTGGCGCTGGTCAGTCTCTGTACATCCATTACGTGTTCTGTTCCAGTGTCCTTTATATGCTGAAAATGGCTTGTTGAACTTCACTAGTGCTGAGACGGTTCCCTCTTGTATTCACTCCACCATGATCGTGTTTGTGAGTGCAACACTAATTCACACTCCGTTCAACTTTAATTAGCCCACCTCACAGCACGTTACAAAGTTAGGCAAGAACAAATACGTTTTGACGCTCTTTAACAAGGGGTAATAAACTTATTTACTGATTGAACTCTGAATCACAGTGTACTCGTACACCGTCATTCAACAACCCTGATGCTGCTTATGCCATAAATAAGCGGAAACCGATCTGAACATTACGAAAAAATATATATCAAGAATTTTTAGGAATACCTGGAGAGGGCTTCGGGGGACAACGCCCCCGCGGCCCCGTCTGTATTATTATTATTATTATCAAAAAAGAAGCGCTAAGCCTCCCCGTCTGTAACTAGGCGTCACTGTGGATCAAGGCCTAATCAACCAGGCTGGTACTGAACTGAGACACTTAAGCAACACATGGGAATCTTTATTCAATAAAGATTCCCATGTGTTGCTTAAGTGTCTCAGTTCTTCAACTTGTCGGTTTTCAAAACCATTCATCACAGGCTGTTACTGCTAGCTCCGCACATAAACCGACGTACGAGCTTAGGTTCTGATCAGTTACTGACTTGAGGTGCCTGTCCAGCGCCTTTTGAAGACAGCCAGGGGCCTATTGGTTACCCCCCACCTCCTAGTCATAGTCATGACATATGCATGTACAAAATAGTCATAACTCGTCTGACAAAAAATGATAACAGTTCACTATAATATCTCTTGGTCGATGATATGTATAACTGTCATGGTGAGTTACCAGCTGATATGCGCCTGTTATCTGCCCAAGGTTACTTACAGATGAGTGCCTGGCACCTCCCCTGAGGCCATCTGCACCAGTCATGCAGTAAATGCATGATTCAAGGTCAAACACGTCTACAAAGACCCCCAATGGATAGAGTCACTTTCTCTGACCTTTTTAGGTTGTCCCAGGTTGTCTACACATATACTGCTATGTATGATAATCTATATAACTGTAGTTATGTATACCTGAATAAACTTATTTACAAATCCAATTACTGATCCAGATTTTCAAATTACCTAATCAGAAAGAATAATAAATAGCAATTAACCCTCGTTATTTTGTATTATTTTCTTCACTTACTTCAAATTTTACTAATGTTGGAATCATTTTTAAATAAACCAGATAATAAATAAGTTTTTTGGAAAGATAATGTGTAAGATAATATGAACTGTAGACAGCACTTAGCCTGAATGACAGTTCTGGTCTACGCAGCTGTCACCGAAGTCAACGTCTTCAGGAGCTGTCGTACTGTCCACGTCTTCAGGAGCTGTCGTACTGTCGACGTCTTCAGGAGCTGTCGTACTGTCCACGTCTTCAGGAGCTGTCGTACTGTCCACGTCTTCAGGAGCTGTCGTACTGTCGACGTCTTCAGGAGCTGTCGTACTGTCGACGTCTTCAGGAGCTGTCTTACTGTCGACGTCTTCAGGAGCTGTCGTACTGTTCGACGTCTCAGGAGCTGTCGTACTGTCGACGTCTCAGGAGCTGTCTTACTGTCGACTCTTCAGAGCTGTCGTACTGTCGACGTCTTCAGGGCTGTCGTACTGTCGACGTCTTCAGGACTGTCTTACTGTCGACTCTTCAGGAGCTGTCTTACTGTCGACGTCTTCAGGAGCTGTCGTACTGTCGACGTTACAGGATGCTGTCGTACTGCCACGTCTTCAGAGCTGTCGTCTGTCCACGTCTCGGAGCTGTCGTACTGCACGCATCAGACTGTCGTAACTGTCGACGTCTTCAGAGCTGTCGAACTGCGACGTCTTCAGGAGCTTCGACTGCCACGTCTTCAGAGCTGTCGTACTGTCACGTCTTCAGACTGTCGTGCTTGTCGACGTCTCAGGAGCTGTCGTACTGGACGTCTTCAGGCTGTCGTACTGATCCACTCTTCAGAGCTGTTCTGTCGAACTCTAGAAGCTTCGTACTGTCCACGTCTTCAGAGCTGTCGTACTGTCGACGTCTTCAGACTGTCGTACGTCGCGTATTCAGGAAGCGATCGTAACTGCGAGTTCCTTCAGTATGTCGTACTGTCGACGTCTCAGAGCTGTCGTACTTCGACTTCTTCAGAGTGTCGTGCTTCGACGATTCATGGCTTTCGTACATGTCGACTCTTCAGAGCTGTCGTACTGTCCACTTCAGGAGCTGTCTACTGCGACGTCTTAGGACTGTCGTACGTCAACGTCTTCAGGAGCTGTCGTACGCACACGTCTTCAGGAGCTGTCTTACTGTCGACGCTCAGGACTGTCTACTGGTCGACGTCTTCAGGAGCTGTCGTACTGTCGACGTCTTCAGGAGCTGTCGTACTGTCGACGTCTTCAGGAGCTGTCGTACTGTCCACGTCTTCAGGAGCTGTCGTACTGTCGACGTCTTCAGGAGCTGTCGTACTGTCGACGTCTTCAGGAGCTGTCGTACTGTCCACGTCTTCAGGAGCTGTCGTACTGTCGACGTCTTCAGGAGCTGTCGTACTGTCGACGTCTTCAGGAGCTGTCGTACTGTCCACGTCTTCAGGAGCTGTCGTACTGTCAACGTCTTCAGGAGCTGTCGTACTGTCCACGTCTTCAGGAGCTGTCGTACTGTCGACGTCTTCAGGAGCTGTCGTACTGTCGACGTCTTCAGGAGCTGTCGTACTGTCGACGTCTTCAGGAGCTGTCGTACTGTCGACGTCTTCAGGAGCTGTCGTACTGTCGACGTCTTCAGGAGCTGTCGTACTGTCGACGTCTTCAGGAGCTGTCGTACTGTCAACGTCTTCAGGAGCTGTCGTACTGTCGACGTCTTCAGGAGCTGTCGTACTGTCGACGTCTTCAGGAGCTGTCGTACTGTCGACGTCTTCAGGAGCTGTCGTACTGTCGACGTCTTCAGGAGCTGTCGTACTGTCGACGTCTTCAGGAGCTGTCGTACTGTCGACGTCTTCAGGAGCTGTCGTACTGTCGACGTCTTCAGGAGCTGTCGTACTGTCGACGTCTTCAGGAGCTGTCGTACTGTCGACGTCTTCAGGAGCTGTCGTACTGTCCACTTCAGGAGCTGCGTACTGTGACGTCTTCAGGACGTCGTACACATAAGATGTCTTAAGAAAGGATAACACTTTGAAGCAAAATTACTTAACAAAATCCTTCGCAATAGAGCTAAATGGTACAGATATATTGTTAATTTATTTTAAATGGAAAAGAATATATATATATAAACCATTTACTTGCTAAATTAGTCTAGGTCATTCCATAAATTCTTCCTGTTGAATTTAAACAAAATAACTTACTGCCCTTTCTAGATGTTTTAATATTAAAAGGGGAAAAGATAGCCTGAGCTTGCTACCATCTGCAGCTCATAAGACTGCCATCCCCACGAGGCCTTTTAGGGCGGGGCAGATGGCAGACCAGAGGCCTAGCTTCTCCCTACGAGCCCCGTGAGGGCGGGGAATGTGGCTAGGCCTGCGGACAGTTGGTCCCAAAGATGAGGGGGTACTTGTCCTTCCTCCCATGGGAGACTTAAGTCTCGAGACACTCCCCAGATAGGGAGCCAAGGCCGGGTCACCACTACTTGGAAAAGACCCGGACCGGGAGAATACCGGCGAATAAAAAAAAAAAAAAAAAAAAAATTAAAGGGGAAACATGATTTTAAATTTAAAATTTACAGAAAACCAACAAAAAACTATTCTCATGTGCATCATTATTATTATTATTATTATTATTATTATTATTATTATTATTATTATTATTATTATTATTATTATTATTATTAGTATTCATATCACGATAAGTTATTTTTTTTGTATTCTGATCAATATTTTTGAGAACTTTACGCATTTGCAACCCAGAGTTTATAGATGAATTAATCTCAAAGATTTGTGCAAGTGACTAATGATCTAAAATACCCAAAATATTTAATTGATAAATCTTTTAAAAATTCTAGAAATAGTTTTTTTACAATTCAATAAAGGACAAACAACATTATTCTACCAAAAAAATATATTGGTTCTCCCTTACCATGAAAACTTTCTTGATATATCTTCTCTACTTAAGAATTTTAATATCAAAGATGTATTTAAAAATCTCGAAAATAATATTTTTTAATAATTTTTGATAAAAAAAAATTCCTCAGAAAATGCTGATGTCAATGTCTACAAGAATTATTATTAAAAATTATTATTAAAAATTAAAAATTATTATTAAAAAATATTTTATTACGTTCAAACTGGTAAAATTTTGAACTAAGTCACAACAACAATAATATAGCATTAGAAGTGGACAAAATTCTAATATTTTGTTTATTCATTGAGAGATTTTAACCATCTAATTGATTTTTCAAAATTCCAAGAAAGTTACACTCGAGGAAGTCCATGGTTGAGAGATATATAATACCTGGAGTTTACCTGGAGAGGGTTTCGGGGGTCAACGCCCCCGCAGCTCGGTCTGAGACCAGGCCTCATGGTGGATCAGGGTCTGATCAACCAGGCTGTTACTGCTGGCCGCACGCAAACTGACGTAAGAACCACAGCCCGGTTGGTCAGGTGCTGACTTTAGGTGCCTGTCCATTGCTTTCTTGAAGACAGCCAGGGGTCTATTGGTAATCCCCCTTATGTGTGCTGGGAGGCAGCTGAACAGTCTTGGGCCCCGAACACTTATTTTGTTATCTCTCAAATTACTCTTGGCGCCCATGCTTTTCACTGTGGGAATGTTGCATCTCCTGCCGAGTCTTTTGCTTTCATATGGAGTGATTTTCGTGTGCAGGTTTGGTACCAATCTCTCCAGGACCTTCCAAGAGTATATTATCATGTATCTCTCTCGCCTGTTTTCCAGGGAATACAGATCAAGGACCTTCAACCGTTCCCAGTAGTTTAGGTGCCTTATCGCACTTATGTGTGCCGTGAAAGTTCTTTGTACACTCTCCAGGTCTGCAATGTCACCAGCCTTTAAGGGGGCCGTTAGTGTACAGCAGTATTCCAGCCTAGAGAGCACAAGCGATTTGAAGAGTGCCATCATGGGCTTGGCATCCCTAGTTTTGAAGGTTCTCATTATCCATCCTATCATTTTCCTAGCAGATGAGGTAGATACATTGCTGTGGTCTTTGAAGGCGAGTTCCTCTTTTTCGCTCTATTGTATGGTTAGAATTTGTCATATTCCCTGATACATTTTTAATTTCTTCAAGTTTTCCGTATCTGAGTAGTTGAAATTCCTCCTCGTTGAACTTCATATTGTTTTGAGTTGCCTATTTGAAGATTTGGTTGATGTCCGCTTGGAGTCTGGCAGTGTCTTCGATGGAGATCACTGCCATGGTGATCCGGGTGTCATCCACAAAGGAAGACACGGAGCTATGGCTTACACCTCTGTCTATGTCAGAAATGAGGATGAGGAATAGAATGGTAGCGAGTACTGTGCCTTGTGGAACAGAGCTTTTTATCATGGCTGCCTGGGACTTTACTCTGTTTACTATTACTCTTTGTGTTCTGTTTGTCAGGAAGATGTAGATCCATCTACCATATTTTCTTGTTATTTCTTTATCACGCATTTTGTGTGCTATTACACCATGGTCAAACTTGTCGAAAGCTTTTGCAAAGTCTGTGTATACTACATTTGTATTTTGTTTATCCTCAACAGCATCCAGGACCTTGTCATAGTGGTCCAGTAGCTGGGACAGGCAGGAGCGACCTGCTCTAAACCCGTGTTGCCCTGGGTTGCGTAACTGATGGGCATCTAGGTGGTTGGCTATCTTGCTTCTTAGAACCCTCTCAAAGATTTTTATGCTATGGGATGTTAGTGCTATAGGTCTGTAGTTCTTTGCAATTGATTTACTGCCACTTTGTGGAGTGGGGTTATGTCTGTTGTTTTTAGTGTGTGTAGGATGACCCCTGTGTCCATGCTCCCTCTCCATAGAATGCTGCAGGCGCGCGGTAGGGACTTCTTGCAGTTCTGGATGAACATGTAGTTATGAGTCTGGGCCTGGGGCAGAGTGCAGGGCTTGTTATTTATTGTCTTTTCAGAGTCTTGTGATGTTAGGATAATATCCGAGGTTTTTGAGATGACCAAATTTTTGGTCTCGCTCTTTTACAAAGAATTCATTTGGATAGTCGACCCTTTAGTCTGGGCAGCGGCTCGCTGAACACTGAGTCGAATTGGAACTTTAGTATCTCACTTATTTCTTGGCTATCATCTGTATATGTCCCATCTCGCCTAAGCAGGGGCCCAATACTGGATGATGTTTTCCCCTTAGATTTGATATAAGAGAAGAAATCCTTTTTTTTTTTTCAGTTTCCTTTATGGCTTTTAGCTCTTCCTGCGATTCTTAAGTTCGATATTTGCAGTTTCATTGACCAGTGCTTCCCTTCGTATTTCATATATATTGGCCCCTCTCAGCAGCTCTGTGACTCTTTGCCAGGTCCGGTGGCCTGGTGGCTAAAGCTGCCGCTTCACACACGGAGGGCCCGGGTTCGATTCCCGGCGGGTGGAAACATTCCGACACGTTTCCTTACACTATTGTCCTGTTCACCTAGCACCAAATAGGTACCTGGGTGTTAGTCGACTGGTGTGGGTCGCATCCTGGGGGACAAGATTAGGACCCCAATGGAAATAAGTTAGACAGTCCTCGATGACGCACTGACTTTCTTGGGTTATCCTGGGTGGCTAACCCTCCGGGGTTAAAAATCCGAACGAAATCTTATCTTATCTTATATTGATGGAATTTAAGGGGGTTTATTTGCTGGCTCTAATAACTCTTGTTCTGGAGTGGAGGCCAACGATTGCGCCTCTGCTCCAGAAGTGTTTTCAGCCGGTGTAGGACTTGAAACCGGTGACTTCTGACAGCTCCTACTATGACGAATGGCAGGTGACCTCGTTTGACCTTTTTTACAGCCTGAGGTTTTGTGCAATTATAGATCGCTGTTTAGCTATCTAGCTTTCCACCTCCACCACATCAAATGCTATTTTATCACTATTGTTGGCCATGGTAGTGCAACTGGTGAAGATTACTGCAAGAATATTTTCTTTCCGTTGTGTATATTGCGACCACAGCTGCCAACTACACGGCTTTTTTGTATTTCCACAAGTAACTATATTTCTCATATTTATATAAAAGAAGAATTTATTAATTTCCGTCACTCCACAACACTAAGTAGCCTTTTAAGTTACTGTTATTAGTTATGGCAACACTGGCGAGATGGTTTCTGGATGATAATTGTCTTATATTGTTGTGTTACTGTGTTTACTACAACTCTACACTGTTGTTGTGTTACTGTGTTTACTACAACTCTACACTGTTGTTGTGTTACTGTGTTTACTACAACTCTACACTGTTGTTGTGTTACTGTGTTCACTACAGCTCTACACTGTTGTTGTGTTACTGTGTTCACTACAACTCTACACTGTTGTTGTGTTACTGTGTTCACTACAACTCTACACTGTTGTTGTGTTACTGTGTTCACTACAACTCTACACTGTTGTTGTGTTACTGTTTCACTACAACTCTACACTGTTGTTGTGTCCTGTGTTCACTACAACTCTACACTGTTGTTGTGTTACTGTGTTCACTACAACTCTACACTGTTGTTGTGTTACTGTTTCACTACAACTCTACACTGTTGTTGTGTTACTGTGTTCACTACAACTCTACACTGTTGTTGTGTCACTGTGTTCACTACAACTCTACACTGTTGTTGTGTTACTGTGTTCACTACAACTCTACACTGTTGTGTGTGTTACTGTGTTCAATACAACTCTACACTGTTGTTTGTTACTGTGTTCACTACAACTCTACACTGTTGTTGTGTCATCTGTGTTTCACTACACTCTACACTGTTGTTGTGTTGCTGTGTTTCACTACAACTCTACACTGTTGTTTGTGTTACTGTTGTTCACTACAGCTCTACACTTGTTGTTGTGTTGCTGTGTTCACTACAACTCTACACTGTTGTTGTGTTACTGTGTTCACTACAACTCTACACTGTTGTTGTGTTACTGTGTTCACTACAGCTCTACACTGTTGTTGTGTTGCAGTGTTCACTACAGCTCTACACTGTTGTTGTGTTACTGTATTCACTACAACTCTACCTCTAGAACTTGACTGAGGACCCTCATCCTCAGAGAAGACAATAAACGTACCTCAGGGAAAACTCAAGGTTCTCCACGGAGCTGTTTGAATATTTTTTTTTCTACCACCCCTATATATTATATTCTATGTGAACATTTATTAATAGATAGAAAACATTTACAGAAAACACAAACATGAATACAATGGCACACTGTATTAAAGCTTATGAATTTCCTCCAGCTCCTTCGAAGCTGGATGAGAGCCCAGTATGCAGCATGCATTTCCTCTCTGGATGGCCACGCTGAGGCGCTGGAACATGAAAGTGGCTGCCCTTGGGCCCCTGGTGGTGTCGATGAGTCTGGAACCCAATTCTTTAAAGAAACGTGTGGCATTTTTTCCCCATGATCCCAAGGTCTCTGATCCCACTGGGACAAATTGATACTGTTGGCTTATGTCCCTGTACTTGATGATCTTGTACTCTTCCCTGTGGTCAGCAGCTCCTCCCTGTCGCCCGATACTGTGATGGATATAGGTGTCAGCCAGTGTCGACACACAGGTATAGTCCCATGCTAAGAGCTTGCCATTCTTCCAAGGATAGATGGTGATCTCGTCTGGGCGGTTTGCAGGGTTGTGGGTATTGTTGGCTGCTAGTGATCGGGGCTCCCTCTCAGCTGGGCATCCTGCTGTAGCAAGGGTTCTCTTTATGATGTCATTGACGTCATTGTGTCTTACATGCCAGCCCTTGGTTTTGGAGCAGTTGAGACCATGTAGACCGTATTGGTCGGCTTGCGCTTCGCCGCAAATACACGTATAATCTGTGTGAATTGGGGCAGCAAGGTGCAGAGCCACTGTAATATGGAGGGTCTTGGGGTCGAGGCGCGTTCCCATTTGGGAACTGTTTGGAGGAAGTCCCCGGAGTGAGATGTGCTCACAGCCTGGAGACGGATAGTCTCGCTATCTGATGTTGCAGCCCTGAGCATGTATATATTTATATATATAACAACGCTGCGCTAGCCAAGGATTCGAACCCATGTTGTACCGGCCTTCCTCATGATAAGCGAGAACCACATGACGCTTTACACCACAGGACCACCCAACCCTACAAAAATGGCGCAGCCAGCACACAGCTAGCTGTTGGGCCGCCATCCGAGGGCTTGCGGAGGTGTGGGAGCTTCTAAGCTAATTTCATTCTCATCTCTGTTTGGTGTACTAGCCTCACGAGTAGCATTTACATATTATTGTAACCACGAACGAGTGGTATTGATCAATAACAACACTGCGCTAGCCAAGGATTCGAACCCATGTTGTACTGTCCTGCCTCATGGTAAGCAAGAACCACATGACGATTGTAGGGTTGGGTGGTCCTGTGGTTTAATGCGTCATGTGGTTCTCGCTTACCATGAGGCAGGCCAGTACCGAATATGTAAAACTTGCGATCTTGGCTTAAATAGCAACACTCATCTTGCCATATTTACCTGGAGAGAGTTTCGGGGGTCAACGCCCCCGCGGCCCGGTCTGTGACCAGGACAAGCGAAAATTTGTGTATGCAATAATTTTGCAAAAATCATTCTGAACCTAACGAAAAAAATCTATTTCATTGTGTTTGTTTATTATTAAATTATTGTAAAAGTATCTAAAATATTTTTAGTTAGATTAGGCTAAAATAAATTGCGCTTGTTATAATAAGGTTAGGTAAGTTTTCTACGATCCTTTTGGTGCAAAATTATAAGTTTTTACATTAACATTAATGAAAATAATATATCTTTAAACGTGTAAGAGAAATTTTTAGAAAGGACTTAATCTTAAATGAGTTCTTGCTAATTGACCAGTTTTACCTATTAGGCACGACATAATATATATTATATATATAATTATATATATTATATATATATTATATATATATATATATATATAAAATACTGATCTCTGGCTGAAGGAGACTCGAACCTACGAACCTTGGAACAAGGTACGCAGTGCTTTACCAATCTACCCACACTGGACAATACCTTGGAGTCCAGCTTGCGCTAGACTTTGATCCAAGGCAGCCAGCTTTCAGGGAGAAGGCTTACAGCTTTTCATCTCATCCTCTGCATGCATCAGCCTTACTAGAGAGATTAACAATGCAAGGAATTCGCGAGAGCAGGCGAAATATACACAAACACTGATCTCTGGCTGAAGGAGACTCGTGTATATTTCGCCTGCTCTTGCAAATTCCTTGCATTGTTAATATCTCTAGTAAGGCTGATGCATGCAGGGGATGAGATGAAAAGCTGTAAGCCTTCTCCCTGAAAGCTGGCTGCCTTGGATCAAAGTCTAGGGCAAGCTGGACTCCAAGGTATTGTCCAGTGTGGTGAGTTTGGTATAGCACTGCGTACCTTGTTCCAAGGTTCGAGTCTCCTTCAGCCAGAGATCAGTGTTTGTGTATATTTCGCCTGCTCTCGGGAATTCCTTGCATATATATATATATATATATATATATATATATATATATATATATATATATATATATATATATATATATATATATATATATATATATATATATATATATATATATATATATATATACAAAAAAGCAGAGTTCACACAATAATAAATAGCAGCGGGTGTCGAGGTGAATGTCTGGTTTTTAAAGCAGACTGTCCACAACTTCCTGGGAAACAGGCACTCTTCCGAATATGAAAAAAAAAAAATGATCCAAGACCTGATTTCAAGTTTCCAACAACTTGGTTCTGGAATGAGTGTGAAGATGCACTTTTTGCACTCATATCTTGACTATTTTCCCGACAATTGTGGGGACTACAGTGAGGAACAAGGAGAGAGGTTCCATCAGGATATTTGCACCAAGGTGGACAAAGACAGGATGTTCCAGAGATTGGACACAGTAACAAGGGGACACAGTTGGAAGCTGAAGACACAGACGAATCACATGGATGTTAGGAAGTATTTCTTCAGCCACAGAGTAGTCAGTAAGTGGAATAGTTTGGGAAGCAATGTAGTGGAGGCAGAATTCATACATAGCTTTAAGCAGAGGTATGATAAAGCTCACGGCTCAGGGAGAGTGACCTAGTAGCGATCATTGAAGAGGCGGGGCCAGGAGCTCGAACTCGACCCCTGCAACCTCAACTAGGTGAGTACAACTAGGTGAGTACCATGGAAACTCAATACGAGAGCAAATGGGATGTCATCACGATGGCGTATAATTGCTGGTCATTGAAACTTAATGGTCTCGATGCACAGCACAGGTGAAAGTCAAAAGAGTTCTCCTTCCTTCGATTCAATATGTAGGCTAACCATTAGCAGCATATTTTTTTTAATAAAATCATTTCATTTGATTCATGCTGATTTGGAATTCATACTGTCTAAAAACTGACAGAATGTGATTTTGAAGGACTACTTGCCTAATTTTAATAAAGTAACAATTTATTAAAAATTCGTTTTTTTATTATCATTAATTTGTATATTATTCAAAAATCTTAAATAATAGAGTAAAATGGTTTAGATATTTACAATCAGCAGCCCAAGAATATGTCAGATGGCAACAACATTCTTAATAAAGACGAAAACTGACTTAACACCAAACAACATAATTAGTATCTTTACTGACTAAATAAAAAATATTGTGAGTGGCTTAAATATATATTGAATTAGCAGAACAGAAAGCTGTTGAAGAGAAGGAAGTTGGAAATGTTTTAGAGTTCTGGGAATTATAATTCTTCAATAAAGATTGGCCATTTCTAAACCCATGTTAGTTGCCTTGTATTCATGTCTTGGAAAGTGCCCACTGTTTTCTTTCTTATACTTTTCTAGAACCTTAGCCAGTATGCTAATCAGAACAGCTGGTCTTTGATTTACAGCTTCCTGCCTATTTCCTGTCTTCCACTGGAGTCACTGTGTTCACAGTTCTCTAGCACTCTGAAGGATCACACAGTTCTCTAGCACTCTGAAGGATCACACAGTTCTCTAGCACTCTGAAGGATCACACAGTTCTCTAGCACTCTGAAGGATCACACAGTTCTCTAGCACTCTGAAGGATCACACAGTTCTCTAGCACTCTGAAGGATCACACAGTTCTCTAGCACTCTGAAGGATCACACAGTTCTCTAGCACTCTGAAGGATCACACAGTTCACTAGCACTCTGAAGGATCACAGTTCTTCCTGTTCTGTTTCACATTATCTATGGTTATATCCTGTCTGGTTTAATTGTTGTTCCCTTATATAACTTCCTTAGTAACTCTCTCATTTCCATTTGTATAATACTTAAATTTTCATTCTTTGAAGCTCATCATTTTTTTTATTCTCCTCGTAGTATCTCCTGGATATTTTAGTGGAGATTTTTGTAACGACTGTCGTATTTTGTACATCGTGAACATGTCACCCCTGGTGCTTCTGCCCCTTTTCTCCCTCCCATCTTCTACCCCCCTCTTTCTTTTTCTTTTTATAAAATATATACTAAATTTCACATTTACTTTTAACTTCTTTAATTGAATTTTCCTGAGCCTAGTTTCCAATCCCCTTCCCAGTCTACGAAGAAGAAATTTTAAGACAAATTTAATGCTTCAAGATTTAGAGCAAAATGTTAATGACTAATTTTGTAGTTCCATGCAAATCATTTCAAAACTTCTATGGTACAATGTGCACAGCAAGTGCTATTGTTTCATCTATATTCATGAAAAACAGAAATTAGCATCAGACATATTATATTATTACCATAATCAACAATGCTATAACTCATCTCAAAATGGTAAACACGAAACATTTCTATATCATTAAAATGGAATGTGGAATGGATACTCTGGGTGTCTGTCGATCCTGTAAGAAAGAGAAAGTAATTAAATAAAATCATTGTACAAAATATAAAAATCTTAAGCTGATGCATTAACTACACAGCAATGTTCAAACATTATTGCTGATCAGGTATTACCTACCACATGTTATGAGTATGTAACCTTTTATTCAACATATGCCACATTCTCATATACACTGCCTCTCATCCAGCGAACCAGGTGCTAAGGATTTAACAATCAATAGGGACCCTATTGTTTTATCGGTACCTCGGTACATCGACCAGTCACAGACAAGCCCACCAAAGGTGTAAAGCAATGTGGCTCACTTGTGACACGTGAACTGGCAGACTCATCTGGGGCTACTGGTCCTACATGGTACATTCTTTGGCTCTTGCATTGTGGCTCCTTGGTTCACCGGGAATCAATACTGATATGTGGGTGTGAATCATTGGGTTTAAACATTACAACAAGGGGGAGGCTGCAGGCAGTGGAGACGACATGTTGAGAATAATGTGTGGTGTGAATTCTGAGCTTAGAGATAAGCAGTAGCAGAGATGGGTTGTTGAAGTGATTTGGGAATTTAGATAGGATGGAAACAAACAGTATGACCAGGATGGTGTTTAAATATAGGGAAGATGGAAGGAGGATGAGGTATCTTCCCAGAAAAGGTTGGAGGGAGGGATTAAAGGAAGTTAAGAATGCTCAGAGTCTGAACATCCAACAGGTTTGTGTGAGTAAATTAGATGAGAGTGAAAGAAATCAAGCTTTTTTTATGACTTGATGTGCTGTTGGTGTTCGTCAAGAAAACATTAAAGAAGGAATTCAAGGAAACTTGTTATCTGGATTTGAGTCCTAGAGGTGGAAATTACAGTGCCTGCACTCTGATGGAAGAGTTGGGATGTTGCAGTTCCAAGAAGCAACTTAAATGTGATAGCAGAATACTTCTGGCTAGATAGTGACTGAATGAGCAACAGTGAATATTCCCTTCCTGGGGTGGGAGACGGTCTGGAGTTTACCTGGAGAGAGTTCCGGGGGTCAACGCCCCCGCGGCCCGGTCTGTGACCAGGCCTCCTGGTGGATCAGAGCCTGATCAACCAGGCTGTTGCTGCTGGCTGCACGCAAACCAACGTACGAGCCACAGCCCGGCTGATCAGGAACTGACTTTAGGTGCTTGTCCAGTGCCAGCTTGAAGACTGCCAGGGGTCTGTTGGTAATTCCCCTTATGTGTGCTGGGAGGCAGTTGAACAGTCTCGGGCCCCTGACACTTATTGTATGGTCTCTTAACGTGCTAGTGACACCCCTGCTTTTCATTGGGGGATGGTGCATCGTCTGCCAAGTCTTTTGCTTTCGTAGTGAGTGATTTTCGTGTGCAAGTTGGGTACTAGTCCCTCTAGGATTTTCCAGGTGTATATAATCATGTATCTCTCCCTCCTGCGTTCCAGGGAATACAGGTTTAGGAACCTCAAGCGCTCCCAGTAATTGAGGTGTTTTATCTCCATTATGCGCGCCGTGAATGTTCTCAGTACATTTTCTAGGTCGGCAATTTCACCTGCCTTGAAAGGTGCTGTTAGTGTGCAGCAATATTCCAGTCTAGATAGAACAAGTGACCTGAAGAGTGTCATCATGGGCTTGGCCTCCCTAGTTTTGAAGGTTCTCACTATCCATCCTGTCATTTTTCTAGCAGATGCGATTGATACAATGTTATGGTTCTTGAAGGTGAGATCCTCCGACATGGTCACTCCCAGGTCTTTGACGTTGGTGTTTCGCTCTATTTTGTGGCCAGAATTTGTTTTGTACTCTGATGAAGATTTAATTTCCTCGTGTTTACCATATCTGAGTAATTGAAATTTCTCATCCTTGAACTTCATATTGTTTTCTGCAGCCCACTGAAAGATTTGGTTGATGTCCGCCTGGAGCCTTGCAGTGTCTGCAATGGAGGACACTGTCATGCAGATTCGGGTGTCATCTGCAAAGGAAAACACGGTGCTGTGGCTGACATCCTTGTCTATGTCGGATATGAGGATGAGGAACAAGATGGGAGCGAGTACTGTGCCTTGTGGAACAGAGCTTTTCACCGTAGCTGCCTCGGACTTTACTCTGTTGACGACTACTCTCTGTGTTCTGTTAGTGAGGAAATTATAGATCCATCGACCGACTTTTCCTGTTATTCCTTTAGCACGCATTTTGTGCGCTATTACGCCATGGTCACACTTGTCGAACGCTTTTGCAAAGTCTGTATATATTACATCTGCATTCTTTTTGTCTTCTAGTGCATCTAGGACCTTGTCGTAGTGATCCAATAGTTGAGACAGACAGGAGCGACCTGTTCTAAACCCATGTTGCCCTGGGTTGTGTAACTGATGGGTTTCTAGATGGGTGGTGATCTTGCTTCTTAGGACCCTTTCAAAGCTTTTTATGATATGGGATGTTAGTGCTATCGGTCTGTAGTTCTTTGCTGTTGCTTTACTGCCCCCTGTGTGGAGTGGGGCTATGTCTGTTGTTTTTAGTAAATATTATGCATTGTAAACCCATCTCTTCTGGTATTCATTTTTAACAATAAATTATTGACTGATTATTAAAAACGACAAATTTTAAGTAATTAACTTGTTACTAAATAATTCTTGCTTTATGGAGACATGACAGATTTATTATGAGTGTTTATTACAAAGTTCGTTCTGTTGACTTTACTATACAATGACTGAGTACAATAGAGATAGCGTGTCCCATTAAACTAACAATCTGTATTTGTTGCCACATCAAATTAACATCAATGGATATAATATACACCAACTCTAAAATATCATACATAAATTTACCACTTTATTACTGTTATTATATTATAATCATGGAGAAGCACTTAATACAGAGGGGTCATACATTGCCTGAAGAATTGTATTTAATATAGTTTGATCCAAGGAAGTGGAGAATAAATTAGTTTCCTTGGATCAAAAGCCCTCCACTAACAACAGGGGTTGCCCATCGAGTTTAAATTGGGAAGTGAAAATTCAAGTATAAGGCAACAAACTATAAACAGAAATAATCAGCAAAAATCTTATTTTCTGATATATTTTTTAATA
Organism: Cherax quadricarinatus; assembly: GCF_026875155.1. Classification (NCBI taxonomy): domain Eukaryota; kingdom Metazoa; phylum Arthropoda; class Malacostraca; order Decapoda; family Parastacidae; genus Cherax; species Cherax quadricarinatus. Next base: position 25,407,899 of record NC_069413.1, read on the forward strand.
AATTATAATAATATTTTACTTACAATCTTCCTGTATTAATCGACTTTCAAAAACCTTAATAAACCAAATTAACAATAGTTTACCTGGGAAATACAAGGAAGTCAGAAATCCTGCCGTCACCACCTCGGTCAATACTGTCCATCAACGTCATCTCTTCTTCGCTCAATTCAAACTCCAGAATCTATAAGAATATTTTTTAATAAAAGATAATCAGTACCACATATCTTAATAATAAAACTAAACTTGTCTTTACAATTACTTCTACTAAACTTATGTGAACATTGTTAGGCGGAACTAACATTAAATAACATTGGTTAGGTTGCTATATATACTAAATATGATTTTGAATAAATTTAACAAACCTTTAGGTAGATAAGTGATATGCTGAAAGTAGGTCTAAGGCCTCTGTGAATGTTATGTTATATCGCTATCAGTTATGAATTTCGTGAATCTAAGCCACAAAAATTCGAATTAAAAAAAAAATGGCCTGGTACTCATTTGGCAATAGAGTTGTAGATGAGTGGAATCACTGAGCATGGATCAGTATGTGTACTGCAGTGTCTCTCAGTTTTTATGCACTACTTCCAGAAGGTCTACTTTGGTGCGCCTTTTATTGTGTGGATGGCCCGATGGCCTGGTGGCTAAAGTTCTCGCTTCACACACGGAGGGCCCGGGTTCGATTCCCGGGGGGGGGGGTGAAAACATCTCGACACGTTTCCTGTTCACCTAACAGCAAGTAGGTACCTGGGTGTTAGTCGACTGGTGTGGGTCGCATCCTGGGGACAAGATTGAGGACCACAATGGAAATAAGTTAGACAGTCCCCGATGACGCACTGACTTTGGCTAACCCTCCGGGGTTAAAAATTCGAACGAAATCTCATCTTGCACTGTTATAGAAATGAATATTAAGTAATCTACATGCATTATGGGAGCTGTTTGGTTAAAAAAAAAAGAAGATATTTCTCATATTTCACAACCACGAAAATTAGCAGACGCTGTTCACTGTAGATAAGTGCAAAGTTCTCATCTTCGGGATTATATATAATCCTGGAACTTATAAAATAAATAACACAGATTTAGATTTAACAATATATGAAAAGGACTTTGGGGTCATGATAAGGCTAACAGATTTCCTGGATTTATATAAAGTGTATAAGCAACAGATGATCAGCTCCATACATCTTTCCTCTTCAAAAAAAAAAAAAAGGGGGGGGGAGCTCCTTGGCGCGATGAAGAGGTTATTAGTCTCTCTCTCTCTCTCTCTCTCTCTCTCTCTCTAGTCTGAGAAATTAGACCATTTGGTCTTCATCAGGCCGAACCTAATTACCACCTAATCCCCCATTCCCTTTCCTCCTCCTCTCCACATTCCTCCACTTTCCCTTTCCTGTTTCTGCCTTTGAGGTTGTTCCCTTAGGCTTTGTAGTTCATAGACCTGAGAAGGGACTCAGGGGTCTATCACCTTCCGCTGAGGTCCTTGATAGTAGTATAATTTGCTGTAGAATTTGGATCATCTAGAAATCCCGATCCCCCTCCAGTCTACCGGGGGTAGGGGGTTGGGGGGATGCTTCTGGTGTCTGGTGTATCTCTGGAAGCTGCCTGTCAGATTCCAGGAGGTGGTGGCCGAAGGAGGTATGCTTTGTAGTGGGTTTCTGACCGTCCTTCCTTTTGTCCGCCGAGGTGGCTCGGTAGATGTGAAGTTGCTATCCCAGACTGCTGGTTTACTGGCTGGAAGGGTAGGGTATATACGGCAAGCGTTCCATGCCGCATCTGCACTACTGGCTGTGCTTATGTTGTCCTCTTGGGCGCTACCCCTCCACGCTCCCCCACTTTTTTTCTTTCTTTAAAAAAAACAAAAGAAAAGAAAAGAGAGACCCAACCATGGAGTCCCAAAACCGTGTACTTCTTCCTCCTGGGCCCCTTCCTGTTGCAGTACCCTCTGACGACCCTGCCTTGTTACCAGACCATTCTTCAGATCTTTCTACAGTCCCTGTATCTTCCACAGGTGATATTTTGTCCCACGCTCTGAATACAGAGGCTCGACCTGACTCCTTTGACACCTCCGACCTCTGCACGTATCTGACTATGCTCCCGGCCTCTCCCTATGCAGTGCAACGGTTTTCAAATCGCGTGCACGCCTCAAAATGGACCAGTCCTATATCTAAACGACCATGACCTTCTTCTGATGGCACTGTTTTGACTTCCTCTCATTCTACTCAGAAAAGACCAACACGACAATCACTTCCTTTACAGACTATGCATCATAATACACAATGAACGAAGATTTTCACTCTACAACCGACATCTTCAAAATACCTTTCTGATCATAGTATCAGCCAGGTGCTTATATGCTACCTTGGTCATAATATTCCGTTTCATGCTCTCAAGAGCACTGCACGCATCGTCACAGCACAGAATGCTATCCTAGCTCACTATCTTTCTCTCCTTACAACTATAGATGCCATTCTTGTAACAATTGAAAAACATCATTCTCTCAATTCTTATAGTGGTACTGTCATTCTACCACATACCATTGTGGAATGACATTCTGGAACAGCATGAGCTCCAAGACCTCCCGATCCTTAAAACAGACACGTATGTACTGCCTGCCCTCGGTTGGAGATGCTACCCCAGCAATGTAGCTCTCTTAACTTTTGACTTCCATAAGCTTCCATCATTGGTTTATATTGTGGGACACCATTTGCAAGTCCGACAGGTGACCCCTACACCTGGCAAAATATTGCAGGTTCATAGCTGAATTCCCAGTCTTTGGTGCCGATGACCATATCAATACATCTTGTGGTCTTCCTCCCTCCTGCCTTAATTGTCATGAAGCTTATTCATTTTATTCTCGTCGTTGCCAGGTTTACTTGAATGAACTTGAAATCCGTTGTCTCAAAGAGACTAAAGGCTTTACTTACGCCATGGCAATCTCTCATCTACGCCCCAGGGAAGACTTCCCCGTATTTCTTATTCTCGAGTTGCTAAGAGGCCCCCAACCTCTGGGGTTCCAATTCCCGTGGTCTCCCCTGTGGTCACTCCTTCCACAGTCACCTCTGTATCTAACTCTTTTGCAGTCCTGGGCTCCGAGGTTCCTGCCTCGTCACCTTCTACTGTTCTCCAATCTGCATCTCACATGCAAGCTTCTATGTCTACATGACCTTGCACATCAGCTCATCCCCCTCGCCTCTCTACTTCTTCAAAGTCCAACAAATCCCTAAAGGGCAAATCTCTTTCATTTCCAGCCTCAGTACCTGAATCTTTACCTCTTACTCGTTCTCTTGTGAGTGTGAAGGCCCATCCTTCCCCATATACAGTACCTTCTTTTCCTGTCCCCTCCTAAGTTTTTTCCCTCTCCTGTCCCCTCCCAGGCTTCTTCTCAAATTACCTCTAACCTCTCGTCGTCCCCTACCTTGGTAAATTCTGTAGTCGCCCCAATCTTTACTCACCCTCCTCCTCTTATTTCCAGTATCGTTCCACATACAATGTCCTTGTTCTCTGACGCTCTGGAAGCTATCCCCTACTATACTGAGGAGACTAAACCACTGATGGACACTGATTCACCTCTTGTTGCTAATCTTCACTCTTCTCTATCTACACAACTCCTTTCTCCTCAGTATTCCAACCCTTTGCACTTGTTCGTTTTCCACTGCCTCCACAAGTGGACTTTTCTAATCCTTCTAGTCCGTAGTTACCTCTTTCTCCATATTTCTTGTATCCTTCTCTTCTCGTAAATCATGGCTTATTTACAGTGGAATATCCGAGGCCTCAGAGGTAACTGGGGTGAGCTTCAGGTGTTGCTTTCCCAGTTTCCCCCTGTTTGTGTTTGTTTACAAGAACCCAAATTACGATTCGCTTTTATCCATCCCATCGTGAGCTATGTTTTATTATATTCATTGGATCCTTTTCCCGATGGTACCTTCAGTGACAGTCCATGTCTTATATGCACCGGTATCCCATACCACAAGCTTTGTTCATACTTCGTTGTATTACACTGCAGCATGCATCTAGTTGAATAAGTGGTATACAGTCTGTTCTTTGTATCTCTCCTTCTTGGGCGCTATCTAAGATGTTGCATTTCTGGTTTCTTCATTACCACCACCACTTCTGTTTCTCAACAGTTTTAATGCTCACCATTTCCTCTGGAGAGGGGGGGGGGTTCTCACAGTGACTCTCGTGGCATTCAGTTAGAGGCTCTTCTTACTTCTCTCCCTCTCATACTCAATCTCTCTCTTGCATCGATCTCTCACTTTGCTCTTTCTCAACTGTACTAGACTTTACCTGGTCTGTGCTCCCAGACTTACATGACAGTGATCATTTTCCAGTCCTTCTTACTTCTCATTCGTATTCTCCACTCCTTCATCGCCCACGCTGGCAATTTGACCAAGCGTATTGAGACCAGTACTCACCTCAAACTGCTTTTAGTGAGGTTCCTTCTTCATCCTCCGTTAATGAGCCATTACACCTATTCTCGACCTCACTTTTAACTACGGCTTCACATTCTATACCTCACACCTTGGGCAGGCACTCTCGGGTATCACACATGACACAAGTTGGTCATCACTATATGTTGATGACTTTGCTATGGCTTGTGCAGGCAATGACTGTCACCTCATTGCAGTTTCTCTCCAACATGTGGTCAACCGTGTTTCCAATTAGGCTACTGCTCATGGATTTAAATTTTCTAGTACTAAAACACACCAAATTACTTTCACTAGATGTTCTATCTTCTCTGAAAATCCATTGTACCTGTATGGGTCGTGTATCCCAGAACGTGATACTGACAGGTTTCTCAGCCTTCTGTTTGACCGTTGGTTATCCTGGAAACCTCACATTACCTCCTTAAGGGAACTTGTCATAGCCGGCTGAACCTTCTTAAAATTCTTGCTCATCGTTCATAGAGCGCTGATCGTAGAACTCTCCTTCGACTGCAGTCTGCCCTAATTTTATCGAAACTAGATTATGGCTACCAGATACATTCAGTGGCCTCTCCTGCAACTCTTTCTAGCCTTGATCCCTTCCATCACCAGGGATTACATTTATGCCTCAGTGCTTTTTGCTTTTCACCTGTTGAGAGCCTCTATGAAGAGGTGAATATTCCATCCTTGACCAATCGCCGTGATGCTCATTGCCTCCGCCATTTTGTTCACTCTCATGACCTCCACAATCCTCCCATACATAAGATGATAACGGATATTAGTAGAACTTCCTTATTTGTTCGTCTTCCCTGTTTACTCCGTCCTTTTTCTCTTTGTTTACAATCACTCTTGTCTTCTCTTCAGTTGCCACCTATGTTCATGTAGCATCTAACTTTTCCCTTCCCCCTTAAGAAGTTCCGACGATTCGTGTCTGTTTTTCCCCACTGCCATGCACGAAATCCCAAATACCTATGGATGCTTCTCGTTCTCATTCTCATGCCATCCAAGTCTTCTGATGGTGTCGGATTTGCAGCAGTGTTTCCAGACATCATCGTATGAGGGCATTTATTACCCTCGGCAAGCATTTTTACAGCTGTATTTTATGCAATTCTCGTAGCACTTATCCATATTGCATCTATGCCTGTGTCACCATTTGTGGCAGTTTCAGACTCCCTTAATGCTTTACAGGCTATAAGAAAATTTGATTCATCTCATCCCCTGATTCTTCATATCGAACTTTGGTTATGCCACATCTCTGGCAAGCACAAAGATATTGTTTCTCATTGGGTCTCCGGTCATGTTAACGTACAGGGCAACGAACAGGCAGACACTGCTGCATGGTCAGCAGTACATGACCTCCCAGTTTCATATAGAGGTGTTCCATTCACAGACTATTTTGTGATGATTTCTACCCATCTTCGCAACCTTTGGCATCAATATTGGTCTTATCTGCATCATAATAAACTGCATTCTATTAAACTAAGTATAATTTTCTGGCCGTCTTCTTGTCATCATTGTCGAGGCTGGGAGACTACACTATCCTGTCTTCACATCGGCCACACTTGTCTTACTCACGGGTATCTCATGGAGAGGCGCCCTCTTCCACTCTCTCTGAGAATTGTCAGGTTCCAGTTTCTGTTAGCCATATTCTGTTGGGTGTCCACTCTATCAACGAGCATGCAGAATTTACCACCAATTCTCTATTGCCCTTACTTTACCTTCCCTTCTTGCTGATGGATCCTCCTTTAACCCAGACTCTCTTGTTGACTTTGACAGCAACTGATTTACTGCACAAACTCTGATGATGATACCTCCAGCACTCCTCACAGCCCTTTCTACCTCACCCTCTTGCTACCCTTTACCCCTGCACTATCCCCTGTCATGCTACACTGCATGACCTAATAATAATCACTTTCCCTCTTGCTAACCAACACCCCTACACCATTTCCTGCCCTGTTGTGCTGTATGACTCTTGTAGGTTTAGCATTTCATTTTAATATAATAATAAAAATTCCATGGGGAAGTGGAACAGAATTCTTCCTCCTCCGTAAGCCATGCGTGTTGTAAGAGGCGACTAAAATGCCGGGAGCAAGGGGCTAGTAACCCCTTCTCCTGTATAAATTACTAAATTTGAAAAGAGAAGCCTTTTTTTCGGAGGGATACGGCCGGTTTGTTGGAAGAAAGAAAGAAAGAATAATTAAAATCCATACATCTTCAGTAAGTTCTCACTTACATTATGAAGTTCAGTTCCGGTCTTCATACAACATAATGGATACAAATGCATTGGATAAAATACAGAAAAAAATGATGAAAGTAATCCACTAAAAGACAGGATTGACGTATAAAAGTGGAAACTGGGAATAAATAAAGGAGAAATCTAATTCTTTGGATATCCAGTCAAGAAAGAACTCCAAATAATGTATTTGAATTACATAAGTTTAGATTCAGAAACGATGATGAAAGTTATTGGCTAGGAAATAAAGTTGTGAATGAGTCGAACAATCTGCCAAATATAGTTACTGAAGCTCAAATACAATAAGTTGGAATGATTGAAATGGAGAAGAACCCATCATGTAAGAGGCAGTAGGTCTACTTTGCAACTCCTATGGTGTCACTGACAAGCCATTACGTACCTCTGTAATCTGTAAATACCTTTGTAACTTGTCATGATTGTGACTAGACCTACCCGGAGTTCATTATCTTTGTAATTTGTGAGTTCATTACCTTTGTAAATTGTGAATTCATTACCTCTGTAACTTGCTCAGCTATCAAAACTTTGGAGTCCAGTCCCTGGACCAATTATGTACCTCTGTAATCTTTTGACTACCGCCCACAGGATGGGTATGGGGTGCATAATAAACATATTAAACTAACAAGCTGGGATAAAAGACACTTTTATACAGCCATGAGTGGCTTAACTGTCACTTGAGACGTAACGTTTCCTTTAATAAATCACCTGAACTGTACACAAGTGTTTTTTTCATAGTAAGCTGCTGCAGTGTTCCACCAGTCTTATGTTCTTAGGGTCTGTTACCTGAATATTTTGTACAATGTGCTCTGTATTGTCTGGCTTGGGAATAACAATAATTCCATGTTGAACCAAGTGGCGTAGAAGAACTTGTGCAGCACTCTTATTGTGGCTCTTGGCAATTTTCGTCACTACTGGATGCTCCAGAAGAGATGGATATTCACTGGTTCTGTAAGACAATTTACATGAAATTTTAAAAAGCAATAAGTATATTTTTTACCTTAAAAACTGACAAAAAAATCACATTGTATTCCGATATGCTTCATCTAATTAAATAACTCACTATATTTCAATACAATAATGATTTTAAAAGACATACATACACATTGTACCTACCCCAATTTTTTGTAGGGAGCTCCTAGAGGTGCAAAAGCACAAACAGGGATTCCTAACTTCTTACATACACCTCTCAATTTTTTCTGCATATGATATGCATGAACCTCCATTTGTAAGACAGCTGGTTGAATCCGTGCCACTGATGCAATTGAGAAAAACCTCATTCAGAAAAATTAGTAAATATCTACTGCATAATTTTTTCCATAATTTCCTTATTGTAGAACACATAAATGGATAATATAATAACTGCGTATTAAAATGTGAGGCTATTTGGACCCTTCAAGAAATTTTGAGTGATATTGGGGAGAGAGATGCCATACTGAATTTAATGTGTAAGCACTGGACTTAATTGTGCAATGTAATTCGGCATTTTCTCAGGTCAATTTGGGGTGTTTTGGCGTGAATTTGTAATAGGAACCTGTGTTAATGTTCCATGCTGAAGAATTGGTACAGAAAATTTGTAGAATCTCAAGAATTACATGTGGATGTCAGAAGATGGGATGCGAACATCACTCACAGGGAAGTACACCATTAGTCCTTGCATTTAGATATCAGCTGGCCAGTGTAGGGTCTAGGTGTTAAGCAGGTACTGTGGCGTGATCCATCTACAGTAATTAAATGGTAACTGTTAATATGAATATTTTGTGTACCCAGCAAGTAAACCAAAATAACATAGAGTCCACATAACTCTAATTACCAGAGTAGCTGGTTTTAATATTATAATTGTTAATTTAATGTCAGGTTTAGCTTTTTGTGAGAGTAGTGAAGAAGTGGGCAGTTGAAGGAGTATCAATTCAGCGACTTACTGTGATTTAAGTCCCACTTACCTCAACCAAATTATTTGTATGTAATAATTCAGGTAATGCCCTGTAAACCTCCTGCAGGTGATTTGCTCACATAATAATAATAATAATAAATAATAATAATAATAATAATAATAATAATATAATATATAAATAATAATAATAATAATTCACAATAACTATTGTGGCTAATAGTTATTGGGGTTATGTAGTTAAATGAATAAAGCATATAATTGAACACTATAATAAAACATTTTTTATGCTCAATCTTTCTTAAAAAGGTTGGGATACCCCAAAAAGCATTCTTGTCACTCTGTAAATATCTTTATTCTGGTGTGTTACACAATTCAAATGACTTTCAATTTGCATGACCCTCACTCCAGAATGGAAGGAAGCTGTGGATCAAGGGGAAAGAACAGATATTGGAAAAAAATGAAGCCCAGGAACTTCGGGGAAAATTTTCCACCCTTTCTCTGTGCGCCTGACGAATGTGAGTCTACATGGGAACAACATGACAAATTTACTAAAGGGGGGTGGGACATTGTGTTGTTGGGGACAGTCAGATTTGTACAGGAAAGGGCTTGTGCTTGGGGACGGAGTAAGAGACAGGGGGATTCTTTTTTGAGGCCGGGAAAAGGGTATTGTTACCCTCTTGACAACATACGATAATAATGGGATACATCCCATTACTCCCTCTGCGGGGAAAAGATGTCGAAAAGTATGGAAGTGGTTTTTGGGTAAAACAAATATAGGACAGCAATAGATAGGGAAGAAGGAGGTAACTTTTGTATGTGGCATTTTGCCTAAAAGGGGAATGAGGAAATGAAATCTTCCAGAGCAACGGGTAAGAATAATGCAGCACCATTCATCACAACCTGAAACCCCTTTATGGCAAAAATGGCTTGTAGCCGGGAATGGGGCCCTTTTATAAGGGCATGTATGGATCCATTATTCAGTGGGGGGTGATGTTATGGCTCTAAACTATAAACTATTAGAGGCAGGGGTTTTGGAAGGAAACAAATGCTTGTGGAAAGACCGTTTTAGGATCTCATTTTAAAACTTTAGGAATAACAATCACACCTAACTTGGGTAAAGATAACAGAAATTGTGGAAAAAGCAAAACTAAACGGGGAAAAAAGTGCAAAAAAAAATTTCTTAACGTTTTTTACAGTTTTAGTTAAAAGCCCCAAAAAAAAGAATTAATGATTATGTTGGGTAGTTTGTGGGGGAAAACAGGATGTTTGAAAAAACTGAACACATTAATTGAAGATTTCTTGATTTATTCCTTATAATATTCAAAATTTAAATTGTTCCTAATGATAAAAAACGAGAAAGGGGTGGAGTAGCATGAAAAATTAAAAATGGGGCAAAAAAAACGTGGATTGGACACAAAATATGTTTGGGTAGAATTTTGTAGGACAAGAAAAAAAATATTTGGGTTTCTAAAATCCGCCCTCTTAAAAAAGATAACGACAGAGGAAGACTTATTGGAACGAAATTGTAATAATAGAAAATGAAAATGTAGTATAAAAGGGAGTTTTTTAATTTTTTATTCAAATAATTATCTATTTTTAAAACCAGAAATTAGCCCATAGGCCCTGAACGTTCAAAACTGTTTTTTAGAAGCATTTGTTTACAAACCCTCCGGGGTAATAATCCTAAACCTTTTTGGAAAATAAGAAAACCCTGGTTAATAATTCGGGATGACTAAAGACTTGCGCAAATATAACTAATATATTGCCTTTAGCATTTCCTTGAATAGAAAATAAGGATGTAAGGTAAAAAACCCCCTATTCCCTTTTTGCCAATTATAATGGGAAGGAAAACTTGTCTAAATTTTTTTGAAAGGGGAAAATCTGTCTAATTTTTTTTTTGTGAATAGAGCTTACAAAAACAAAAGAAAGGGAAAATAGTTATTCTTAATAATGTAAACTGCACAAATTATTATATATTTTTATAAGAACTACCCAAATGGGTGAACAGAGGGAAAATTCTTAAAAAATCCACCCTTTATAATTGACTCAAATTTCAAACCAAATAAACAAATTTCCCAAAAAAAAATTCCAAAAAGTAGGCTACTTCGAAAATAGGACTATGTTTTCCCAGTCAGCCCTCCGCCCTATTTCACTCATTATTTTCCCCCATCTCACTTTGGGAAATTTTTGCATGGACTCAGCAACAATAAACCATCTCAGACCCCTAATTACCCAACAAAAGGCTGCAGTCAGAATGATAACAAATTCTCCCTCAGGGAGCACACTCCACCCAAAAATTTAAAAATCTAAACCACTCAAACCCTACAAAAAATCCATACTTTTTACTGCAAACCCATTACAAAACATAAACACTTAATCGATATTAACCCTCCCCTCAAACATCTCCTTTCCAACCCAACGAACACCCGACCATAACACAAGGGACAGATCCTCTTTGATTTCCCCGTTCCATCTCACACTATTAAAAAATTAATGCCCTAAAAAGGCCTAAAAACTGGAATTTATTACCTGTGAATATAAAAAAAACACTGTCTGTTTTTAAATCTTCTTTTTAAAAAAACCCCTTTCTCATCCCCAACTAAATAAAACTGAATAATTTACCCCTAAATTGTATCCATAAATGTTTTTATTTTTTATCTCATAAAAATTTTAACCTTTAGTCAATAAAACTTTGTTATTTTAATTACATTACCTAACTAATACTCCATTCTACGATTCCAGCAACACAGTAAATGACCCTATGACCGTCCTTGTTTAAAATCATTTGTGCTAAATTGTTATTGTTTTTTAAATAAAGTTTTTACCACTGAAATATCATTGCTTGTTAACTTAAGTTAAAATTTAAACCTGCCCTAATGCCTGCATACAAGGGACTTTGGCATGTTACACTGTAATAACTGTATTCCTTTGTACTTCACTGTAACATGTTCAAATTAATAAATAAATAAATAAATAAAGCATCTATTTGGAGACAAAAAAGAGGAATTTATAGGTGCATTCAATAAGGAAAAATTAAAAGAGGTAAAGAAGGGGAATTAGAAAGACTGATTGTGACTATGAAATTAAAGTAACTAGAGAATCAAAAACAGATACTAAAGAGTTCTCCCAAGTGTACAAGATGAAGATCAGGGAAAAACATAGTGTATATATATATATATATATATATATATATATATATATATATATATATATATATATAATATATATATATATATATATATATATATATATATATATATATATACATATATATATATATATATATATATATATATATATATATATATATATATATAATATATATATATATATATATATATATATATATATACATATATATATATATATATATATATATATATATATATATATATATATATATATATATATATATATATATACATATATATATATATATATATATATATATATATATATATAATATATATATATATATATATATATATATATATATATATATATATATATATATGTTCAGAGAACCTTCACGGTATGCATAACTGTGATGAACCACCTCAGTTGCTGGGAATGCTTGAAGTTCATAAACCTGTATTCCCTGGAATGCAGGAGAGAGAGATACATGATTATATACACCTGGAAAATCCTAGAGGGACTAGTACCAAACTTGCACACGAAAATCACTCCCTACGAAAGCAAATGACTCAGCAGACGATGCAACATCCCCCCAATGAAAAGCAGGGGTGTCACTAGCACGGTAAGGGACAACACAATAAGTGTCAGGGGCCCAAGACTGTTCCACTGCCTTCCAGCATACATCAGGGGGATTACCAATAGGCCCCTGGCTGTCTTCATGCAGGCGCTGGACAGACACCTAAAATCAGTACCTGACCAGCCAGCCGGGTTACGATTCGCACGTTAGATTACATGCGGACAGCAGTAACAGCCTGATTGATCAGGTTGCCATGCCAAGACATGGCGGGACGTGAGGCTGCCTAACTGTGGAATTTTGAAGGAAAAACTCCTGATCAAAGAGGCTGACCAGATCAAGACTGAACAGGACTCAGTAAGAATACTTTGGGAAGATTCCAGTGTAGCGAGAAAATGTCTCAGAGCAGCGTTTCAACGTAAATAGTGAAAGTGTTGTGCAGTTTTGTGAAGGTTGATGAGTGGTGGTAGTGGGGAAGAAAGCCATGGTGGGTAGTGCAGAACAAGGCCTGCATTGTGTGTTGGTGCCGGCCAAGATTATCGTATATACAAACCTTGAAAGGCCGTCATGAACACATCTACTTCCAGCATCAGGCGCCATGCTTCCAGTTATCATAGAAATGAATATGTGTCGATGCTTGGAATAATTAGAGGCATATGTTATGGAAAGTAATATGATGTTGGGAGTAACGAGGGAGGGAACAATCAGTGCCTCTTCCCCCACGCCAGAAGGGTGGGGTAAGAGGCAGGGTATGTAGGTGAAGGTGAGGGAACACACTGGATTTAAACAGTGCAAACACCCATATCTTTCATGATGTGCATAGGAAACAAATAATGTTGTATTTATTGTAAGCAAGACAGTGAGAATAATACACAGTGTGCATTCCGTGTGTAGTGTACAGTGACTGCCCCTATCCCATCTCCCCGGGCTTACCCCTCCTGCAGAAATTTATTCGGTCCTAAAGTTAGACACGACGGATATGTCGTACGAAGATCCCAACATGTCATGGATGGAACGGCTATGTTGGGTGGCCCTTACACCCACCCAAAACACACACACACACACCCAGGTTGGTGAAGGTGGTTGGAAGGTACATTTAATTGATTGAGGAAGAGGTAGGTAGTTTATACTGTTAGTACACTAATATTAGGACTATTGAGGCAACTGTAGATAATAATAATGTAGACCTAAGACCTTAACATGGGTAGTAATAGGCCGATAATGTAGGCAAACACTAGGTTATATTAGCCAGGGAGAACTGGCAGCCCAAGTTTGAATTCTGGGGCACGGGGTTTTGAGACCGCAGTGCCTCCTTCTAAGACCAGATACCGTCGGATCAACAAGTGCCGTGAACAGCAGGCGGCACCCCCCACGTGTCTTCACATACTAGACCTGGGGAAATCTGGTAGATGACCTCCTCCGTCAGGCCAATACAGTTAGACAAGACCTCCCTTTCTTTCTCAGTATTCTGGCCAGTTTCTGGGGGAAATTGCGAGTGAGTTGAGCTGTGGGCTTTGTGCAGGCAGGCGGCCTATGACCAGTACGTACCGGCGTCACTTCGTCAGGCTTAGAAGCTACTGTCTATTTCTGCATAGTTATACTAGGGGATACTCACTCCCTTGGAAACAGGAATTTCTGAGGTGCAGGCAGGTCACTAATACCAATTGAATATTGCAGGAATTAAGGCTCCCGGTTGCACGGGGTTCTGAGGGGAAGTCCAGAGGGGCGAAAGCTTAGGGAGGTTGAAGACCAGAATATATTCTCCAACACCAAGTAAGTTAGCCCTTTATTCGTGCATGCAGGCGAGATTTTCTTGCAACATCAGTCATTTATAGAAATCTGTCCTATAAGCCACTTGTGAGGCTGAGGTACCGACCTCATAGCTCGGTGTCAACAGAGCTTGCTAGGGTAAGCAACTCACATGGAGGCAGTCCAGACAAATTTTCACACCTCTCATCTACCTGTGCATTCCCCTTCCAACTCCCCGCTGCTCCCCCACCCCACTCCCAGCAATTATAATTGTCTTCCATATTTTTTCTTAAATGTGAAAGGTTGACTTTCTGAAACTTTATAGCAATGAAGTAGAGTTGATTTTACATGAGGCAAGTGTTTCCCTTACTGCTGTACTGACTGTTCACTTCTCCCAATACTTACTGCTGTACAGACTGACTGTTCACTTCTCCCAACACTTACTGCTGTACTGACTGTTGACTTCTCCCAACACTTACTGCTGTACTGAGTGACTGTTCACTTCTCCCAACACTTACTACTGTACTGACTGCTGACTTCTCCCAACACTTACTGCCTGGAGTACCTGGAGTTTACCTGGAGAGAGTTCCGGGGGTCAACGCCCCCGCGGCCCGGTCTGTGACCAGGCCTCCTGGTGGATCAGAGCCTCATCAACCAGGCTGTTGCTGCTGGCTGCACGCAAACCAACGTACGAGCCACAGCCCGGCTGGTCAGGAACCGACTTTAGGTGCTTGTCCAGTGCCAGGGGTCTGTTGGTAATCCCCCTTATGTATGCTGGGAGGCAGTTGAACAGTCTCGGGCCCCTGACACTTATTGTATGGTCTCTTAACGTGCTAGTGACACCCCTGCTTTTCATTGAGGGGATGTTGCATCGTCTGCCAAGTCTTTTGCTTTCGTTGTGAGTGATTTTCGTGTGCAAGTTCGGTACTAGTCCCTCTACGATTTTCCAGGTGTATATAATCATGTATCTCTCCCGCCTGTGTTCCAGAGAATACAAGTTTAGGAACCTCAAGCGCTCCCAGTAATTGAGGTGTTTTATCTCCGTTATGCACGCCGTGAAGGTTCTCTGTACATTTTCTAGGTCAGCAATTTCACCTGCCTTGAAAGGTGCTGTTAGTGTGCAGCAATATTCCAGCCTAGATAGAACAAGTGACCTGAAGAGTGTCATCATGGGCTTGGCCTCCCTAGTTTTGAAGGTTCTCATTATCCATCCTGTCATTTTTCTAGCAGATGTGATTGATACAATGTTATGGTCCTTGAAGGTGAGATCCTCCGACATGATCACTCCCAGGTCTTTGACGTTGGTGTTTCGCTCTATTTTGTGGCCAGAATTTGTTTTGTACTCTGTTGAAGATTTAATTTCCTCGTGTTTACCATATCTGAGTAATTGAAATTTCTCATCGTTGAACTTCATACTGTTTTCTGCAGCCCATTGAAAGATTTGGTTGATGTCCGCCTGGAGCCTTGCAATGTCTGCAATGGAAGACACTGTCATGCAGATTCGGGTGTCATCTGCTAAGGAAGACACGGTGCTGTGGCTGACATCCTTGTCTATGTCGGATATGAGGATGAGGAACAAGATGGGAGCGAGTACTGTGCCTTGTGGAACAGAGCTTTTCACCATAGCTGCCTCGGACTTTACTCTGTTGACGACTACTCTCTGTGTTCTGTTAGGAAATTATAGATCCATCGACCGACTTTTCCTGTTATTCCTTTAGCACGCATTTTGTGCGCTATTACGCCATGGTTACACTTGTCGAAGACTTTTGTAAAGTCTGTATATAATACATCTGCATTTTTTTTGTCTTCTAGTGCATTTAGGACCTTGTCGTAGTGATCCAATAGTTGAGACAGACAGGAGCGACCTGTTCTAAACCCATGTTGCCCTGGGTTGTGTAACTGATGGGTTTCTAGATGGGTGGTGATCTTGCTTCTTAGGACCCTTTCAAAGCTTTTTATGATATGGGATGTTAGTGCTATCGGTCTGTAGTTCTTTGCTGTTGCTTTACTGCCCCCTTTGTGGAGTGGGGCTGTCTGTTGTTTTTAGTAACTGTGGGACGACCCCCGTGTCCATGCTCCCTCTCCATAGGATGGAAAAGGCTCGTGATAGGGGCTTCTTGCAGTTCTTGATGAACACGGAGTTCCATGAGTCTGGTCCTGGGGCAGAGTGCATTGGCATGTCATTTATCGCCTGTTCAAAGTCATTTGGCGTCAGGATAACATCGGATAGGCTTGTGTTAACCAAATTCTGTGGCTCTCTCATAAAAAATTCATTTTGATCTTCGACTCTCAGTCTGGTTAGCGGCTTGCTAAAAACTGAGTCATATTGGGACTTGAGTAGCTCACTCATTTCCTTGCTGTCATCTGTGTAGGACCCATCTTGTTTAAGTAGGGGCCCAATACTGGACGTTGTTCTCGACTTTGATTTGGCATAGGAGAAGAAATACTGCTGTACTGACTGTTCACTTCTCCCAACACTTACTGCTGTACAGACTGACTGTTCACTTCTCCCAACACTTACTGCAGTACTGACTGTTGACTTCTCCCAACACTTACTGCTGTACTGACTGTTCACTTCTCCCAACACTTACTGCTGTACTGACTGTTGACTTCTCCCAACACTTACTGCTGTACTGACTGTTGACTTCTCCCAACACTTACTGCTGTACTGACTGTTGACTTCTCCCAACACTTACTGCTGTACTGACTGACTGTTCACTTCTCCCAACACTTACTGCTGTACTGACTGTTGACTTCTCCCAACACTTACTGCTCTACTGACTGACTGTTCACTTCTCCCAACACTTACTGCTCTACTGACTGACTGTTCACTTCTTCCAACACTTACCTTTAACAATTCTCTCAATTTGCTGACTGTTGAAGTTTGAAAGTCCAATTGCTTTAACCTTTCCGGCATCAACCTGTCAATGAATAAAAAAATATAAATAAAAAATAAATGATTAAAATTTTCTTAAAAACATCAAAGAATACTTTGAAAGTACGAAAAAAAGATATTGTTTTTGCCTGACATGAGAACATTGTTCAAAAACAGTTTGATAGCTTCTACAGTTTTAATGGGAATATTGCAAGTGATATAAATCATCCAAATATTTTTTTTCCTACATGTTCTCTATATTAATAATTATAAGTTATTTATTATTAAAGATTCTCCGGTATTCTCTCAGCCCGGGCCTTTTCCAAGTGGTGGCCCGACCTTGGCTCCCTGTCTTGGGAGTGTCTGAGACCCAAGTCTCCCATGGGAGGAGGCACAAGTACCTCCTCATCTTTGGGACCAACTGTCCCCAAACCTAGCCACAAGCTAGGCCTCTCTGGTCTGCCATTCCCGCCCCAAGGGGGCTAATAGGAATAACAGTCTTGTGAACTACAAGCTCTGGCTCAGGCACCTACTCTACCCTAGAAGGGCTGGGCATGGTGTCGATCAATAATTATAAGTTATTATTATTATTAAAGATTAGCCGGTATTTTCTCGGCCCGGGCCTTTTCCAAGTGGTGGCCCGGCCTTGGCTCCCTGTCTTGGGAGTGTCTGAGACCTAAGTTTCCCATGGGAGGAGGCACAAGTACCTCCTCATCTTTGGGACCAACTGTCCCCAGGCCTAGCCACAAGCTAGGCCTCTCTGGTCTGCCATTCCCGCCCCAAGGGGGCAAATGGGAATGACAGTCTTATGAGCTAAAGGCTCGGGCTCAGGCACATACCCTATCCTAGAAGGGTTAGGCATGGTATCGATCCAATTATAAGTTTTTTTTTTTTATTCGCCGGTATTCTCCCGGCCCGGGTCTTTTCCAAGTAGTGGTGACCCGGCCTTGGCTCCCTATCTGGGGAGTGTCTCGAGACTTAAGTCTCCCATGGGAGGAGGTACAGTACCTCCTCATCTTTGGGACCAAGTGTCCCCAGGCCTAGCCACATTCCCCGCCCTCACGGGGCTCGTAGGAGAAGCTAGGCCTCTGGTCTACCATCTGCCCCGCCTCAAAGGGGCTCGTGGGGATGGCAGTCTTGTGAGCTGCAGGTGGTAGCAAGCTCAGGCCTATTTTTAATTATAAGTTTTTTTTTTTTTATTCGCCGGTATTCTCCCGGCCCGGGTCTTTTCCAAGTAGTGGTGACCCGGCCTTGGCTCCCTATCTGGGGAGTATCTAGAGACCTAAGTCTCCCATGGGAGGAGGTACAAGTACCCCTCTCATCTTTGGGACCAAGTGTCCCTAGGCCTAGCCACATTCCCCGCCCTCACGGGGCTCGTAGGAGAAGCTAGGCCTCTGGTCTACCATCTGCCCCGCCTCAAAGGGGCTCGTGGGGATGGCAGTTTTGTGAGCTGCAGGTGGTAGCAAGCTCAAACCTTGAAAAAAATTATAAGTTTTTTTTTTTTTTTTCGCCGGTACTCTCCCGGCCCGGGTCTTTTCCAAGTAGTGGTGACCCGGCCTTGACTCCCTATCTGGGGAGTGTCTCGAGACTTAAGTCTCCCATGGGAGGAGGTACAAGTACCTCCTCATCTTTGGGACCAACTGTCCCCAGGCCTAGCCACATTCCCCGCCCTCACGGGGCTCGTAGGGAGAAGCTAGGCCTCTGGTCTGCCATCTACCCCGCCTCAAAGGGGCTCGTGGGGATAGCAGTCTTATGAGCTGCAGATGGTAGCAAGCTCAGGCCTCTAATTATAAGTTTCTCGACTCTGAACTTTCACTAATTTGGAGTTTATTTCCTCAAGGTTGTTATTCTTCTATGTAATAATATATTCAATTCCCTAACACCTCTTCTCCGGTCAATATTTTGCTTGATTTGTTCTTATTTTTTTTTTCTTCGGTAATTCCCTTTGTTCAGATATTAAACTTGTGCGATATAAAATTACATTAATACAATATGAAGCACTCTGGTACCTACGATGGCCTTCCTCTATGACAACGATTATTTTTTTTTATATACCGGGTACTTTATTTTCTGTAGCTCTTCCTCTCTACAATATACTGATGAAATTATCCACTTCATTTCTAGTTATGAAAATTACAAAAGAATTCAATAAACTGATGATCACTATAATGATTTATGTCATATTTTACAGTTTCAGTTATGGATCTGAGAGGAATAGACTTGGGTAAGAACTTGGCCGGTTCATCTGATTCGAGGGATAACTTAACTGGGAGTGATAATCTGTGGATAAGTTTTGCATCATAGGTCCACCTAAAGTTGGTGCATGTGGGGGGTGGGTGGGAATAATTTTCCTATGGATGAAATAGCTGAAATAAAGGGGAGGTTGAGGGTGTTGCAAAATGTAAGGTTTTAAGCTGTAAGGGTGCAGGCAGGGGTGGAAGAGGTGCTTTGGGGCGACAAGCCGTCAGCGTGTGTTTTGCGGCATCAAAAGCAAAGGCAGGCGGTGACAGCTATCCCATGTTTAGAGGTAACGGAGATGGTTGGGAATTATAGAGCAGGGCAGGAGATACGAACCACGAAGGGGATGTGTGCGTATGCGGAGGCTTGGAGATGACAATAAGCACTTTAGGTGCCCTTGGTGGGGCAGCTCGGAATCGCAGCCAACCGCACTTCACCCTGTACCCCTCATAATGGCCCCCCAGGACTACCAGGTGCCTCGGGTCTGAATACTGGCTCATGCCTGCCCTCAGACAATGGGGTTGAGCACCTCACCTGGGGAGCACGTCAACAGACCTCCATCACGTCGGCTGTCAATACCAGCCTAGCTGAGTCAGCTGACAGTCAGCCAAATAGCTCAGCTGACCGGGACTTCACGTCTCCAGATGTTCCAAGTCTTGCTCCTGTGGTATACAACCTGATGTACCGCATAAAAATACTGGAAACACAACAATTTCACCTGAAACAACAACTTGAACAACACATGGAAAGATGTGTAGAGTGTACCAATAACAAGATTGTCACAATTTGTGAAAGCAAGTGTAAGGCTGCTGAACAAGGTGGTGGTGGTGTTCTTAATCACAGTAATGACGAATATAATACTTGTGTTGATAACTGTAGTGAGCATCATAACGAAGGCTATGGTGTCAATGATGTTAGTAATAGTGATGACCGTAATATAAGTGGTGGTGAAGAGTGTGATGAGGGCAATGGTATCTATAATGTTAGTAATAGTGATGAGCATAATTTAAGTGGTGGTGAAGAGTGTGATGAGAGCGGTGGTGTCTATAATGTTAGTAATAGTGATGAGCATAATTTAAGTGGTGGTGAAGAGTGTGATGAGAGTGGTGGTGTCTATAATGTTACTAATAGTGATGAGCATAATTTAAGTGGTGGTGAAGAGTGTGATGAGAGTGGTGGTGTCTATAATGTTACTAATAGTGATGAGCATAATATAAGTGGTGGTGCAGAGTGTGATGAGGTTAGTCACATAGACATTAATGTTGAATACAATACTGTTGACAAATGTAATGAACACAATGTTGGTAGTGGCGCTGGTGATGACAGTTGTAGTGTTGCGTGTAATGTTAGTGGAGGAGGGAATGTGAGTGGTGGTGTCACCTATCATACATTCACACATAAACAGCGTCATGCTCTGGGTTTACGAAGACTCCCACGAGGCCTTACAACTGGAGGTGCACTTACAAAACTCATGGACAAGGGTAGCACTGTTGACATTGATAAGGTCTGCTATTTATATGAACAATTTTTTCATTATGCTGAGAAACTCAAGATGATCCCAGGACTACTATAATGGATCAAAACTCGTATAAACTTCTATATTAAGCTGGAATATTGCATCACTTAGAAAAAGACTTCCTGAACTTCATCATAAAGTAACCACTGAACCCATTGATGTTGTGTGTCTACAAGAGTGCAGAGTCCCTGAAAAATCCCAACCCCCTAAATTACCATCATTTGTTGCATATAACCTCAAATCTACTAACTCTTGTGCTCTATATATTAAAAAATCACTTCCCCATCAACTTCTTGCACATAAGAAAACAGAGGGGCTACAATATCACGGTGTTAGGATTATATAGGGAACTCTGCTCTCACATATTTAACTTGTATGCTCCTGCTGATAAAATTTAATTACTTGGAGCTCCCAACTTGTGCTCATTCTGAGCCTACTCTTTTTATTGGCGATTACAATGCGAGACACAAAAGCCTTGGGAA
>NC_069413.1:25429524-25459917 GCF_026875155.1 Cherax quadricarinatus
AATAATCGTTAAAGTTTGGGGGCTGTTATAAGGGGTTCATTGGGTTAAAGAGGGTGCCCCTGACTTCGAGCCAGTTCGAACCTCATGGGTTCAAGGCCCACCCATTGTTTCTGTAATAAACCTGATAGTAAAGAAGGAGATACTCGTCTCCCTCACTCGATTAACTCATCTAGCGAAAGGTGCCAGAGGTACAAGAAACCATTTAAAAAACAGCAGAAAAAGACAGCCTGTTCATAAGCTTCGCAATTATGGTAATAAACGGGAGAATATATCGCCAGTGACATGTTAAATATTACGCCAGGCAGCCGAGTGTTCATACGATCCGATCTAAGGAGAAGGAACTCGTTTTTCTCGTGTTTGTGGTATTACTCTTACGTAGTAAGCTCATAAACTCGACAAGGTTAACAAATAAATGCTATGTTAAGGTTAGGTTAAGTAAGATTCGTCAGAATGAACATTAAAATGGTATAAAATACCGACAGATTGTTAGGTAAGACACATGCAACAGTTAGGTATCTTTATTTCGAAACGTTTCGAAATAAAGATACCTAACTGTTGCATATGTGTCTTACCTAACAAGATTCGTCAGGAAACAGGACAATGCTGACTCACGAAATCGTAATGACACGATTGCAAACAAACCATACCACGGGCGGGATTGAACCCGTGGTCAGGGTCAGAGAGTCTCAGAACTCCAGACCGTCGCGTTAGCCACTGCTGTTTATTTACTGGATCCAAAAAGCTTCAAAAACATTAAATTATTTTAAACTTGAAAAGCATTCATGTCATAACTCATTGAAGATTAAGTAAAAAATTTCCCCTGTTCACGTATTAAATACAAATTCTTATACGACGTGAAAAAGAATATAATCTGAATAGATCACCTGTTTAAGGAGGATGGAGGTTACTGTTCAACGGGTAAACTAGACAAACAGAATGAAGAACCAACAAGACTCATGTCAACCTAGATTCTATTTCCTTCCCGTATATATTTACAATGACCCAAGGAAGGAATCGAAAACCATGAAGACTTCAGAGCTCAAAGGAAGGACCCAGGAGGAACCACACCTACACAAGGGAACGGTGGGGTACAATTCCAAGTGACATAACTGTTGAAATTAATCCTTAAACAATATTATTATTATTATAATCAAGGGGGAAGCGCTAAACCCGGAGGATTATACAGCGCCTGGGGGGGGGGATGTGGAAGGCATTCAGGCTTAATTCGGGGAACTGGAGCACAGATCCAATTCCCTAAATCAAGAGCCCCTCACCAACATCAAGGAACCTTCCTTGAGGGGTCCTTAAACAATAAAACTGTACACAACAACATATAGGGAGATAAACTGTATGTGATACGTAACAGGTTGCCTGATATCTATGTAGAATCAAGGCATTGAATGCTGTCAGGAGCATTCGTGAAATCACAGGGGTTAAAATTATGTACAGTAAAACTCAATCATAAATGCATCTAGTTTGAACAAGCTTAAGCTATTACCTGGAGTTTACCTGGTGAGAGTTCCGGGGGTCAACGCCCCCCGCGGCCCGGTCTGTGACCAGGCCTCCTGGTGGATCAGAGCCTGATCAACCAGGCTGTTACTGCTGGCTGCACGCAAACCAACGTACGAGCCACAGCCCGGCTGATCAGGAACCGACTTTAGGTGCTTGTTCCAGTGCCAGCTTGAAGAAATGCCAGGGGTCTGTTGGTAATCCCCCTTATGTATGCTGGGAGGCAGTTGAACAATTTCGGGCCCCTGACACTTATTGTATGGTCTCTTAACGTGCTAGTGACACCCCTGCTTTTCATTGGGGGATGTTGCATCGTCTGCCAAGTCTTTTGCTTTCGTAGTGAGTGATTTTCGTGTGCAAGTTCGGTACTAGTTCCTCTAGGATTTTCCAGGTGTATATAATCATGTATCTCTCCCGCCTGTGTTCCAGGGAATACAGGTTCAGGAACCTCAAGCGCTCCCAGTAATTGAGGTGTTTTATCTCCGTTATGCGCGCCGTGAAGGTTCTCTGTACATTTTCTAGGTCAGCAATTTCACCTGCCTTGAAAGGTGCTGTTAGTGTGCAGCAATATTCCAGCCTAGATAGAACAAGTGACCTGAAGAGTGTCATCATGGGCTTGGCATCCCTCGTTTTGAAGGTTCTCATTATCCATCCTGTCATTTTTCTAGCAGGATTTCGATCGATACAATGTTTATGGTCCTTGAAGGTGAGATCCTCCGACATGATCACTCCCAGGTCTTTGACGTTGGTGTTTCGCTCTATTTTTGTGGCCAGAATTTGTTTGTACTCTGATGAAGATTTAATTTCCTCGTGTTTACCATATCTGAGTAATTGAAATTTCTCATCGTTGAACTTCATATTGTTTTCTGCAGCCACTGAAAGATTTGGTTGATGTCCGCCTGGAGCCTTGCAGTGTCTGCAATGGAAGACACTGTCATGCAGATTCGGGTGTCATCTGCAAAGGAAGACACGGTGCTGTGGCTGACATCCTTGTCTATGTCGCATATGAGGATGAGGAACAAGATGGGAGCGAGTACTGTGCCTTGTGGAACAGAGCTTTTCACCGTGCCTGCCTCGGACTTTACTCTGTTGACTACTACTCTTTGTGTTTCTGTTAGTGAGGAAATTATAGATCCATCGACCGACTTTTCCTGTTATTCCTTTAGCACGCATTTTGTGCGCTATTACGCCATGGTCACACTTGTCGAAGGCTTTTGCAAAGTCTGTATATATTACATCGGCATTCTTTTTGTCTTCTAGTGCATCTAGGACCTTGTCGTAGTGATCCAATAGTTGAGACAGACAGGAGCGACCTGTTCTAACCCATGTTGCCCTGGGTTGTGTAACTGATGGGTTTCTAGAAAGGGTGGTGATCTTGCTTCTTAGGACTCTTTCAAAGATTTTTATGATATGGGATGTTAGTGCTATCGGTCTGTAGTTCTTTGCTGTTGCTTTACTGCCCCCTTTGTGGGTGGGGCTATGTCTGTTGTTTTAGTAACTGTGGGACGACCCCCGTGTCCATGCTCCCTCTCCCTAGGGTGGAAAAGGCTCGTGATAGGGGCTTCTTTTCAGTTCTTGATGAACACGGAGTTCCATGAACAACCTTCCTAACTGTGGGCTTATCCTAGGTTCATTTCTATAATAAGTCTTCTAGCTCTATCAAAGATTTTTCAAAGAACTTCTTATGGCACCATAGTCTCAATGCAATGTCAAAGATTTTCATAAATTCCTCATCAAGATACTCAGAGCTACAAACTAGCAAGGTTCTCAAAAACATAGTAAGAAATCCACTCCTTTTTACTTTGGTTTCATGATTATAGGATATCATGGATATAGGAACAAACATTGGGTGCCTTCCTGTATATCATGGACTTAAAATTTCAATTAAGACAGTAAATCAAGACATCCAGAAAGGGGAGTTCGCAAACCTGAGGACTTCATAGACGGGACAAGTTACCTAAGTCTCCTAGGTGCTGATAAGATTAGTTAATGGAGGAAATAAAAGGCAGTAAATTCTCATACCAGCGGAATGAAAATGGAGGTTTTGGTGATAGAGAAAACATCAAACTATAAAGTTGACACTTAATAAGTTTCCAGACGTTCTCTATCGCGTTTATCTTAAGTGACTTTCTAGTCCAGTTATTAAAATCTGGGGAAAAAATCACAATAATTTAGTCAGTTCTTGATGTGTTGTATATGAATGGTATAGAGTATCACAAGACGGAAATTGGACACATGTGCAACATCTGGGTATCTTTATTGTAGACGTTTCGCCATCCAGTGGCTTTATCAATACACTGATAAAGCCAATGGTTGGCGATGTGTTTACAGTAAAAACACCCAGATATTGCATATCTGTCTAATTTTCCCAAATTCTTTAAGTCTTTGGCAGTATGGAAGTGGACACCGTCTTCCATGCTAAAGTTGCCCTGGCAATTCTCGAATCTGCCATCAAATAGTCTGCCAAAGACGTGCTAAAGGGCGAGCATACTTATAATAATTACTTTAACTGATGGTTCACCCTTGTTTATGTACGTGATGGTTTAACCTTCTTTTATGTACTTGGTGGTTCACACTGGTTAATGTTCAAAGTGTCATTTCTTGTTTAAATACCTGATGCTTCACTCTTACTCATATACCAGATGGTTTATGTTGCTTTATATTCCTGGTGGTTCACGTTCTTCATGTACATGATAATTCACACTTGCTTACGTACTTATTGGTTAGCACTTCTTCACATGAATCAGTGTGTACCTTCAATGCAGACCAGTTATATGCTGTCTCATTCATCTGCACTCCATTCTTGTCTCACACCTTAATCATCTCTCATATTTATCTGTATAACATTCTAACTACATATCTTAACTATCTCTCATTCATCCGCCCTCCCTTCTTACTATACATATTAGCCCTCTCAGCGTTCTTAGATATTTTTATCTATGTAATACAAATATGTTTAGCTGCCAGCATTTCACATTCCATTTATTTGTGTTTTAATTCAGATGCATTAATTTTGTGTAAGAACAGTAATTATTAGGTGTAATAATATAATTACAAATTTTCCAGTTACCTATGATTGGAAACCGAGAGGAGGATGTACCAAGATTTCTTCAGAAGTCATTAGATAAGTTGCGGCTGAAATATGTTGATCTGTACCTGTTTCACTTCCCATGTGGGCTGAAAGGTAGGCAGCATAAGTAATGTTTATTATAATATGGATGAAAATGACACACCAAATGAATCTTTACTTTTTTAAACTTTTTCTCTAAAAAATCAGATGCATCAAGTACAGAAAGGGAAACATAGAATAGAAAGGGTTTAATTGGTGATTTTTCGGGGAGTCAGATTTTGATTGGGGATGTCCTGGGGTCGGGTTTTTGAGTGAGTGTGTTCTGGGAGTCAGGTGTTGAGGGGGTTGATGTCCAGGAGTCGGGTGTTAGTGGGTGATGTCCTAGGGTCGGGTGTTGAGGGGGTTTAATTCCTAAGCCCGGGTGTTGAATGAGGGGTTCCAAGGAGCCAGGTGTTAGTAAGCGAAATCTAAGCTAGAAAAATTAAAATACCAGTTTTTTTGTTTAATTGTTTTAGCGATTTAAAACCCAATTAAAAGGTTTCCTGGCATCTCCCAATTTAACTTATTTTTTCACTTTCAAAATAATTAAAAAAAGCGTTGCCCCCTTTCCCCCGAGATGGCAGTAAGGGTTGGGTGCGGGACACGAGAAAAAAAATCTGATTTAAGTTCCCCCTTCAGACAGGGTTTATTTTTTCTTGCAAGAGTTTTGGGAACACATTCGACAATTGCTTTCCTGATGTAAACCTGATCAAAACCCCCTCTTATTGCACCTAGTATATTGTAAAATCCACGCCCTTTGGGTTTCGACGTTAGTCCTGATGGCTAAAGAAAAAATTTGGTTAGGGGGGACCTTTATGTATCAAATTTATCACGTGTTTGGTTCGGTCTTTTTTGGGAATTATTTTCCCTTTTTTCCCGCTTACAAGGGAAATTTTTTTTGGACGAGGATACTTAAAGATGGGAAGAAAAGAATTTTTCGTTGTAGCTTTTTCTGTTTAAAAAGTTTTTTATTGCTGCAAATTATGGTCCCCGACAAGAGAACCCAGTCCCCCCACATTTTTTCTTTCGTAAAGGTTTTAAGCCCGTGCATTAGTTTTCCCTTATAAAATGGACTTTTTAAATCTAAATTTATTCGGTGCAATAAGTCTTTACTTTTCTTTGAGTTCAGAGAATTTGATATCCCGAAAATTTTTTAAAAATTTACGAAACTAAAATTTTTTTTAGACTTTAAATTTTCTTTTTGTCACGGGGTCTTAATTAATTAAGCCATTCCTTGGTAAACTATAATATATAAAAAAAGGACTCAAAATGGGGTTTCCCCCTACACTGGGGCCCTTTATCATTTCATAAGAATTGAGAAAAATTTTCCAGATAATTGATAAATTTCCTAGTGGACGAAACCCCCCCCAATAAAATGCCCAAAATCCCATTTTGTCTTTACAACCAAAGTCATATTTTCCCTGCCACTGTATTACCATGCACATTTTCCCCATGTGAATAAATGCGATCCACTCTAAAACCCGAAAACAGGGGCCGAAGTCTCTCAAAAACGATTGAAGGAATAAAAAACGTGACTGTATTTTGGCTTTTAAAAACACGGGGTTGCCCCCAGCACTTTTAACCACCCACTCCGTCCTTCCATGGTGTGGAACAAGCAATCTACTATTATGTTAAGAAAATTTATGTGAATAAACGTAGATGACCTAAATTTTTTCTTTAATTAAATTTCCCCTAACAAAAACTGAAGATTATATGTTTACTTTCTTTTCCACTCATACCCTCGCTTGAGTTTGGGCCAAAGGGACTTTAACATAATCTTGATCAGGGCGGGCGCCCCACAATAAAGCTAATTTACTAAATACAGGGGAAATTTTCGGGGTCCAAACGCTTCTAAACAAAAAGAAATCGTTTAAACGCCCAAAAAATTTTCGCCCTTCAACTTTTTGAAATTTTGGTTACGAACACTAATGGGGTGCCGAAAAAAACCAAACCCGGGCCCAAATTTAAAAACTTTGGGCACACTTTTTTTTTTGCATGCACCCAATTTTTCCCCCACTTCCTTTTTTTTTTCCTGTGTACCCCTAAGAAAGACCCCTCGCCTTGATTTTGGGTCTCAAATCCGCCCTTGCTTTTTCTTTTGCTGTAAACCCCTTGGAAGAAAGCGATAAATTTCCATTCCTTATTTTTCTCCTGGTATTTATATTAGAAAAAGTGTAGTACAGTGCAAAAACTGTGATATAAAACTCAAAAATTTTTAATTAAGTTTTTCGGGTATATACAAACACATTTTCCCCAAATTTAAATCAAAACATAGCAGCATATATGAAAAAACTTGGAAAACTCAGAAAAGTAAAGGTGACTTTTTTTTCTTTATCTTTTTTCGCGTGCGCTCTTTTTTGCCCGTTTAAACTGGAAAATAATTTTATTCATAAATTACATAAGTTTTTCATAAATTAAAATTAATTATAAAAATTACAGAAATTTACGGTTTAGCAATTTTTTTGCGCATGAGTACCCACAGTTTCTCCAGTGCCAGTCCACAGCAAAAAGCTTCCCAAAGTATGTTTTTTGGTACAGCACCAAACTCTCCCTGTGGCGTGATTCTTTTTAGGTTTTGTATGGTCCCATGGGTTTAAAGTGTCCTGGGAATTTTGGGCTCACCATGAGGCGGGCAAAAACCCCAACATGGGTTCGAACCCCTAGGTTAATCCAAAGTGTTGTTATTGTTTAAAATTTACAATTTAAATTCGGTTTTACAAATTAAATAGGGCCATGGAGGCTAGTACACCCCGAAGGGAAAGAGGAGGATAAATTTTACTCTGAAGCACCCACACCAACTGAATGCCCCTCGATCCGGTACAAACACCAAGCTGGGGCTGGGTCCCATAATTCTTGTGGGTTTGGGGCCCAAAAAACGCCCTTGCGTTACCGGGGCACCAAGATATGACCAGTGCGGTACGGAAGTAGAGTCCCTGCTCCCTTTCTTTAAAAATTTTGTGGTTCGAGTCCCCTTCGACAGAGATTAGTTTTTTTGTGGAAAAAATTTTTCGCCTGTTCTGAGAATTCTAAACATTGAAAAATCTCTCGTGGGGTCTTTCCAGGGAAAGGGGTGAGCTGAAAAGCTAACACCACCTGCCTGAATGCGGGCCCTGCCTTGGCCCAAAAAACGCCCAAACATTAGCTGAGCGCCAAGGTTTTTGACCAGTGTGGTTTCGGAGTAAACACTGGGTAAACCCTTTTTCCAAGGTTGGGAAAGGGTTTCCCGATGACAATGACCCCATGAGTTAAAAAATAACTAAACGTTTTGGGAATTAATTTTCCCAAAAAAAAAATAAAAAAAAACTCTTTATAAGGCTGAGTTAATTCACTCTGTAAAAAAACTCAGATTTACTTTTGTGAGAGAAATTTTTTCTACATTTCCGTTTGGGTGGTTTTGAAAAAAAAGTTACAACAAAACCCGGTGTAACTTTAGAATGAAACTGAGTGGCCCGGAAACCCCTTTACATGGGCGGGGACTACAGCCCCCTGGCCCACCTGTCGTCCCTTTTCATCCCTAAAAATTTTTTAAATTTTAAAATCCTCTATTTAAAAAGAGATATCAAAGGTAAATATATAATTATCATACCAAAAAAGTCTTGTTTTTTTGATGGAGCAAGATAAAAGGCAGAAGGGGTTTAAAAAAATAAGAGGAAAGTAACCCGTGATTGATTGAAAATTTAAATAAAAAAAAACGCATTTTTTTTTGTGTTAATTAAAAAGAAAAATATTATTTCTAAAATTTCTCCCTGATTTTAGAAAATATAATTTTAAAAAGGAAAAATTAAAAAATAGGAGTAAATTTTAAAGGGGATGTTTACGACAGTTTTAAAAAAACATTAGATCCTGTTTAATGGGGTGAAATTACTATGTTTTTAAAAAATTTTTTTAAAAGAGTTTTTCCCAGCATTTTTTTACGAGTTTTTTTTAGCAATTTTTTTACGAATTTTTTTAGCATTTTCCCTTTTCAAGTTTTTCCCAGGGATTTTCCCTTTCGAGTTTTTTAGCCCTTTTCCTTTTGAAATATTCTAGCAAATTTTTTTTTTGAGTTTTCTAAACATTTTCTAATTATTTTTAAAGGATCAAATGTTTTACACAATTTCAAAGTTTTAAATTTACGTTTTCCCCCTCATATTTATTGTTCCCAAACACACTAAACCCCAAAACAAAACTAAACATTTTATATAATATTGAAATGGAAAAAACGATTATCGGCTTTTCCCCCATTCAGTGTTTAATTCTACACATCATTCCTTGGCAGGATTCAACCTTTTTAAAATTTGGGGGGGGGGGGGGGGGGGAGGGGGTTTTTGGGGTTTTGGGTTTTTTTAACTTTTTGGTTTTTTTTTACCTTTGTAACTTGTGAGTTTTTTTGAAAGTCTTTACCTTTACCCTTTAGTTAAAACCATCAAAACTTTGGGGGACCGGTCCGGGGGGGATTTCCTTACTACCCTTGAATCTGTAAATACCTTTTTTTTAAATTTTCTTTATTGTGACTAGACCTACCTGGAGTTCATTCCTTTTTTTAAATTGTAAATTATTACCTTTTTTGTAAAAAATTTGCTCAAACTTAAACAAAACTTTGGGAAATCCAGCCCCGGGGCCAATTATGGGACCCCTGTAATCTTTTTACTACCGCCTCCGGGGGGATGGGGAAAGGGGGGTGACACCGGCCGGAACAGGATGGGTTTTTGGGGTTACCCAACCGCCCACAGGATGGGGTTTTGGGGTGACTTTCCGGGCCCCCCGGGTGGGTATTTGGGGGGCATAATAAACATGTTAAACTAACTTCTAAAATCCCGGGAAAAAGACCATCATGGGAATACTTTAAATAAACCTTGTGAACTTCTTGGGTTTTTAAATTAAATTTTTGCGTATAGTAATTTTTAAAATAATCCCTAGTGTAAAGAAAAAAACTATACAGTAATTTTCTGTATATAAAATTTTTTCCCCTTTGAGATTTCCCCAAAACTTACAAAAATGGCTATTCAAATTTTAGACCCAAAATCGTGCCGGGGGGGGGGGGGGGGGGGGGGGGGGGGTTCCCGCTGGGACTGGTTATTTCTAATTTTACTAAACTCCCGGGTTAAAAAGGGTGGGAAAAAAACTGGATAGAAATTTAAAAACCTTTTACTTTGTGTAAGAAAGGGATAAAATAACCCACAAATGAAAGTTGAAAAATTTGGAACATCTGGGTATCTTTTTTTTGTATACATTTCGGGCCCTCCCAGTGGCTTTTTTTCAATACAGATTCTAGGACATTAATAGGAAGACAGTAGAAACTATTTTACAAAAAAATGAGGGAATCAGTCCCTCGCCTTGGAGTTAGTGTTGACAGCATCTGTGGAGGAGATTCCTTTCCTTCCCCACATGCTTTTAACACTATTTGAAAAAGCCACTTGGGTGGGGGGGGAAAAAACCCACAAAAAAGATATCCCCGATGTTGGGGAACATGTTTTTTTTTTAAACTTTCACTCTATCTTTTAAATTTTAAAAAAATGAAAAATTGGAAAATTTTTTTTCACGGCATTTTTTGAACGTCTTTTAAAGGGAAAATTTTTTTCTAAATCTTTTGGGGGGGAATTTAAAAATTTTATTAACGTAAACAAAAAAAAGGAATCTAAAATGGGGAAATAGGGAAAAAAAATTTTTTGCAGGAAAGATTTTAAATTCCCTAAAAAAGGGGAAACCCTTTTTTTTGTTTTATAATTCCCGGGTTCCTGAGCAAAAAAATTTTAATTTTGAAGAAGTTATTAAAACTTTTTAAAACATTATAAAATGACTAAAATTTTAAACATTTTTACAATGTAAAAAAAATTAAAAACAAAACTGTGAATTTAAATTAGCAGATTTTTCAGAATTATAAACAATTAATCAGGGGAAATTGGGCCCAATTTGGGCTTCGGGGCTTTTAAGTTAAAACATGGTTGGTCATGGGGCAAAATTTCACTATCACAATGTAAAAAATGGTTTTGGGGGATGATCACTTTTTCACTAAACCCCAATTAACATGGTTGGGGCAAGATCACTTTTTACTATCACAAAAGTAACAAAGGGGTCATGATCACTTTCACTATCACAATTGGTATCATGGTTGGTCATGATCACTTTCCTATCACAATGTAACATGGGTTTGGGCTGGGTCACTTTCCCCTATCAAAAATGTAACATGGGTTTGGGCAGGGTTTACTTTCACTACACAGTGTAACATGGTTGGTCCCTGATCACTTTTTACAAACACAATGTAACATGGTTTGGCATGATCACTTTTTACTATCCCCAATGTAAAAATGCCCTTTTGTCAACTCATAGAGTTTACACTGAGAAACTCCCGGGCCCATGAGCTGTCTCTTAACCTTCTTTGCTGCTCTTTTTTTTATCACAGGGGCCCCCTTTTTTCTGTGCTCTAATTTTACTCATTTAAGCTCTCAAAATGAAATAATAGTTTTTAACTAGCGTTTAAAAAATTAAAAAGGGAATTTTTAAAAAAAGACTTTTTTGTTGATGGTAATTTAATCTTTCATTTAAAGTCTCAGTTTAAATGATAACATCTTTTTTGGAACAAAAAGATAAGATAAGATTTCGTTTGGGTTTTTAACCCCGGGAAAGTAAAAAAAAACTCCCCGGGAAAAACCCAAAAAAAGTCAGTGGGGTCCCTCGAGGACCCGTCAAAATTATTTCCATTTGGGGGCCCTTAAAACTTGTCCCCCAGGATGTTTGAAACCCCCCCAGTCGACTAACACCCGGGAACCTATTTGCTGCAAAGGGAACAGGGCAAAAGGTGTAAGGAAACGTGTCGAAAATTTAAATTTTAACCCTGATAAAAAGATTTCTTTTGGGGGAAAGGGTGCCCAAAGACATTTTTTACCGAAGGACAATTTAGGTAAATAAATGTTCTGGACGTGAAGACCAACCTTGAGGGGGTCTGGAGAGCCATTTGGGGGGGCTGGCTTTTTTACTTTACACTTATCTCAATCAAAACCTTTATTTAAATTACTTAAGTACCAAAGGGACAAAGGTTTTAAAAGACCCTAGCTGACATTTTAATTACAAAAAATAAAAAAAAGAAATCCCTTGTTAAAGTGGAGCAAATTTTAGGGAAATTAGGTCAGTTTTGTTTTCCAGGATGGGGGACCCACAAACCCAATCCACTAACAAACCCCAAAGGGGCCCATTTTACTGATGGGTTTAAAATAGACAAACAGGGGGTAAAGGGAAAAAACGGTCCGTTGTTTTCCCCTTCCCTTTACCCTGGGAAGTTTTTAAAATCGGGGTATTCCCCCCGGTGTGAAGAGGGGATTTTTTGTCACCAGGGGCCCCGGGCAAATTTTTGTGGGTTTCCCACAAATGTCAAAATAATTTAAAGCTGATTAAAAAAAAATACCAAATTTTCCGAAATAAACTAAATTTTCATTCCGCTTTAGGGAAAAAGAAAAAATTCATTATTTTTTTAAAAAAGGGGGGGGGGGGGGGGGGGGGGGGGGGGGGGGTTAAATTTTTTAAAACCCAAACCGGTTATTTACATTTTGGGGTTTAATTTCCTATTTAAATTTAAATTTTTCCTTTTTTTCTTAAAAAAACAAAAAAAATTTAAATTTGTGGGGGTTTTCTCCCGAGTGACCGAAACATATGACGACTAAATGTTGTCTAAGATAAAAACCCCTCTTTGAATTTAAAACTTATATCTGGGGTGACTTTTTTTTCTCCCCGTCACTGAACTTTATCAGGGGGGACTGCAAGGATGTCGTAACCTCCTAGTTCTCCGCTCCTCCTCTCATTAAAATTCTCCTCCTTCTATCTCCTTCCTGCCCCCTTCTCTTTTTCCTCCTTCCTCTTTTTTCCCTTTTCCTTTTCCCCTTTTCCCTTCTCCTCCTGGGGTGCTTCTCCCTCCTCCCTTCCCGTTTCCCTTTTCATTCCCCCGTAACAAGAGAACTGAGGACTTTCGGGTTTTACTTACTTGGGTTTTCCATAAATACCCAACCCGAGAACATAATTAACATTCCTTCATCCCAAATATAACAAAAATGCACATGTAAAAAATTGTTAAAATTTACCGAACACAACAAAACATTGGGGGACTGACAAACTAAAAGGGCCCGGGAAAAAATTTTTATGTATTCTCCAACAGGAAAAAAATGTCATGACACAACACACACCTTAGTTCGTTTTTCCCTTGCGCACAAAATTCCCACGTTTAAGTTCCTGGGTTTTAAACACCTCCGGGGTTAACTTTTTCCCCCCAAACCTTTTGGGGGAAAAAAATTTTCCCCTATAAAACCTTCCAAGTCCAGAAACCAATTCGTTTAAAAAAGGTACCCCTGGGTGAACAAATTTAAAAGGGTGTTTTAGTGGGAATGGTGTGGGCACATCCTGGACAAAACTGACCTATATTTGGGGGGAAATTTCCCAACATAACAAGCGGTTTCTAAAATAGTAGTTTTGTCATTGATGTCAAGGGTAGGGCTGTATACCCTTGTACATTTTACTTGTAGTAAATAAACATATTATTAAATTTGTAGAAGAAATTTTTGAAGTTTTCTGAAGGGGTAAACCTTCTCAAAAACGGTTGGGTATGTCCTTTAAAGGGCTTCCAAATTTAAACAACTATATTTAATTATAATACTTGTTTTAATTTTAACGTTAAGTTAAACACCGTCATTCCCACTAACAACTTGGGACACTAAAGTAACCCCTAAAAATTTCCCAAATTTTAAACTACAAGTTTCTGGGCCAAACTTTTACCGGAAATAAATAGGGAAAAAAACAGGTTTCCATTTTCCTTTCCAGGGCCGGGGGTTTCCCCTTTCCCCAAACCTGGGTTTCCCCCTACCAGTCCTGCTTTCCCTAACCCGATCCTCTTCCCCCCACCAATCCGGGTTTCCCCTTTCCAAAAAGCCTTTCTTTTCCCCCACCAAAATCCTGCTTCCCCCACCAGCCTTTCTTCCCCTTTCCCGATCCCCGGGCCCCTACCAGATCCCGCTTCCCCTACCAGATCCTGGGTTTCCCCACCAGGTCCCTTTCTTTCCCCAAACCCGATCCTGTTCCCCCTTTCCAATCCTGCTTTTCCCCCCCCAAAGGTTTCCCGGGTTCCCCCCACCAAAACCGCTTTTCCCCCACCCGGTTCCCGCTTCCCCCACCCAGGTCCTGCCTTTCCCCCACCCGATCCTGCTTCCCCTACCAGGTCCTGCTTTCCCCCACCCGATCCTTCTTCCCCTACCAGATCCTGCTTCCCCTACCAAGGGGCCTGCCCCTTTCCCCCACCAAATCCTGCTTCCCTCCCCACCAGATCCTGGGTTCCCCCACCAAAACCTCTTTTCCCTACCCGGGGGTGCTTTCCCCCACCCAAAACCCGCTTTCCCCCCACCAGATCCTGGGTTCCCCTAACCCAAAAACCCGCTTCCCCTACCCGGATCCGGGTTTCCCCCCCCCCAATCCTGGGTTCCCCCAAACCCAAACCTGCTTCCCCCACCCAAAACCTGGGTTCCCCTACCCAAAAACCCCGCTTCCCCTAATTTAAATCCTTTCTTCCCCTACCAGATCCGCTTCCCCTTAAACCCAAAACCGGGTTTTCCCCCACCAGGTTCCCGCTTTTCCCTACCAAAACCTGCCTTCCCTACCAAAACCTTTCTTTTTCCCCTACCCAAAACCTGCTTCCCCACCGATCCTGCTTCCCCTACCAGAAACCTGCTTCCCCTACCAATCCTGGGTTTCCCTACCCAAAACCCCCCTTCCCCTACCAGGTCCCGGGTTCCCCTACCAAAAACCTGGGGTTCCCCTACCAAATTTTCCTTTCTTCCCCCCACCGATTTCCAGCTTCCCCTACCCAATCCTGGGGTTTCCCCTACCAGATCCTGGGTTTCCCCCACCAGACCTGCTTCCCCTTTAACCCGATTTTCCTGCTTCCCCCCACCAGATCCCCTTCCCCAAAGGGGGGGGGGGGGGGGTCCTTGGGGGTTTTTAAAAGTTCCCGCTTCCCCCTTACCCAAATGTTTCCCCCACCAACCTGCTTCCCCTACAAGATCCTGCTTCCCCTACCAAATCCTGCTTCCCCTACCAGTCCTGCTTCCCCTACCAAATCCGGGCTTCCCCTACCAATCCTGCTTCCCTACCAGATCCTGCTTCCCCTACCAGATCCTGCTCTCCCCTACCAGATCCTGCTTCCCCTACCAGATCCTGCTTCCCCTACCAGATCCTGCTTCCCCTACCAGATCCTGCTTCCCCTACCAGATCCTGCTTCCCCTACCAGATCCTGCTTCCCCTACCAGATCCTGCTTCCCCTACCAGACAAGAATCTTTTTATTTGCCAGAATGTTTTATGTTCCTCGGGGAGGTCCCAAAGTATTTATTTGAAAATTAATAATAATGTCTTTATTTCTACAAGTACATGTACAAGGTACACAGTCCTAGCTGACATCAGTGTATACAGTCCTAGCTGACATCAGTGTATACAGTCCTAGCTGACATTAATGTATACAGTCCTAGCTGACATTAATGTATACAGTCCTAGCTGACATTAATGTATACAGTCCTAGCTGACATTAATGTATACAGTCCTAGCTGACATTAATGTATACAGTCCTAGCTGACATTAATGTATACAGTCCTAGCTGACATTAATGTATACAGTCCTAGCTGACATTAATGTATACAGTCCTAGCTGACATTAATGTATACAGTCCTAGCTGACATTAATGTATACAATCCTAGCTGACATTAATGTATACAGTCCTAGCTGACATTAATGTATACAGTCCTAGCTGACATTAATGTATACAGTCCTAGCTGACATTAATGTATACAGTCCTAGCTGACATTAATGTATACAGTCCTAGCTGACATTAATGTATACAGTCCTAGCTGACATTAATGTATACAATCCTAGCTGACATTAATGTATACAGTCCTAGCTGACATTAATGTATACAGTCCTAGCTGACATTAATGTATACAGTCCTAGCTGACATCAGTGTATACAGGCCTAGCTGACATCAGTGTATACAGGCCTAGCTGACATCAATGTATACAGCCCTAGCTGACATCAATGTATACAGTCCTAGCTGACATCAATGTATACAGTCCTAGCTGACATCAATGTATACAGTCCTAGCTGACATCAATTTTATACAGTCCTAGCTGACATCAATGTATACAGTCCTAGCTGACATCAATGTATACATCCTAGCTGACCACAATGTATACAGTCCTAGCTGACATCAGTGTATACAGTCCTAGCTGACATTAATGATACAGTCCTAGCGACATTAATTATACAGTCCTAGCTCATTAATGTAATACAATATTTTTAGGGCATGCAGGATAATAAGCTATTCTCACATCCATTTATTGTGTTCTTTAATTCATGTATGGCATTAATTTTGTGTAAGAACAGTAAAATTAGTGTAATAATATAATTACAAATTTGCCAGTTACCTAAATGATTGGAACACGCGAGAGGAGGAATGTGATCGCAAGATTTCTTCCGAAGTCATTAAGATAAGTTGCTGGCTGAAATATGTTGCTCTGTACCTGTTTCCACTTCGCCATGTTGGGTCTGAAAGTAGGGCTAGCATAAGTAATGTTTATATATTATGGATGTAAATGATCACAGGGCAAATGAATCTTTACTGGTTAAACGTTGCTCTAGCAAAATCTGATGCATCAAGTGACATGAAAAATTGGAACAATAGAATACAAGGTATTGAGTGATGTTCTGGGAAGTCAGAATGTTGAGTGGTGATGTCGGGCTGGGAGTACTAGGTGTTGAGTGAGTTGATGTTCTGGGAGTCAGGTGTGAGTGGGTGATGTGCTCTAGGAGTCGGGTGTTGAGTGGTGATGGTCGCTAGGGGAGGCAGGTGTTTGAGTGGGTGATCGTCCTAGGAGTCGGGTGTTGAATGAGTGATGTACCTAAAGGAGTCAGTGTTGTGATAAGGCGAAATCTAAGTCTAGTAAAAGTAAGAATACCAGTCTTTTGTTTAATTGTGGTTAGCGAGTTTAAAACATAAAAGGTTTCCTGTCCCCGTCAACTGCAAACTTAACTTATTTGATCACTTCATAATAATTGAAAAATGCGTTGTCCCATTCCATGAGATGGCAGTAAGGGTCTGGCGGGTGCTGGACAGCAGCATCCTGATTTAAGTTCCCCTATCAGACATGTTTATGTTCTTTGCACAGAGTATTGAACAGAGTGCATTCGACGAATATGCTTTACCCTGATGTAAACCTGATTCACCACCCTCTTATTGGCACCTAGATATTGTAAACATCCACGTCGCTTTGGCTCGACGTTAGTCTCTGTTGGTCTAGAAGAGAAAACTGTGTTAAGCGGGGAGCATTATGTATGCTATGCTATCACGTGGCTGGTTAGCGGTCTTGTTGGTGAATTATATTACCTTTTTACCGTCTACAAATGGAATTTTATGTGAGCGAGGATACTTTGCAGTATCGAGAAAAGTATTTTTCGTTGTAGTCTTGTTCTGTTTTCAAGTTCTTTATTGCTGCAAATTATGGTCGCGCCGAGCGAAGTAGAACACCAGTCACGGCACATTTTTCGGCGTGATGGTGTAAGTCGTGGCATTAGTTTGTACTTATAATGGAGGGCTAGTTATCCATTATTCGTGGCAATAAGTCATTACCGTCTTTGATGGTTCAAGAATGGGGGGGGGGGGGGGGGGGGGGGTGATCCCGATAATTTTAGGAATACGTAAACTAAGCGAATTCTAGACGTTATTTCGTTGTCACGTGGGGGGTCTTAAGTGATGAAGTCATTCAGCTTGGTAAACTATAATATATAGAATTAGGACTCAAAATGGGGTTCCTACACTAGGGTCTTATCATTTTCATAAGAATTGAGATAATTCAGTAATGAATTGATAAGTTCGCTAGTGGACAGAAACATTTCCCCATAAGAATGACTAATACCTCTTTTGTCATTTAGCACCAGTCGATATATTCTGAGGCATGTATTACCATGCTACATGTTTCCATGTGAATGATGCGATCAGCTCTACATCCAGTAGACACGGCCGGAAGTCTCTCAATACGATTGAAGAGAATATAAACGTGATTCTGTAGGTTTGGCACTTTAAACTCTGATGTGTCCGGCACTATTAACACCGCACGTCCAGTCTCATGGTGTGGAATACAGAGCTAATCTAACTATATGTTAATAAATGATGTGAATAAAGCCGTAGATGACGGTGTTGGGGGGGGGGGGGGTAATAATTTGTTCTTAATTAATTTCAGCTAACACAAACTGTAAGATTAGTATTGCTACTTCTCTTGCCACTCATAGACTCGGCTTGATGATTGCCAAGGACTTTAACATAATGTCTGATCATGCAGACGACCGGTACTTGGGGGGGGGGTAAAGGTGATGGGGGGGGGGGGTTGAGCTAATTAATAAATACATGGATTAGGATGGTATCATACGCTTTCTGAACACAAAGAATTCGTTCACGAGCTCAAAAATTCGTCTTCACACCTTTTGCATCTGGTTACTGAACACATAATCGGTGGGCCGGGAATAAAAATACAAACGTCACGCAAACAACCGTGTCATTATGTTTGGCACATTGCACACTATTTTTTTGGCCAAGGCAACGAATTTTCTCCCACTTCGCTGGTTTTCTGTGTAGCACCTAAGAAAGACCCTCCCTTGTATTGGTCTCGATCACGACATGGCGTTCATATTTTGCTGTGAACTTGAAGATAAGTCGATAAAGTTCATTCTCTTATCTTCTCGCTGGGTACTATATTAGAGAAATAGTGTAGTACTAGTGCTTAACTGTGATATATACTCATAAAATTTCTAATTATAGTTATTTCAGGTATATACAAACACATTATCACAATTATCATACATAGCAGCATATCATGTAGAGAACTTGGGAAACTTCAGAAAAGTCAGTAGTGACTTATTTCTTGATCTTTTTTCGGCTGTGGGCGGCTCTTTTTTGGTCGATTATCTCGGAAATAAGTTTATTCATAGATTATAAATTACATAAGTTATTCATAAATTACAGTAATTTATTAATAAATTACAGTAATTACGGATTAGGCAATTTTATTTGTCAGCATGTAGGTAGCACAAACAGTTTCTCGGGCAATGCCAGTAGTCACAGGCTAAAGCTGGGCCATGTATGATTTTTTGGGGTACACGGCATCCTAGCTCTGGCTGTGTGGGGCGTGATTCTTTGTAGGATTGTATGGACGCGGCATGGGTTAGTGTCATGGAATTTTGCGCTCACACATGAGACGGCTAAAACGAGAAACATGGGTTCGGAATCTCTAGTTAGATCAGCAGTGTTGTTATTGATTAAATAAGCAACTTATTCGTGGTTTACAAAATTAAATACTGGCTCATGGAGGCTGAGTAGCAACGGCGAAGCGGAAGGAGGATGAAATTAGCTCTGAAGCACACCTACAGCGGGTGACCACGAGGCGGGGGTTGGTGGGGGTGGGGTGGCCACTGAATGTCCTCATGGATCACGGATAGGGCAACTCCTTAGGCTGTACTGGGTAGGTCATAATTCTTGTAGGATTGGACCATAAACTTCTTGCGTTATCCTGGGGGCACCGAAGATATTTGACCAGGGGCGTACGGAAGTAGAGTACTTGGGCGTACCTTCTTTCAAATTTTGTAGGTTGCCGAGTCTCCTTCGACATGAGATTAGGTGTTTGTGGATATTTCGCCTGTTCTGAGAAATTCTAACATTGAAAAATCTCTCGTCGTCTGATACATGGGCAGTGGAGGATTGAGGCTTGAAAATGCAACACGGGGGCAGCCTGCCTAATGCTGGCTTGGCCTTGGACCAAAACGTCTAGGGGCATTAGCTGAGCGGCGGGTTGCAAGGTATTAGACGCAGTGTGGTAGCGGGGCAGTAAAGCACTGGTACCTGTTCCAAGGTTCAGTAGGTTCCAGGATGACAGATGACGCGTATGAGTGAAAAAATAACTAAAGGCATGTGTAATAATTTCCAATAAAATAAAAAAAAAACTCTTGATAGGCTGAGTTAATTCACTATCTGTAACTACTCAGATTTACGCGTTCCTGTGAGAGAATTTTGCTACGATTCTGTTGCTGGATTATGAAAAAATAGTTACACACCTGGGTAACTCATTAAGAAAAAAAATTTGGGGAAAAGTAATGAAACTGAGGTGCGCCGGTATCAGCTGACATGGGCGGTACTACAGCTCTGGGCCGCACCTGTCTCATTCATGCCGATAAGAAGATTTTAAGTAGTGGTGTTTTGGGGGGGGGGGGGGGTGGGGGTGTGTTGTGTTTGTGTGTTGCGAGGGTGTGAAGAGTGGGTTGCTGTTTTTATTTGTTTTTGTTGTTAAGTATCAATAGCCTTAAGTCTTGTGTTTTTGATGAGGGCAAGATAAAAGGCAGAATGGTAAATAAATAAGAGGCGAAGTAGCCAGTGAGTTGATTGAAATAAGTAGTTAAAAAACGCAGTTTATGTTGTGTGTTATATCTATAGTAGAAAAATATTATTACTTAAAGTTTCTCCCTGATTTAGATATATATTTAGGACAAAGAATTATTAAATATAGATATGTAAATGTTTAAAGGTGATGTTTACGACAGTTTAATAAAAGCATTAGATCCTTGTTATATGGAAGAAATTACTTATGTTTTAACATTTTTTTTACGAGTTTGCTAGGCATTTTCTTACGAGTTTTCTAGGCCATATTTCTTATCAAGAGTTTTCTAAGCATTTTCTTACGATTTCTAGCATTTCTTACGTGGTGGGCTAGGCATTTTCTTATGGTTTTCTAGGGATTGTGGTGTTGTCAATTTCTTATGATTTCTTAGCATTTCTAATTATGGGGGTTTTGCAAATGTTTTACACAATTATCTATGTTTTAAATCAGCGTTTCGCTCATATTTATTGTTGCAATCACACTAAGACAAGAAATGCATACACTAAACATATAGTATATATTATTGAAATGGAAATACGATTAACGCTGCCCACGTCAGTGTTTATTCTACACATCATTCTTGCAGGATTCATTAGCCTTGTAACTTTGTGAGTTCATGTACGCTTTGTAATCTTGTGAGTTTTATTACTCTTTGTTAATTGACTTGGTGAGGCTCATTAACTTG
Source organism: Cherax quadricarinatus (assembly GCF_026875155.1). Lineage (NCBI taxonomy): Eukaryota > Metazoa > Arthropoda > Malacostraca > Decapoda > Parastacidae > Cherax > Cherax quadricarinatus. The sequence goes on from NC_069413.1 coordinate 25,450,251, forward strand.
TACCTAGTTCAGTCCATCAAAACTTTGGGTCCTGGCGGTTCCTGGATACGCATTACGTACCCTTCTGTAATCTGTAAATACCTTTGAACTTGTGCATGATTGTGACAGTACTACCGTGGAGTTCATTACTTTGTAAATTGTGAATTCTATTAGCCTCTTGTAACTTGCTCAGGTTTTAATGATTTAATTCAGAAAACTTGTGAGTCGCAGTCGCGGGCTGACCAATATGGAAGGGGGGGCGGGGGGGGGGGGGGGGGGGGCTCTCAGGATCCCTTCTGTTAATCTTTTGACTACCGCCCCACAGGATGGGTTATGTGTGTGACTACCGCCCTACAGGATGGGTATGGGGTGACACTTCGTCACGCACAGGATGGTATGGGTGAAGCTACCGCGCCACAGGATGGGTAATGGGGTGCATAATAAACATGTTAAAACTAACTTTCGACATGCAGAGAAAAGAGACTATCCATGGAATACTTGACTTACCATTGTGAACTCATGGCTTACATTAATTTAGCTGTATAGTAATTTAAAATAATCATATGTTGTAATGAAAAATTACTATAGCAGTTAGTTTTTATTTAACTGTATAGTAATTTTTTCCCTTAGTATTTCGATAGACTGTACAAGACTGTGCGCCCCCGCCACCCACACTCCCTCAGCTTATTCAAAATTTTAGACAACAAGCTGACACGGGTCAGACTGATTCTACTGTGAGTTGTTCACTGTAGCTGATATTATCTAGGCTAGAGGTGATTGTACAGACTCCGGGTAAAATGGGCAATAAACTGGATAGATTAAAGCACTCTATAGCTTTGTGTAAGAAAAGGTATACAAAAATACCCGACAATATGAAAGTTAAGACACATTGTAAGCAAACATCTGATATGCTTTTATTGTACGACGTTTCGCCTCCATGGCTTTATTCAATAGCAGATTCTTAGGACAATAAAGGAAGAGCTGTTGAACTAACAACAAAAGATGAGTAATCAGTTCGGGGGGGGCTCCCGGCTTGAGTTAGTGTTGACAGGCATCGTGGTGGAGGAGATTCATCCTCCACCACGATGCTGTGAACACTATTAGATAAAGCACATGGATGGCGAAACGATCATACAATAAAGTTATCGCAGACGTTGCACATGTTCTTAACTTTCACATCTATATACTTATTTAGATAATGACTATAGAAAATCTATTCACGCATCTTGAACGTCTGGTGAAGAAATTCGGGGGGGGGGGCGGCTAATCTTATGCATGAATTAAATATTATATTCTTAGAACAAAAAAAATTACATTCTAGAAATGTTGAAATAGGAAATAATTAAGGGCAGGATAAGATTTAATTCATAAAATAAAGACCTTTTTTGTTATTATATCGGCTCCTGAGACAAAAAATATTAATGTGTAATAAAAAAAAAAAAAGAAAAAAATTGGTAAAGAGTTTATAGCATTTTAAAACAGTTATAAAATGACTAATTATGATTCATTTTTAGCAGATGTAAAAATTTAAAAGGCAAATTCTGTGATTTAAAGTTTAGCAGATTTTTCAGAATTATGAATTTCAATTAATCAGAGCAAATTGCCAATTGATCTTCGTCTATGAGCTAGTTATAAATGGTTGGTTCATGATTTCACATTTCACTATCACAATGTAAGCATGGTTGGTCAGATCACTTTCAGCTATGCATCATGTAATCATGGTTGTCATGATCACGGGTCACTATCACGAATGTAACATGGTTGGTCATGATCAGCGTTCACCTATCACAATGTAACATGGTTGGTCATGATGCCTTTCACTATGCAACAATGTAACATGGTTGTCCATATCACTTTCACTATCACAATGTAACATGGTTGTGCTGATGATCACTTTCACTTTACTCACTAGTGTAACATGGTTGGTCATGATGCACTTTCACTATCAGAAATGTAACATGGTTGGTGCATAGATCGGCTTTGCCCACTAGCACAATGTAACATGTAGCTTTGTCAACTGCATAAGTTTACACTGAGACTCGCAGGTCCCTATGACTGTGCCTTAACTCTTTGCTGGGGCTCTGTTTTTACACATGGGCTCTGTGATTTCCTGTGGCTCCTAATCACTCATTTAATTCTCTCAAGTGAGTAATGAGTTTGTAATCTAGGCGTATTAAAAGGCAATTTATAATATGACATATTTGTGATGGTAATTTAATCTTCATAATGTCGTCAGTTAACTGATAACATCTTTACTGGAAGCATTAAGATAAGCTGATATAGATTTCGTGCGGATTTTTAACGCCGAAGGATAGACATCCCAAGGATGATACCGGCAAGAATAGTCAGTCGTCATCGATGAGCATGTGCTAACTTATTTCGGGCATGGGTCCTTAATCCTTGTCGCCGGGGCATCAGGATGACGGATCCCACACGGCAGTCGACATTAAGGAAAGATTAACCCACAGGTAGGGCTATTGTGCTGGCTAGGCTGAAGCAGGACAATTTGTGTTTAAGGAAACGTGTCTGAAATTAACTAACCCTGATAGCACGATTTCTTTTATGAAGGGATGACAATGACATTTTCCCAGAAGGACAATGATGGTAATAGTGTCTTGACGTGAATGACCAACCTTGAGGGTCTGGAGGAGGCGCATGGAGGCTTCAGGTTTGTAGCTGCACACCTTATCTCATATCAATACGCTTTATTTACTACAAGTACATGTACAAGGTATAGCCAGATCCATAGCTTGACATTCATGACATACTACTATATAGAAAGTCGCTTGTTATGTGGAGCAATTTCAGGAAAATTAGGTCAGTTTGTTCCAGGATAGAGACCCACACCAGTTCCGACTTAACACCCAGGTACCTATTTACTGATGGTGAAACATAGACAACAGTGTGTTAAGGAAATGGCACGTCCGTTGTTTCCACCCTATCGACTGGGAAGATAAACTCGGATATTCAGCGCGTGTGAAGAGATGATTTTTGTCAAGCAAGGGCCTGCGTGCAAATTTCTGGTGGATGCTAGTCGCATATGTCATAATAATAAATGCTTGATTAAATAAAATACGCATTCTTTCTAGAAATTAAAGCTAAAGACATTCCATGAGAATAAAAAATTTCACATTATTTTGTGAACCACCTAAGAGTAATCTTACTCCTTAACTGACTCATATTATTATTGGTTGAGTGTTATGTCGAGTTCAGGACTAGTGCTTTATTGTGACTGATAAAGCACATTAATCCTTATTCCTAAGAAAAAATTTATTTCGGGGGGGGGGGGGGGGGGTTGTCTGCTGAGGTGACGCGAAATCATAGACAGTGGGGCTAAATGTGTGTCTAATGATAAAAATCTCTCTCTGATATAATAATCATTATATCTGGCTGAGTCTTGTTTCTCTGTCACTGACTTTATCAGGTACTCATAGTGATGTCTGTAACCTCTCTAGTTCTTCCTGCTCCTCCTCTCATACTTCTCCTCCTTCTTGCTCTCGCTGCTCCTTCTCTTTCTCCTCCTTCGCGGGGCGCTTCTACACTTCTCTTTTGCCTTCTCCTCGCTGTCTGCTTTGCCCTCGCTCCTCGCTGTACTTTGGCATCACTCCGTCTAACAAGAGACTGAGAGACTCGGGTTTCACTTATCTTCCTGTAAAGCATAAATACCTAACATGAGAAGCAAATAATTAACATTCCTTCATTCCTACTATGAGGCAGAAAGATGCACATGTATATTAAATGTGATATAATTTGACGATACACAACAATAACATTGCACTGACATCACTAAAGCGCAAAGGGAAAATTCTTATGTATTCTGCCTTAAGCAGAAGCGCCCAAACTTCATGACACACAGCACACTCTATAGTTTCGTTCCCTTGGCGCACTTACGCTGCACACTATCTCAGGCGGGTTGGTGTATTCGAATCTCTCTGGTGGGGGGGGGGGGGGGGGGGGTGGGGGTGAATTACGGTTGGAAAAGCATTAAGGAGTGTGTTTCTATAAGACATCTGGGCTGTTGCCTGTCGCATGTTCACGTCCATCAGTTTAAAATAGGTAAGACTGGGTGCAGGAGCTTAAAAATGGGGGGGGGTGGGGGGGGGGGGGGGGGGGGGGTGGGGGGGGGGTTGGGGGAGGTGTGTGTTGTGGACTGGTGTGAGGTTCAACATCCTGGGAGCTAAACTGACTTATTTGCGGGAAATGGGAGAGGTGGGTAATATGAGCTTTCGAGTTAGTTAGTATGTCATTGATGTCAGCTATGGTTTGTATAACCTTGTACATTGTACTTGTAGTAAATGAAAAAAAAAAAAAAAAAAAAAAAAAAAAAAACCATATTTATCATTGAGTAGAAGAATTATTGAAGTTACTGAGGATACCTTCTCAAACACATGTGCTATACCTATAAGGGACTTCATTAAGCAACTATATTTAATTATAATACTTGTTAATATAACGTTAAGTTAGCTCACCGTCAATTCCCAGCTAACGAGACTGGGCTACACTAAAGTAACCCCTAAAAATGTTCAATTATATTCTACAGTTTCTGACGCAAACTTTACCAAAAAAAAAATGGCGCAAATAAATAATGACAGCAAAAACTAGTCGGGGGCATACCTTACCTAGGCGCATGGTCGCTGCTTCCGGCGCTACCAGAAACCTGGCTTCCCCTACCGAGGGTCCTGCTTCCGCCTAGCGGCTGATCGGCTTCGCCCTACGGGGGGGGGGGCGGGGACTGCTTCGACTACCATGATCCTGCTTCCCCTACCAATCCTGCTGTTCGGCCCTAGCCAGATCCTGGGCTTCGCGGCTACGCAATCTGCTTCCCTACCAGATGCGCTGCTTCCCCTACCAGATCACGCTTCCCGCTACCAGGTCGCTGGCTTCCGGGCCTACCTGGATCCTGGCTTCCGGCCTACGCAGATACGGCTGGCTTTCCCCTACCAGGTGCGCATTGGGCAGCTCTTTCCCCTACGAAAAAAACCAGATCCGGAGTGATAAGGTTTTTACCTACGGCAGGTCCTGCTTCCTCCTACCAGTTCCTGCTTTCCATTATTTATACCAGATCCTGGCTTCCCTCTACGCAGGTCCTGCTTCCGCCTACCAGATCCTGCTTCAGACCTATCAATGCCGGGGCGGCCCCTACCAAGGTGCGCTGCTTCCCCTAGCCAGTATCCTGCTTCCCCTACGCAGATCGCTGCTTCGCCTACAAATCCTGGTCTTCCCTAGCCAAGTCCTGCTTCCTCCTACCAAATACCTGCTTCCCCTACGGCAGATCCTGCTTACCCATCTACCAAATTCTGGCCTTCACGGCCTACCACGATCGCTGCTTCCGGCCTATCCAGATCACCTGCTTACGGCCCTACCAGATTGCCTAGGCTTCCGGCTGGGGTTATTGGAAAAATACTACCAAATCCTGGTAAGCGGCTCTACCAAATCCTTGCTTCCCTATGCAAATCCTGCTTCCCCTACCAGATCCTGCTTCCCCTACGCAAATCCTGCTTCCCACTACGCAGGTCCTGCTTCCCCTACGCAATCGCTGCTTCCCCTACAAATCCTGCTTCGCCCTACCAAATCCTGCTTGTCGCGCCTACCAATCCTGGCTTCCCTCTACGCAGATCCTCTTCCCCTACCAGATTCCTCTTTACGCCCTACCAAATCCTGCTTCCGCCTACCAGGTCCTGCTTCGCCCTACCAAATCGCTGGCTTCCGCTTTATTTTTAAACGGCTAATCGCTATGCTTCGGTGCGGGGCCTGACCAGATCCTGCTTCCCCTACGGCAGATCCATAGCTTGCCCCTACCAGATCCTGGGCTTCGCCAGTGCTATGCGCAATCCTGGCTTCCCTACCAGATCCATTGCTTTCCGCCTGAGCGGGCTAGATCTGCTCCTCTTCCTACGCAGATCCTATCTTCCCCTAGCCAGTATCCTGCTTCGCCTACCATAAAATATCCTTCTTAGTCCCTACGCAGTATCCTGCTTGCCCATCTAGACCTGCTTTCCCTACCAAGATCCTGCTTCCTTCTACGGGGCAGTCGCATGCTTCACCTAACAAATCCTGGCTTCGGCGCTACCAAATCCTGCTTCACCCTACCAGATCCCTGGCTTCCCCTACTCTAGATCCTGCTTCCCCTACGCTAAGGATCACTGCTTGCCCCTACCAGATCCTGTCTTCGCGGGCCTACCGAGACCTGCTTCGCCTAACAGATCAGCTGCTTCCGCCTACCAGATGCCTGGGCTTCCCCTACCAATCTGCTTCGCCTACAGGATCAGAATATAAATTTGAGATCCTGCTTCGGGCCGTACCAGACAATGAATCTTTTTATTTGCGCAGAATGTTTATGTTCCTCGGGGAGTCCCAAAGTATTTATTTGAAAATTAATAATAATGGTCTTTATTCTATCATGTAGGGGCTTGTAAAAGGAACACAGCCTAGGCTGACATCAGTGTAATACATCGTCTAGGCTGGACATGCAGTGGTATACAGTCCTGAGCTGACATTAATGTATAGCAGTCCTAGCTGACTATTAATGTATACAGTCTCTTAGGCTGACTATTAAATTATACGTCGCTAGCTGACATTAATGTATACGCAGTCGCTAGGGCTGACATTAATGTATAGCTAGTCCTATGCTGACATTATGTATACATCTTCTAGCTGAACATTAATGTGATACAGTCTAGCTGACATTAATGGTATACAGTCTAGCTGACATTAATGTATACAAGACCTGCCTAGCTGACATAATGTATACAATCCTAGCTGACATTAATGTATACAGTCTATGGGGGCTGAGGCATTAATGTATAGCATCCTATTGCTGACATTAATGTATACAGTCCTAGTCTAGACATTAATGATATCGAGTCACTAGCATGACATTAATGTATAGCAGTCCTAGGCTGACATTAATGTATACAGTCCTAGCGTGGACAATTAAATGGTATACAATCCATAGCGACATTATATGTATACAGTCCTAAGGTCTAGACATTAATGTATGAGGCAGCTCTCTAGGCTGACAATTAATTATAACCAGTCCTAGGCTGATACATCAGGTGTATACAGGCCTAGTTGAAACTGACATGTCGCAGTGTATACGAAGGCGCTATGGCTGACTATCAATGTATACATGGCCCTCAGCTGACATCAGTCTATGCAGTGCCTAGCTGACAGATGCAATGGTATACATCCTAGGCTGAATCAATGTATTACAGTTCCTAGCTGACAATCAATGTATACAGTCGCTAGCTTGATCATCTAATGTATTACAGTCCTGACTGAGGCATGCATGTATATCAGTCGGCTAGCTGACTATCATGTATACGCAGTCCTAGCTGACATCAGTTGAGGGGGGGCCAGTGTATACAGTCGCTACTGAGCATTAAATGTATAAGCAGTCCTAGCTGAGCATTAATGTGATATGCAGTCCTAGCTGACAAATAATGTATACTAGTCCCTAGCTGAGCATTAATGTATACAGTCCGTAGGCTGACATTAAATGTATACAGTCCATAGCTGACATCAATGTATACAGTCCTTAGCGTGACATCGGGATCGTATACAGTCCTAAGGCGGACATTAATGTATACAGTCCTAGCTGACATTAATGTATACAGTCGCTAGCTGACATTAAATGTAATAGCAGTCAGGGCTAGCTGACATTAATGGTATACAGTCCTAGGTGGCTGACATTAATGTAACACAGTCTTATGGTGGGGGTGGATTAGTTGGGATAGCTGACATCAATGTATTCTAGTCCTACTGACATCAGTGTAAACAGTCCAGCGACTTTAAATTATACAGTCCTAGCTGACATTAATGTAAAACAGTCCAGCTGACAAAATTATACAGCCACTGACACATTAACAGTCCTAGCTACTCATTTTTATAAAATCCAGCTGACATTAATGATACATCCTACTCTTAATGATACAGTCCTGCGACATAAAATGTAACTCCTAGCGACACATGATACGGGCCTAGCTACATCATTAACCGGCCAAAGCTGCATCAATGTATACAGCCCACTACAAAAAAGTATACAGTCCTAAAAACAAAGAAAGGGGAACACTGCAAGGCCTGTTTGCCCTACAGGCAGCCCCCTTTACAATCATCCCGCAACAAAACATTTGACCAAACCTAATTTTCAATGCACCCCAAAAAAATAAGCCTGATGTGAAAAACCCCATCAAATCCAACCCCCCCACCATTACTTATCCAACCAAATTTTGAAACTCCCCCCAAAGTCCTAGCCTCAATAACCCAACAGGTAGCTTTTTCCCACTCATCAACTACCCTATTTTCCAAAAAAATATTTTTCCTTGTCCTTTCTAAATCTAAATTTATCAATTTAAAACCCTTTACTGGGGGCTCTCAGGGAGGATTCCTAAAGACCTTATTAAAAACCTCTTTATTATACCTACTTTCCACTTATACACCGACAGTCTCCCCTCATTCTTCCTAAAAATTTAAATGTAACAAAAGATTTTCAATTTTTCTTCATAAGGAAATTTCTAATTTTAGTTTAAATTTTATCATCCACGCTGAATTTTTCAACAATTTATGTCCATTTCTGTAATAGGGAAACCCCAAACGAGCTGCATAATCTAGGTGGGGGCCTTACTAATGATGTATAAAAGCTGCAGTATGACCTCGGGACTTCTGTTGCTTACACTTCTTGGATATAAATCCCAGTAATCTTTTTTGGGCCTTATTTCGTAGCTTTGGCATTTCTTCTTTTGCAAAAAGGTAAAAAACCGACAATATGAAAGTTTAAAACACATGCAACATCTGGAATCTTTATTTAGCGTTTTTCGCCAAACCCTGGGTTTATAATAGTGTTCACAGCCCGTGTGGAGGGAAAACTCCCCACCACGATGCTGGAAACAAACTAACTCCAAGCCGAGGGGCGTTAAACCTCATCTTTTTTATATAGTTTACGTCTTCCCCATTTTTCCTAGAATCTGTATTGATAAAAACCACTTTTGGGGAAACGCTACAAAAAGATATCCAGATGTTCACATGTTCTTAAAATTCATTTCTGTCTTGGTTTTAAAGGTTTCTGCTCACCATAACCCCCAAGTCCCCTTTTTGCAATCTTATGGCTAAGTTCTACACATTTAACTTATAAAAAGCTGGGTTATGGACACTCCCCCCGGGTTCGAACCTTGCATTTATCACATTGAACTGCATCTGCCACTTTTCTGACCCAAAAATATAGTTTGTTTAAAATCCTCCAAAAACCCTAACACAACGTTTTGAATCAATTTCCCCCCTATCTTTGTGTCAAGGCGAAATTTTTTTCATACACAGTAATTCCCTCAACAAGCTCATTGATTATAAAATAAACAACAACGGGCCCAAGACTGAAACCCGTGGAACGCCACTTGTTACAGATTCCCCACTCGGGTTAACACCATTAGGACACTCTCGCTTCCTGTCTGGGGGGCCATGCTCGATCCAGAGACAATTTTCCCCAATGCCAGAGCTGCCACTTTCTTAACATCTTTGGGGGCGGAATCTATCAAAACCTTCTAAAATCTAAGTAAAAAAATCAAATTCTTTTTCGTGGGCCCAAAAGCCTCAAAACTTTACTGAAGAAATTAATAAATTATTAACAAGACTGGCTCTTGTGACCATGCTGAGTATCTTAAACCCAACTATGCTTATCGAATGGCTTTCCCCTTTG